>CAVMBV010000011.1:600000-1144802 GCA_963678735.1 Metschnikowia agaves | reverse complement strand
GATGTGTATAAGAGACAGAAGAAACCTGTACCTCCCTAAGAAGAAACCTGTACTCTTAAGAAACCTGTACCTCCCTAAGAGAACCTGTACCTCCCTAAGAACCTGTACCTCCCTAAGAACCTGTACCTCCCTAAGAAACCTGTACCTCCCTAAGAAACCTGTACCTCCCTAAGAAACCTGTACCTCCCTAAGAAACCTGTACCTCCCTAAGAAACCTGTACCTCCCTAAGAAACCTGTACCTCCCTAAGAACCTGTACCTCCCTAAGAAACCTGTACCTCCCTAAGAACCTGTACCTCCCCCTAAGAAACCTGTACCTCCCTAAGAACCTGTACCTCCCTAAGAACCTGTACCTCCCTAAGAACCTGTACCTCCCTAAGAACCTGTACCTCCCTACGAAGACATAGTGACCACTTGAAAATTGAAATATTAAATTAAATTAACTTAAATTAATTAATGCTTCCTGATAAAACCTCTTCAATATCTCCAACGACTCTGTGATCTCCTCACATTCCATGCCTGCTATCTCCCAATTTTTAATTCTCCATCCTGTCCATAAAACGTCGTCGTAGCTTTGTTGGTAGACATAGCTCCAGTCTACAGTATGAGAAGGCTCCCGACCATCCAAGTCATAGACTCCTGCAAATCCAAGAATATTCTCCAATATATGAACATGTGTCTGACGTAATTTCTTCTCACTTTCATTGGTGCATTCTTGCAACTTTTTCTGTTCCTCTTCCAACTTCTCAACACTTCTCTTCAATGCATGGAACACATCTTCAGGAGCCTCTTCGCCTATCTTTCTCTCCAACTCTTCTCCCATAATCTTCACTCTCTTCACAGCTGAATTAAATTTCTCTTGGTTGAAGTCTACCCCATCGAAGAAAGACCGTATCCACAAGTTGAATTTCCTCCTGAGTCTGTCCACATCGTAGCTCTGTATCTCCCTTTTCATTTCTTCCATTCCAGTGTACTTTTCCTCTGCCTTGATAAATAACTGGGTCATCAACGTTTTCATGTGCCAACCTTTCTGGATGTTAATGTCAAATTTCTTCTGCTTTCTTTTGAAAAGCTTCTCCAACGCCACAATTTCCTTCTCCACTTCCTCTCGCTTGCTTGTCCAGTCATTTGAAGACTCAAATGGCTTTCCGTCATAGTTAAAATACTTCATCATTTCCAATCCTACCTTCATGGCTCTCTCAACCGTTTCGTTAACCATCTTGCCATGTGCATCTGCAGCTTTGCTATCAACAGCCAGACTCAAGAACAGAACCATACCACTGTAGATATCATAAAATTTATTCACCTCGAAAGATTCATTGCTTTTCCGGTACTCATCTTTGTATACCCATTCAATGTCCCGTATATATTTCAATTTATCCATCTTCTGAGCCAATTTTTCACGATTATCAATAAACTTGTCCATGTTCAACTTACCATTCTCAAATAGCTCTAGGGTTGCCTTATAACAATCAGCGTACTCACTCATGAACCGATTGAAATCTTTGGAACCCTCTTCGAAACCAAGGAAATCATTTATGCCCCTCTTTGCTATGTTGAGTCTTCCTTCTTCCTGCCTGAAAGAAGTAGGCAAGTTTTCGGACTTATGCAAGGTAGCAGCGTTGATGGCAGTCAATACGGCCAATAAAGTTAATAAGGAGAGCTTCATTTGAAATACAGTTAGAATGTTGGTTTGAAGTTGACTACTTGAGGACAGCCTGCCTTTTATAGATGGATTTTTAGCATTTCAGGTCGGAAGACGGTTTTTCTTCTTCTGTGTTTGTTAGTATCTATTTTCTCCACAATAATACGCACCAACGTTCTTCCGGGGATATCTAACAATGACAAATGCAATTTCACGAAGAAGCATTAAAGTGTAGTCCCTGTTCTGAAATGTGTTCCTGTGTGAGAGCATGTTTATTTATTACAATTAGAATCAAACCGGCCAAAGCCACATCACTTTATTTCACCCTGGATACGGTTGTGCATGAGTAACACTTTCACGGGCTACGATGGAATGATATCTTTTACCTCCCTGAGAAAAGATAGGTGAAGAATTGCTATACTTAGAATTTGATGAGATGACGTTTCATTTCTTCCTCCGTTATAGCGGAACAATGTGCATATTTCATCTAACTTTAGTCAAAAGATGTCGCACCTCCAATCCATATTTTGTAGGACAATGTTGTCGTAACATAAGTGAAACTGTACAGAATATGGATGATCATTCAGTGTTGATTCCAACATCAATGATGAAGAGAATGTGGTAAAATTGCTAAGTATTTCCATCATAAGCAGACAATGGGATCATGCTCCTTCAATCTTGTGCTGTTGAGCTTCGCAGAACTAAAGTTATCCTGCTGTGATAACGGTTCTGTACCACATTTCAACTGGCTAACGAGGTCGCTCCGCCTTGAAGCCAAACGCACCATCTCAGCTCCTATCCTCAATAACTGCCATTGAAAGCACAATTTTTCTGACCACGTTCCGTCTCCAAGAATGGGCTACAATGATACCATCGTAGATGGACGGATCCATGTCACTGATTCTTCGATTGAGAGTTTTCTTTCAGCATGCCAAAAATTCAAGTCCTGTTCTAACCTTTCTTCTTTCCTACTCTTCTCTATTTCTCTCCTTCCTACCCTCACTAAAAAAAGTGCCGATCGCTTTCTTCAGCTGCTGCGAAATGTTGCAACTCGCATTTTTAACCGTTTCCTCTTCTTGCGGCCCTCTGGCGTTATTGTGTTTGATTACATAATAATAATGTAGTCAGCAAAGGAGAAGCTAACTGTGCTGCTTCTTTTTTAAAATAAGTTTTCTCTTTTCTTCTTTTCTTCTTTTCTTCGTTTCTTCCTATATTTGCAGTAATATTCTGGTCTGAATCCATTCGCACTTTCTATCGCTTCCCGCACTTTTCCTTCACTACTTCCCTCTATTAAAAATCCATTTTTGATTTCTTCAAAATAATTCTCAAATACTAGAAACATTCCAATCTTGTGCTACCTTTTATATTTATATTTACCTTGCTTTATATCTGATTGTCTTTCCTTACTTGAACTGCCATCTCGTGCAATCTTATTCTGCCAATTATTCATACGGAAAAAACTATCATATTAAACGCAACCTACTCAAAACTTCTATTAACAAAACCTTTTGCCACCGTTCTTCATCTTTCTTTGTTCCTGAAATATTGTAGCATGGAGAGATCATACCTCGCTCATTAATGTGATGGATACCTGTAAAAACTAATTTTTAAATCATATTCAATTTTATTTAATATCTTAATAACAATTAAATCAAATTCCAGAAGACTAGTCTAGATACTCCCGTCACTAAAATCTGCGTGCTTTCCAATAAAGCCTCTGCCATATCTCCAACGACTCTGTGATTTCCTCACATTCCATGCCTTCCATCTCCCAACTTTTAATTCTCTGTCCTATCCCTAAAATGTCGACGTAGCTTTGTTTTTTGAAATAGCCCCATTCGGCAAAATTACTACGTTCCTGTCCATCAAGGTCATAAATTCGTGCAAATTGAAGAATATTCTCCAATATATAAACATGTGTCTCACGTAATGTCTTCTCAGTTACATTGGTGCACTCTTGCAACTTTTTCTGTTCCTCTTCCAACGTCTCAACACTTCTCTTCAATGCATGGAAGAGCTCTTTGCTCTCCTGAGACTCTTCGCCTATCTTTCTCTCCAACTCTTCTCCCATAATCTTCACTCTCTCCACGGCTGAATTAAAATTCTCTTGGTTGAAGTCTATCCCATTGAAGAAAGACCGTATCCACAAGTTGAATTGCCGTCTGAGTCTGTCCACATCGTAGCTCTGTATCTCCCTTTTCAATTCTTCCATTCCAGTGTACTTTTCCTCTACCTTGAAAAACAACTGGGGAATCAACGTTTTCATGTACCAAACCCTCTCGATTTCAAAATTGTCCTGCTCTGTTTTAAAAAGCTCCTCCAACGCCACAATTTCGTTCTCAACTTCCTCTCGTTTGCTTCCCCAGTCACTTAAAGACTTAATTGGCTTTCCTTCATAGTCAAAATACTTCATCATTTCCAATCCTACCTTCATGGCTCTCTCAACCGTTTCGTTAACCTCCCTATCATATCGCGCTGCAGCTTTGCTATCAAGAGCCAGACTCAAGAACACAACCATACTACTGTAGATATCATAAAATTTATTCACCTCGAGAGATTCATTGCTTTTCTGATACTCATCTCTGTATACCCATTCATTATCCCGTACATCTTGCAATCTCCCCATCTTCTGAACCAATTTTTTTCTATCTTTAGCAAACTTGTCCATGTTCAACTTACCATCATCAAATAGCTCTAGCGTTGCCTGATAACAGTCAGCGTACTCACTCATGAACCTATTGAAATCTTTGGAAGCCTCTTGGTCAAGGATATCATTTATGCCCCTCTTTGCTATGTTGAGTCTTCCTTCTTCCTGCCTGAAAGAAGTAGGCAAGTTTTCGGGCTTATGCAACGTAGCAGCGTTGATGGCAGTCAAGAGGGCCAATAAAGTTACTAAGGAAAGCTTCATTTGAAATAAAGTTAGAATCTTGGTTTAATGTTGACTACTTGGGGACAGCTAGCCTTTTATAGATGGATTTCCTTTTTGTGCAGAGGAAAGGATAAGGCATTTCAGGTCGGAAGACGGTTTTTCTTTGTTTGTTAGCATCTAGTTCCTCCACAATAATACGCACCAATGTCCTTACCGGGATATCCTAACAATGGCAAATCCAATTTCACGAAGCATTAAAGTATAGTCCTTGTTCTGAAATGTGTTCCTGTGTGAGAGCATGTTTATTTATTACAATCAGAATCAAACCGGCCCTTTCTGAAGTGAAGAAAATCTATACTTGGAGTTTGAGGAGATGGCGTTTCATTTCTTCCTCCGTTATAGTGGAACAATGTGCATATTTTATCTAACTTTGTCGCACCTCCAATCCTTTCTTTGTACGGACAATGTTGTCGTAACATACTGTACAGAATATGGATGATCATCCAGTGCTGATTCCAATATCAATGCTGAAACGAATGTGGTAACATCATAAGCAAATAACAATGGGATCAGCTCCTTCAATTGAGCTTCGCAGAACAAAGCTATCCTGCTGTGATAACGGCTCTGTACCGCACTTTCAATTGGCTAACGAGGTCGCTCCGCCTTGAAGCCGAACACACCATCTCAGCCTACCCTCACTAAAAAAAGTGCCGATCACTTTCTTCACCTGCTGCGAAATGTTGCAACTCGCAAATTATATAAAAAAAATAATAATATATATTATTATAAGAATATAATTATATGTTTTCCGTTTCCTCTTCTTGCGGCCTTCTGGCGTTATTGATAATAATGTAGTCAGCAATGGAGAAGCTACTGAGCTGCTTCTTTTTTCTTTTAAATTAGTTTCTCCACTTTTCTTTTCTTCTTTTCTTCTTTTCTTCCTATATTTAGTAATATTCGGTCTGAATCCGTTCGCACTTCTATTGCTTCTTGCGAAAATACTTTAGCATCAACCAGGGTGACAACCAACTGAAGAAATGTCTAGAGGACTTTGTTATAAGTTCCCACTTAAATTTAAAATCTAAAAGATAAACTCAATTCTATACACACACTAGAGGCAACTCAGAAACTAGAAAAAAAAACTAGAAAAAATTTACAATATAGATTAGAAATTGTATGGTCTACGCAGAGTGAGAGGTGGAAGGTCAAAAGAGAAGGTCTTTCACGACCCGTCCGACTAAATAAAGACTAATAAGTAATTGAATGTTACAAGAGCCTAGCAAACTAATAAGTAATTAGCAAAGGTACAAGCAACAACAGACTCCAGCTGAATGCATAGACTTCTCTTTCAAATACACTGACTGTAGCTACCTTATTTAATGCTTATTGACTTTATAAATCTATTTTAGTTTTGGAAGTTCCCAATGCAAACTACAACACAAATAATTACAATAAATCGATTCGACCTATTTTATTCACAGAGTATTAAGAGCTGAATATATTTCGTACTTCTTTACATGAACCTGTACCTCCCTAAGAAACAGTAATTTCCGTCCTCTTTTTGCATGTTCCCCTCTTACTAGTGCTATCTTCCTCGGTTGATTTTCCTCTCGATCAAAGGCGTTTTACCAATTATTCAGTGTACTCAGTAGTTCTTGACTCTTCCTGTTTTTTTATGAATTCAAGTTTGACCCATCGGCTAATTGAAATCTCTTGTTACTAGGGCGTGCCGTTATGTTTTCTGTTTCCAATCCGTTCAGCTCTACCTTATGAAATACGACGAGATGGAGGGCTTTCCTCTCTTGGGTATATAAAACCAGTCTAAAGGAGAAGATTCGAAAAGAGCTCAAAATATCCGTCTTGTAGTGCTTCCCGACGTAAAATTCCCGCTTTCGTGACACAGAAGATTACGTTTCGTTCCAATTGTTGCGTCATTTCTTACTCGCATAGAACTGTCTTGTTTGTTCCATGCGGCTATAATCTACTGCAGGCTATATGCGACTTCGCCGACTCCGAGGATATCTTGTTCGATGTTTCCTTAGCTTCCGCTTTCTTTTCAAGAGCATTAATCAAGACCCCAAAACTTTTTCTTATTTCCCGTCCTTTCTACAAGCCTTTCCTTGGCCTACCTCAGTTAATCGTGCTGCCACCTCAAATCATCGGCTTCCCTTGTTTGGCTTAAACTAAACCATGTAGACCTTTTGTATCAGAAAAATATCAATAGCTGTCAATCAAAACTGAATCCTCTAATTGTATACTCCTGGTTCAGAGGATACCCATACGTGCTGCTGTCTTTTTGCTCTATTGCCTTCACTGCCACTTTTGGCTGCAAATTCCTGCATAACGTAGATGATATGCGAAAAAAAGTGGTGCTGGTATTCATTATTTGACTATGTTCAACGGAACTAAAAGCGGGTAGTGCTAAAATACACTCTGTTGCCAGGCACCGGTACTTCATGTACTGGCAGAAATTTAGCCGTTTTTCGGTGATAAATTTGAAAACACGTGGTTTGTACAATGCCGTTATCTCTACCCAGTTAAATTGTTCACTTGAGCTTTATCAAGACTGCTGTAAATTTGCAAGCCGGTTTCACAAAGTGTACGGCAATGCAGGTTCAACACTGTGCGGGTACCAGTAGCTATTTAACGAGCAACAAAAGTGTTCTCCATGTCGTAATAGATACTCCGAAGAAATTTGTCACCAGTATTGTCCAAAAACTCCCATATAGAAGTGTCATTGGCCAGGTCAAAAGCTAACTTGCCGTTCTGAGCTTGACGGGAATCAACTGGACATTCACCTTTCCCATTCAGTACAGAATGTGTGTCCTGCGCTCTTTGCAGATTTGTAAACATCCCACGTTCCTGTGGAGTGGCTGACGGCAACAAGCCGTTCTCGAAGTCGAGGAACTGGTCAATGCCTATACTTTGCTCATCAAGAACACCGGTGGTAAAGTTGTAGTCCACGTTGGGCAATGAATAATTTTCGGTATCTGCAGATGCTCCGTTGAAACCGTCAATCTTTATCAAGACTGCTTTGTAGATGCGCTCATAACTGTCACGAAACACTGTGGCAGTGGAAAAACGCTCAGCAAACACATACAAAATGCTTGAACAGGCCGAGATGGTGTCATAAATCAGGCCCCGGCTTTTCCACTCCAAGACCTTGACATACGTATCAAGCCAGAGACAATACAAGAAGGAGAGACCACCAACGAATACACAGTGCATTGCCAACCATGTGTAGTCTAACTTTCCTTTTGCATGGAGATCTTTGTAGTTCATGCAAATAGCTGAAGCTGACTGGGTAAACACCTTGAACCATTCTAGGAGACGGGGAGTTGCCTGCGACTTGAGTTTGGAAACCTCAAGCACAACTGGCCGGAGAAGAAGGATCATGGCGTTGTGATACGATATCTGGCACCAGTTTCGTGTTTCAAACACAGAGATGGGCTGGGCAATCGCGGGAAATGTGGACACCCATTCATTCAACTCTAATATGATCTGCACTCTCGTGGTATCGATTTCGTCCGGCGAGTCCATGATTGCCACGGGCTTGTACACGAAAGTGCAAATGCTCGATAGGATTCTTCGTAGTTTGAAAACGTGGCATGCAACCAATGTCTCTGGACTTTCGGCGGGCATCGGGGCATCAATGTCTGTATCTGATATACCAAAGGGCCGTCCCAACACTATACCATTAATCCTCTCCAAGCCATAAGCGCACCAGAAAATTCGATATCGGAGCTGAAACATTTTCTTGACGCAAGGCGAAAGATCCTCCTCATTGCGATGCCGGTACGGCTGGCGATGAAGACCTAATGCCACAGCGGTCCGGATAGCCAAACCAGTAGACTGCCAAATGGAGGAACCGTCGGGCATCTTTTGCGAGAAGGTCGATATGATCAAGTACGCTTGGACCGTTCGGATCGTGTTTATCTCGACTATGGATCCTATGTATTCCATGGCCTTGTTGTAGTACACCTTAGTGTATGCCGCGGTGGAATATTGATTTCTGTTTGCGGAGGAGACCTGGGAGCCAATGGCGAACACCATGTAGATGAAGAACATCGATTCTGGATTTTCTTCCTTGCCGTTCATCACCTCGTTAAAGCACTGCTCCACCCATTCCCAGTCCAAAAAGGGATACTGACATTGAACAATGATCTTGTAGCTGTTCAAATAAGCTAGTCCTGCTTGTAATGAAGGCTTGACAAACGGGATATCGAACTCCTCAAGTTGCGGGCGTGCCCGCTTATCTTTTATGTAGTGAGACGAAGAGAAAGTCTCCTTTTTGTAGTAGTCGAGGGAGTTCGTAATGGCTTTGGCAATGGAGAACGCACTGCTGTCGCCCATAAACCGAGACTCGGCAGCCACACCGAGGGTGATGTACCCAATTTCCATCTCCAAGTCTTTGTCCTTGACGAAACTGGAATCGCTCTGTTTTGAGTCGCTGGAATCATCGTTGGGCGTTGGATTTTCGATCGACGCTGCGCTGGAAACGGAGATCCGGTGGCCGCCGACGCTGTGGAGCAGCTCGGCCTTGCCCGCGGCAATGGCAGCCTGCTGGCTCTCGATGACCGAGTTCGCTCGGGAATTCTCGCTCTCAAGCTGTGTAACCCGCTCCTCGAGCGTCTGGATATAGTTGCGGGGGATGACTCGGTTGGTGGTGATGTCGAGAATCGTGCACTCTAGCTTGGAGCTCAAACAGCCGCCACACACGGGGTACTGACCGTCACATTTCTTTCTCTTTTTCTTGCAACTCGTGCAAGCGGCCATCTGGTGGCGGCCTCCCGAGCGCCGGCTCTTTCCGGCCTTGGGTTTGCTCTCAGCTTCAAGGTTTGTATCGGATACTTCCACTCTAAATGTCGGTTGTGCGTAGTTCATAGAGGGCACCCATTCTGAGCTTGGTAAAAAAACCGCGCGAGGTGCGGGCATTTACGCTTTATGTCGCACACTTATCGGGCAGCAGGCTCGAGGCGGAAATATACGCCGCACTGGCAGCGATCGCGTATATAACAATGCAAGATAAAGCACGTCTGAGCACCGCTAAAAAGGCCCTCGCAAAAAGCGCATTCCATGTCAAAGTACCCTCCAGGCCAGGACTTGCCGCCACTTGGCGCCCTCTGCCTCGACTACACTGATGACATCCATCGTCCGCCGGGAGACCCTTTGAATCCCGATTCGTTTGTGTTTCCGTTGGTGCACGAAACGGTGCGGAGCGCCACGGTGACCAAGGTGGTCTTTTCTGGCGTTTTCGATGAAAGCATGGTGGATGCGTTTGCCTAGACGTGCAACGCTTTGGAGAAAAAGGGCGCAGTGGGAGTCATCACCTCGTGTGGATTTCTTGCTCAGATCCAGGCTCGGCTTGCCGCCAAAATCAACATTCCGTTGGCCTCGAGCAGTCTTTTGCAGATTCCGTCTGTGATGGCTTGGTTACCTCCCAGCAAGAAGCTCGCTGTGTTGACGTTTGACGAGACTCAGCTCGGAAAGGCACATTTTGACGGAGTCGGAATCTCGGAGGCATGCCAGAAAAGAATCGTGGTTCACGGAGCCAAGGCTGGCGAAGAGCTCAAAAACATCATCATCGAGGCCGGCCAGTACGTGATGGAGAAGCTCATACAAGAAATGGTAGTTTTGGCGAAAAGGGCGGTAGCCGAAAACAGTTCTATCGGAGCGTTTGTGTTGGAGTGCACCCAAATGCCACCGACTGCATCTCTTGACTAACAGCGATTCAAATACGTCATGAGTGGCTGCCTTAGGGCCCGATGAGGACCTAGTGACCACTTGTAAATAAAAACAATTAAATTAAATTAAAATCCAGAAGACTACTTTAGATATACTCCCGTAACGGCAATTTGTAGTATGCTTCAAGATAAAGCCTCCTCAATATCACCAACGACTCTGTGATCTCCTCACATTCCATGCCTTTCATCTCCCAATTCTTAATTCTCCCTCCCGTCCATAAAACATCGTGGTGGCTTCGTTTGTAGACACTGCTCCAGTCTACAGTGTGAGAAGGTTCCCGTCCATCCAAGTCATAAACTCGTGCAAATCCAAGAATATTCTCCAATATACGAACATGTGTCTTACGTAATGCCTTCTCTGTTTCATTGGTGCACTCTTCCAACTTTTTCTGCTCCTCTTCCAACTTATCAACACCTCTCTTCATTGCATGGAACACATCTTCAGTAGGCTCTTCGCCTATCTTTCTCTCAAACTCTTCTCCCATCATCTTCACTCTCTTCACGGCTGCATTAAAATTCTCTTGGTTGAAGTCCATCCCACTGAAGAAAGACCGTAGCCACAAGTTGAATTTCCTCCTGAGTCTGTCCACATCGTAGCTCTGTATCTCCCTTTTCAATTCTTCCATTCCAGTGTACTTTTCCTCTGCCTTGATAAATAACTGGGGCATCAACGTTTTCATGTACCAAACGCTCCTGATGTCAAATTTGTTCTGATTTCTTTTAAAAAGCTTCTCCAACGCCACAATTTCCTTCTCAACTTCCTCTCGTTTGCTTGCCCAGTCACTTGAAGACTCGTCTAGCTTTCCGTCATAGTCAAAATACTTCATCATTTCCAATCCTACCTTCATGGCTCTCTCAACCATTTCGCTAATCTTCTTGTCATATGGATCTGCAGCTTTGCCATCAACAGCCTGACACAAGAACAAAACCATACTACTGTAGATTTCATAAAATTTATTCACCTCGAGAGATTCATTGCTTTCCTGGTACTCTTTTTCGCGTGCCCATACATTATCCCGTACATCTTGCAATTTATCCATCTTCTGAACCAAATTTTTACTATTTTTAACAAACTTGTCCATGTTCAACTTACCATTCTCAAATAGCTCTAGGGTTGCCATATAACAGTCAGCGTACTCACTCATGAACCTATTGAAATCTTTGGAAGCCTCTTGGTCAAGGATATCATTTATGCCCCTCTTTGCTATGTTGAGTCTTCCTTCTTCCTGCCTGAAAGAAGTAGGCAAGTTTTCGGACTTATGCAAGGTAGCAGCGTTGATGGCAGTCAAGAGGGCCAATAAAGTTACTAAGGAAAGCTTCATTTGAAATAAAGTTAGAATGTTGATTTAATGTTGAATACCTGGGGACAGCCAGCCTTTTATAGATTTCCTTTTTGTGCAGAGGAAAGGATAAGGCATTTTAGGTCGGAAGACGGTTTTTCTTCTTCTAGTTCCTCCACAATAATACGCACCAATGTTCTTACCGGGATATCCTAACAATGGCAAATGAAATTTCACGAAAAAGCATTGAAAGTATAGTCCTTGTTTTCAAATGTGTTCATGTGTTTATTTATTACAATCAGAACCAAATCGATCCTTTCTAAGGTGAATAATTGCTATACTTGGACTTTGATGAGATGGCGTTTCATTTCTTCCTCCGTTATAGTGCAACAATGTGCATATTTCATCTAACTTTAGCCAATAGATGTCGCACCTCCAATCCATATTTTGTACGGACAATGTTGTCGTAACATAGAATAATGTTGTCGTAACATAAGTGAAACTGTACAGAATATGGATGGTAATCCAGTGCTGATTCCAACATCAATGATGAAGCGAATGTGGTAAAAATAGTGCCAAGTATTTCCATCATAAGCAGACAATGGGACCATGCTGCGAAATGTTGCAACTCGCATTTTTACCCGTTTCCTCTTCTTGCGGCCTTCTGGTGTTATTGATAATAATGTGGCCAGCATCGGAGAAGCTAACTGAGCTGCTTCTTTTTTTTTAAATTAGTTTTCTCCACTTTTCTTCTTTTCTTCCTATATTTAGTAATATTCGGTCTGAATCCGTTCGCACTTTCTATCGCTTCCCCCACTTTTCTTGAAATACTACTTATTGCTTCTTGCGAAAATACTTAGTATCACCAGGGTGACAATCAACTGAAGAAATGTCTAGAGGACTTTGTGTTCCAAGCGCAACATGTGCGTATCTTACAGCAATTGACAAGACAGAAATTACTATGGTCCACATAGAGTGAGAGGTGGAAAGTGAAGGAAGGTCTTTCACGAACCCGTCCGACTAAGACTAATAATTAATTGCCAAATATTACAAGACCTAGCAAAATAAACACTATGTAATTAGCAAAGGTACAAGAAACAACAGACTCCAGCTGAAGGCATAGACTTCTCTTTTCAATTACACTGACTGAATCATACTTCTCACAAATAAAATCATCACCAAACACTCAGAAGAAAAATCTGGGTAGCATTCGATTGCGTAAGTTAAGGAAATAGGTCCTGTGGAACCCATTGAATAGCCAAGTAAACCTTGACCTAAGATCACTGAGACGGGCCATGCCGTATCGGATATTGGAGCCAAATCGTATGCAAGAAGACCAGCAGCGTTTAATTTTATAGGTCCCACCATTGCATAAAGACGATACTCAGCTTCCATAACACCGTTATTTTTTTTAGCCAAGTAAATTGAGAGCCAATCCACGAGATGTCCACCATATATCATTCCGATAATTGCACCAACCAATGGAGCCAAGTTCGTGAGACCAACGGTGGCTGTGGAAAAGCCATATATATCCTGGTAGAATTCAGACTGTGTTGAAGCCATAAGAGAAAGCCACATCATATGTGCTCCATAAACAAACCCCACCCAAATCACTGCCGGGAAAGCAAGCGTCTTTAAGGTTATATTGAGATCGCTATAGGTACAGTCCAAGTCAACAACCAAATCTGACCACCACGGACCATTCCAATTCACCGTAACCGCAAGGAAAACGCACCAAACCCATAGAAGAGAAAACTGGGTGTTTTTTTTCCACTGCAGCCACCGAAGCGGATCGTTGACATTATCCAGCGGTTGAGGATGGAGAATAATATTTGAATTAGCCCCACTACCCTTTTTAACACTGAGTACGTTTTCTAAATCAACCAAATGGACGGTTCCCGGGAGGATTTCGTCATTTGCGATGGAGAGGTGATCTCCAGAGAGAACTCGTTCCAATGGTGTTTGCGACATCGAAAATACGTAAACTATGTCAGGTATGTCAGGTATGTCAGTTGACGATGAAGTTTCCTGTTAGGAGAAGGAAATGACTTGGGGATACTCAGAGAATTCCATGTTTCTGTTGGGAAGCGGCTCTTATATATTCTTATCCTTTCACCCAGGCCTAAAAAAGGCAGCTTGCATCTTCAAACTACATGGTGAAGTACTCTGCCACGGCTTAAGCTTTGATGTGTTCGGCATGGTCGCCTTGCTTTTTTATTACTGTTCGGGAAGGTCTAACCCTATTTTTTTTTCTGCACCAATTGGAAGATGCATGGGATCTGTTTTGGAAGCATGGTTACATTGCAATGTCTTTTTATCTGAGGCTTATGCTGAGTGCTCACAGAAATCGAAGCAGGAACTCCTATAGCATTTTCTCCCTATTTGCATGTCTTCTCTGCATGGAAGACGTACGAAAAGGGAGGTACAAACCTGTACCTCCCAATAAATGTCTTCATCTTATCTGATCACTCTACAACTTGAACTTAAACTGCTCACAATCCATTTATATTTAGTACTGCTTCATTGTCACTAACTTGAAATTTCTTTCTTAATCTGAAATACCTATTGTTCGCGTGTTTTATCAAATACATCTTTCAACCGCTATAATAATGCTGCTCACACTTGTTATTCTATACACCGTCCACCTTTGAAAATGAAACTCCTACCACTTCTGAAATTCAATCAATCCAATCAATCCAATCCACTCAGAATCCTCTACTATTCCTGTACGCTTGATTCGTCTTGCCTTCTAGCTCTTCCTGAACTTCACCTTCATTCTTGACTGTATGCCGGATATGTTATGTCCAGAATGTTGCATCTTGCATTATCATGCCGGCCCATGCAGTATGATGTATGATTTCTCACTGCCATGGCCTCTCCCTGTCGTCTTCTGGCGCCTATTGGGTCTGACTACTTTATATATCATACTCTTTTATTGATAATACGGTCCTGCTTTTGTTCTTATTCTTATTCTTTCTATTTTTGTCTTTTCCTCTCGTTTCTTTTTCCTGCTACTTTTCTCTCCATATTCTAAATCGGCTTCTTTTCCACGGCTACTTCGCACTATTTTCCTGAATTTCAGCCTTTCTTGCAAATACCCTCCACTACTTCCCTCTATTAAAAATCCATTTTTGTTTTCTTCAAAATAATATTATCTGTCCTCAAATACTGGAATCATTCCAATCTCGTGCTATCTTTTTTTTTATATTTACCTTGCTTTATATCTGATTGTCTTTCCTTACTTGAACTGCCAGCTCGCGCAATCTTATTCTGCCAATTATTCATACGGAAAAAACTATCATATTAAACTCAACCTACTCAAAACTTCTATTAACAAAACCTTTTGCCACCGTTCTTCATCTTTCTTTGTTCCTGAAAAATTGAAGCATGGAGATATCATCAAACCTCTTTCCTAGCTCATTGGTGTGATGGATACCTACCTCCCTAAGAAGACATAGTGACCACTTGAAAATAAAAAAAAATAAATAAAATTCCACAAGACTAGTCTAAATACACCTGTAACGGCAACTTGTGGTATGCTTCACGATAAAGCCTCTTTAACATCTGCAACGACTCTGTGATCTCCTCACAATCCATGCCTGCTATCTCCCAATTTTTAATTCTCCGTCCTGTCCATAAAACGTCGTGGTGGCTTTGTCTGTAGACATAGCTCCAGTCTGCAGTGTGAGAAGGTTCCTGTCCATCAAGGTCATAAACTCGTGCAAATGCAAGAATATTCTCCAATATATGAACATGTGTCTCACGTAATGTCTTCTCAGTTTGATTGGTGCACTCTTCCAACTTTTTCTGTTCCTCTTCCAACTTCTCAACACTTCTCTTCAATGCGTGGAACACATCTTTGTCTTCCTCCGACTCTTCGTCCATCTTTCTCTCCAACTCTTCTCCCATAACCTTCACTCTCTCCACGGCTGAATCAAAATTCTCTTGGTTGAAGTCCATCCCATTGAAGAAAGACCGTATCCACAAGTTGAATTTCCGCGTGAGTCTGTCCGCATCGTAGTTCTGTATCTCCCTTTTCAATTCTTCCATTTCAATGTACTTTTCCTCTGCCTTGACAAATAACTGGGTCATCAACGTTTTCATGTACCAATCCCTCTCGATGAAAAATTTCTTCTGCTTTTTTTCAAAAACCTTCTCCAACGCCACAATTTCGTTCTCCACTTCCTCTCGCTTGCTTGACCAGTCATCTGAAGACTCAAATGGCTTTCCGTCATAGTTGAAATACTTCATCATTTCCATTCCTACCTTCATGGCTCTCATAACCGTTTCGTTAATCTCCCTGTCATATGGCCTGGCAATTTGGCCATCAATAGCCAGACTCAAGAAGAGAAACATGTCAGTGTAGATATCATAAAAATCATTCACCTCGAGAGATTCATTGCTTTCCCGGAACTCATCTCTAAGTCCCCATACATTTTCCCGTACATCTTGCAATTTCTCCATCTTCGTAATCAAATTTTCACGATTATCAACAAACTTGTTTATGTCCAACTTACCATTATCGAATAGCTCTAGTGTTGCCTGATAATAGTCAACGTACTCATTCATGAACCTATTGAAATTCTCGGAACCCTCTTCAAAATCAAGGAAATCATCTATGCCCCTCTTTCCTATATTGACTGATGCTTCCTCTTGTCTGAGAAAGTCAAGTGTCTTGCCGGACTTACGCACGCTGGCAGCGTTGATGGCAGTCAAGAGGGCTAATAAAGTTAATAAGGAAAGCTTCATTTTAAATACAGTTAGAGTCTTGATTTAAATTTGACTGCTTAGGGATTCCCCTATATTTATAGATGGTTTCCACTTTTATGTAAAAACATCGAAAGATTTTTCAAGTTGGATGATAATTCTTCTTCTTTATTCTTTATTCTTTATTCTTTATTCTTTATTCTTTATTCGTTATTCGTTATACTTTATTCTATACTCGTTATACTTTATTCTTTATTCTTTATTCGTTATTCTTTGTTCTTTATTCGTTATACTTTATTCTATATCCGTTAGTCTTTGTTCTTTATTCGTTATTCTTTATTCTTTATTCGTTATTCGTTATTCTTCATTCGTTATTCTTTGTTCTTTGTTCATTGTTTCCTTCGCAATAGTGCGTATACGGAACACCCTAACAATGCCAAAATACGACATAAGCGAGGGTAAATATACTCCTTATTTCCCTATTATTCTGCTTTCAGTGTTTATATATTTGTGACTTCGATATGGTGAAGAACTCATATGCTTGAAATGTCATCAGATAGAGCTTCTTATATTCTCCTTATAATGTAGTGATGTGTATTGATTATCTAATTCTAATCAAAACAAAAATGTCGCACTTCCTAAGCGTATTTTGTTCGAATAACTTGGTTCGTAGCACAACCTGTACAGACGATGTATGATCACCTAACGCTTATGCTACACCAAAACACAGCTAGTGATTCCTGTAGCAAGCATTTCTTTTTTATCGTAAACGTATAGCAATGGGATGTTACTCCTTCGACCTTTTGCAGCACCAAACTTACCCTGGTGGGATAATAGCAGTGCTCCAAAAAAGCACATTCATATTATTTGAAATAGGCGGAAGCAAATGAGCTGCTAAAATCTCTGGAAGTCATTTCGCACCAGCAATCAACATTGCAGTCTCAATTCTTCGTGGTTTCAATCAAAAATAGGTCAAGAAACAGCGGGTTGCGCAAGTCCGCAGAGTTTAATTCGTCCTCTGTAATAGCAACAAAATCTGTGGGCACAAAGGTGTCCTGAAAACTGATTGAGACTTTTTGCCCGTCATTTTCATCATTGTACATATTGACAATCTCATCTTTGAAAATGTCAAAATCTTCCAGTGCCGCGTGAGAAGATGGCCCAGACCCTACTTTGACGTCCTCGTCAAAAATGGCTCTCAACACGTTGTTCAAATTTTCGCTCCATCTTTCTGAAGTTGCATTGAAGTCACCGTAGTCGTAAAGAATATCTTTACCACGATTGACACAAGTTGTTAGAGCCTTAATATAATCCTTGTTGGAAGATTCCAACCTTGTCTGCTCAAATAATGTGAATGCCAAAATAAGCGACGCAAAGAAACAACAATTAATTGTGGAAAACAGTTCGAGTCTTTCCAGATTGAAGTCCACATATTTCGAGATCAAGCTGATGGTAAGAAATGCACATTTAATCGCAGCGTTGCTCAAGTGTAAGAAGAAGTCGCTGTTGGCGGTCTCTTGAACAAGCAGAGGTTTGAGCTTCCGGGCAACAACTTGCAAGAAAAACGGCTTACATAAGAGTATGATACCAGATAACTGTGAAAGGTGAACTAACACAAATAAATAATTCAAGTTCAATTCATCAGGCTCGGCAATTCGTTTAAATGTTGTTTTTAAGTTGAGATCTGAGGGAAGGTTCTGAGACCACATTTTCAACTCGTTAGCCAAGTCGCTGGCGCCTCAAAGCCGGATGGCGCCATCCTGGTACATGTTCTCAACAATTTTCCCGTTGATTGCAGCCACTTTACTGATTGCGTACTGGCACCGTAACCTCAAGTTCTCCACTGGATCTTTAAGTGAGGTTATTGTGCCCAAATCATCCCACTCGTAGTTGTTGATCCCTAGGGGCCGGCCTAGATTGATTGACGAGATTCTGTCGCATATAAATAGTGTCATCCGCAACCGCCACCAATGGATGTTGTAGCTTTTCCCCACGTACTTCTCATTTATCACTATTCTGTGCATACCAAGCCCCTGAGCAAATGTAATGGCTATTCCCAAATGAGCCCACGATAATGTGCGCTTCGATTGGCCCGGGTAGTAGAAATGCATGAGCAAATTTGCCTCAACTTGCCAAAGTGTTCCATCATACTCCAAAGAGCGATGGACTAAGATGGCGCCATCGTAGAAAAACGACGGGACCATGTCACTGATTTCTTCGATTTGCACGATTTGCGAGGTTTCAGCGAAGAGCATGCCAATGGCCAATACGAGGTAGAGTAAGCATATTTTTTTCGGGCAGAAGGGCCAGAGGGTTGCGGTAGAATGCATCAATGACGTTTTTTTCAAAATATCCCATGTCAAATACGTAGAAAACGTCGTTGATATTCTCTCTGAAAAGCTGAGCCAACTTCAACGTCACTCGATGGCTCGGTACTTGTACTGGGTACTGTCTCTGGATGCAATCTGGTTCGTCGTGGACCATCCCCAGTTTGGGGTCAGTAACAAAATGCGATGGCCCCTCCACCGCAAAGAAAACTGCACGGCACTCCTGCAAGAACGACAACGGGTTGCTCTCACCGAAGAATCGTGCCGAATGGTTGACGAGAAAACGGGCCCTCTTGCCGTTGGCAGTTGAGATCGCGTCTCCATTGACGTCTGCCCCATGGTCTGAGCCCTTCGTTGAGGAATCGGGCGACTCGATTTTCCCATCGTGAGGAAATGTAGCTATGGGCAGAAAGTCCTGCTCTGCCGCTTGCAGTTTGGAAGCAGTACTATTGGTGAACCCGTTTCGTTGGGCGCTCGCAACTTCTTGTTCCTCAGTAGCCGCTTTTGTGCTAGATCCGCTTTCCTCACTGGCTAAAGTTTTCCGTCGTAGAGACCTCTTGTCGATGCCCGCATACTTACACTTCGCCAGTTTCCGCCAGCAGTATGCACAAGGTTGTTGGCCATTTCACTGTTATTATTTGGAAGAAACTTGGCGATTCCAAACGAAAAACACATACCTTGACTTTTCTCTTTTTGCACGCCTCGCACGCCTTGCTGACTTTTTTTCGGAGCTCGGGGTCGAGTGTTCGCCTGGATCGCTTGGGCATTATCGTTAAGGTTATGTCTGTCAAATTTTGATGGCTCTGCACCCCGCATTTTATGCGTAGCGAGACGTCATGGGTCGCGCACTGCAGATAGGGGTGCCTGAGCGATTGACATTTGGAGCTGCTTATATGCCGAGCTGATGATAAGCAGCGGTGCGTCGAATGGGAGGAAAGATACCCAATTCTCGTTAGAGAGATAGCTGGAATCGCTTAAATTGTGTATATCTCTTTATGCCGAGCATCATGCAAAAACTAATCTTGCCTAATGATAGCGGAAACGAGAGGTGCACGCCAAATAGAGCCATGCTTGCAGCCGCGGCCATAGTTGCACCCAAAAATGACTATCTAACCATGTCCTCGCTTACAAATCCTTTCCCTGAGTCTCGTCGTGTATATTCGTAATTTCAAAAGCCAAGTGATTGAATGTGTCTCTTGAATTATTTCCCATGCTTTCGAGGAAAAGGGCTAGAAGCGCTTGAGTGCTGAGGAGCACCTTCAGCACAATTCCTCAAACAGCCGATCAGAGCAGCATTTGCTACTGAGACGACCTGTGATTTTCTTTTTTGTGTTCTCTGGTTGGGAGTGCCGCCTTCTGGAGATTCCGCGTATGGCTTTGTATTTTTATTATTACGAGGCATAGAAGTCCCAAGGTGTACTCTCTCACTTACTTCTGCCCAGGACAATGTGCTCGATCAACTCAAACAATGGAATTTAATCGTGCATTGTCTAAAAATGGGGCAGCTGGACCGTACAACAGCTACTTCTATTTCGCATTGTGTGGTCATGGGCCTTTTTGCTGATCGTAGCGGGTCAACAAGGTGTGCAGATCGATTTCACTGAGGAAGAATGTTGAAATTGGACTGAATGCAGAGTAGCTACTACCCATGTTGGCCTTGCTTCGATAACGATAGCCGATTGTCCAAACTCCCAACGTGTCGACCTTCCCTGCGAAATGCTACACTGATAGAACGAAGCATTTGCTCATACGACACTTTGGATCCTTCAGCACAGGCAGCAGAGATCGGTTCTCAGCAGATAAGCAATGCTTCTAAAGGCAGGCAGAACCAAATATTTGCCCACAAACTTCAACGAGGGCCCATAACAAAGAAGCGATGGAAGAGCGTCGGATTATGTGGCACTGTGAGGATCCCGCAGACATCCATGAATTCATTATTACCTCCAAATCGACCTGTTCGATCGAAGCTATCGCCATTGCTGCAGCGACTTGCTGGAGATCCCGTTCCACCGCGGAAAGGTATCCACATGAATGCCAAAACAGTCCAAAATCCGCCCTGCACTCTGCTCCACCACATCGTCTATAGTTCTAGGGTTTGTGTAGAAAGCTGGAACAGGTGGGAAAATCACAGTTCCCATCCGGCTCAAGGCGAGCATATTTTCCAAGTGGATGTCAGACAAAGGCGTCTCGCGAGTCACCAAAAGTAGCTTCCTGCGCTCCTTCAACG
Source organism: Metschnikowia agaves (assembly GCA_963678735.1). Classification (NCBI taxonomy): domain Eukaryota; kingdom Fungi; phylum Ascomycota; class Pichiomycetes; order Serinales; family Metschnikowiaceae; genus Metschnikowia; species Metschnikowia agaves. The sequence continues at coordinate 1,124,004 of CAVMBV010000011.1, read as the reverse complement.
TCACATCGGCCGCACGCACTATAAGGTCCTCCGTGTAGCCGGTTCGGATCGCAGACAACGTCTTCATCGAGCAGGGAACAACGATCATGCCGTCAGTCTGAAAAGACCCCAGAGCGATCGGTGCACTCACGTCACGGCTGGCATACATTCGTGTGGCCATCAGTGCCACTTGCTCGGGCTTGTAGTCTGTTTCGTACTTCATCGTGGCCGTTCCCCACTTGGAAAGCACTAGGTGGGTCTCGATCTCGAGATCTCGCAACATCTGCAACACTCGGACACCCAACACGATTCCCGTGGCGCCGGTAATGGCCACAACTACCCTTCTCGGCCTTGGAGGCGCACTATGTGCCGTGAGGTGTGCATTGGGGCGATATTTTTCAAATCCAGGAATGCCAGTGGGTGATGATAGAGACCTTGACAAGTGCCTGAGAGGGACCCTGGAGCACGTGAGAAAGGGTGTGGTTTTTTGGACAAACGCCGCTACATTTCTCGACATCTTCGCTCAAAACCGTTATTATTGTGCTGACGAGAAAAAGTTATAGCCTGGCTGGAATTGGCATATGGTGCTGCTTTTACAGAAGACGCTAATCTGCTTAGATCTTCGGTTTGCAACTTCGGAACTGCCCACTCGGAAATGGCGCAATGCGGTTTACTGCAGGAAAAGCGCAACTCGGCATTTAGTTCTTGCGGCCGACGTCTGCAAAGGAGCTAAATATTGGGCCTATGCCGATATTTGCCAGCTTTAAAGACAACTGATGACTTTGAAACCAGCCGTGAGCTTTAGAGACTTTTTGCAGGTTTTGCAAAATGAAGGTGACTTGGTGCAAATCGACGCTCAGGTTGACCCAGAGCTTGAAGCAGGTGCGATTATGAGGAAGGTGTATGAGAATAAGTTACCAGTGCCGTACTTCAAAAACTTGAAGAAAGATGCGAAGAACCCAGACCCAGCGAATTTGTTTGACATGGTCGGGTGTGTTGCCGGCTTGAGAGACGGGAAGAAAGGGAGCGACCATGCGAGAGTGGCCCATCATTTGGGCATTGACCCGGAAACACCCATGAAAGAGATAATTGACTACTTGTTAGCATGCCAGAACAAAAAGCCCATCCCTCCGGTGTTGGTTGACCGGTCCGAGGCACAATTCAGCAAGCACTCGCTTTCTGGTGACGAAATTGACTTGACCGTGTTGCCTGCTCCACTTTTACATCCGGGCGACGGAGGAAAGTATATTCAAACCTACGGCATGTTTGTGCTTCAGACACCAGATAAGTCGTGGACAAATTGGAGCATTGCACGTGCTATGATCTACGACAAAAATCACTTGACTGGAATTGTCATCAGCCCGCAACATATCCAGCAAATCTCGTCTAAGTGGAAAGAAGCGGGACACGGATCTCGGATTCCTTTTGTTTTGGCTTTCGGAGTGCCTCCCGCTGCCATTTTAGCAAGTTCGATGCCCATTCCAGACGGTGTTAGTGAGGGCGGCTTCGTGGGTGCCTTGATTGGCGAGCCTCTCCAAGTTGTGAAAGCACAAACCGTTGATTTGGAAGTTCCAAAGGACTCGGAGATGGTATTGGAAGGCTACTTGGACATTGAGGAGAATTTGGTTCTTGAGGGTCCATTTGGAGAAATGCATGGTTACGTGTTCCCAGGCACGGGCCACAAGTGCCCCAGCTACAAAGTCAACCATATCAATTATAGAGACAGGGCCATTTTGCCCGTCAGCAACCCTGGAATTTGCACTGATGAGACCCACACTTTCATTGGAGGCTTAACCAGTGCCTCCTGCAAGCAAATTGCCTTGGACCACGACATACTCAAGCAAATCGTGTTGGACGTGTTCACTCCGTATGAGTCGCAGGCTTTGTGGATGGTATTGAAGATCAACACCAAGATCCTACCAAAGTTGAATCTCACCAAGAAGCAATTGGCTGACTTGGTGAAAGAGGTGTTTTTTCACAGTAAAGAGGCTCGTATTATTCATGAGATTGTGTTGGTTGGAGACGACATCGATATCTTTGATTTCAAAAAATTGATTTGGGCATACACCACCCGCCACACTCCTGGTGACGACACTTTTATCTACCAGGATGTTCCTGCGTTCCCATTGGCTCCGTTTATCAGTATGGGACCCAGAATTGCCTCGAAAATGGGAGGGAAGGTTGTCACTGTGTGCATGTTTGATCAGCAATTCAAAGACCCCGACTTTGATTTTGTCGGATGCTACTACGAGTCCTATGGTACTGAGCTACGCCGTGCAATTGATGACAAGTGGACTGTGTTAGGCTACAAGTAGTGAAATATGGTTAGAATCGAATGTACATCAGCCACCGAAGAAAGTGTAGAATGAGTATCAGCAGCGGAATTACGAACTGCTTACGGAAAATACGTTTCACATTATGCTGATTCTATTCATTATAGGCACTTACTTTGTTCCATTTAATATGGTGTCAATCACCTCTCCGACCTCAAGCAAACTCTCGTCTGTGTATGACAGTCCAATCACCTGGATCGAACCAGTTCTTCCGATATAAGCGTCCTCATGTGGATGTGGGTAGACGTTTTCAAGAATCTCTGAGATTTCGAAGATCCGGAAGACTCCAAGATGTCAGGAATCATCCACCAGCACACATTGTTTGTGGGCTGTTGGATATTTTCAGAGACGCTAATGTCAACTTGCTATGAAGCTATGGCGAGGAGGGCAGAATTGTGATGTAAAGATAATCAATGATATGCCGCATTTGTTTGACTTGCTAGGTCTGCCCAACAACCCAGACATCCAGCAAACATGGAAAGATCGGGTTGATTTCTTGAAGTCTCATGACCTAGACCCTCTTTCGTGTAGATACATCACCGCTGCATGCGACTTCGCCATTTCCAAAACCTCCTTTTCCTGATGCCCTATGGCCTGTATCGCTAACTTTCTTTTAAGTTGCAGACCTTCAAGATAAATTAGGGAGAAACGCAGTCTGGGCCGATTCAGACATGACATTTACGGCTGCCAAGAGGCTAACAAAGTCACTTCGGAAATTGTCGTGCTTAGTTGTGTTTGTAATTCGTGTTCCACTGTTTAGAGCTTCCTTGATGCCTCCAGAAACTCTTTAATCTTTGCTTGCGTCCTCAACTAAGAACATTTTTGCTGGTCTTGCTGACTACACTAGAGACATCAAGCCTTGTATAACAAGTAGAAGCAAGTTAAATGTGTTGTGCAAAAAATGGCCACAGCTTAATTGAACAATCGTAAACCTTGTTTTTTTATTTTCGTTAAAGGACTCCAAAAATGGGCGTTTGCCAAGATGTTTGCTTCAAATAAGGACGAGACTCGAGATTGGGTGAGGTCGTGCGTTCTGTTCTTTTCGCATCTCCATAGCTGAAGCTGATCTATTTCACTGATGCAAACTGGGACATTTTTACCCTTCTCTTGTTGCTGTTACTTTTTGTCGGAATTTTTTGTTGCTAATGACCAAAAGTCATGTATGAGAGTTGCTAGGGTGACGAATTGACCCAACCGGCTGCGAAATGTTGCAATCGATCTTACATGCCGTCCTTCTACCTTTCATTTCATATGCCATCAAACTTGATTCTTAACGTCTAGGGGGTTTGTTTTTCCTTCTACCGTGAGATTTATTCGAAACGTTAATATCTACTTTAGCCAGCTCCAGCGATGTCGAGAAACAAATGGCGATCCTGCGGAACACAACTGCGCCTGAGCGTGGCTTCTAAGCCTTCAATCTTTTGCTTTGTTACTTTCTTGAAACTGCTGCCCTTGCCGCATTAGCAGTTTAATCACTCCCACACTCCGCTATCTTTACTAGCGACCCCAACTTGTGGTTTCAAGCAACCCCACGGTATTGTGGATGGCAGTAGAAAAGACAATAATCCATCAGGAGGTGCATATAAGTTTTGCTCCTTCACTGAGAAGCTTTCATTCCACTGGGATATGAAGGGCAGAAGAGGGCCGTTTTTGAACGAAAAAAAGAAATAATAAAACAATCAACAGGACGGAACTATTGGCTTCATTTGAGTTCCTAGCATCGAATCTTGACTCCCTTATAAATGATTATGAAGCCAGACGATCAAATGCCTGCCCATGCACCTTTCAATCTCGCTTTGAGGGAAAAGAAAAGCAAGAAGAAGCAAAAATTAGGCCGAAGGATTACAAGAGTAAAAAAAGAAATGAGAACGAAATCAAAAACCAATTCACAAACAGATCCTGAATCAAGCCTATATGCTCAAAATTGACTGGAGATGGCACTTGCGATTTAATGTCAAGTTTTTGCGTTTGTCTGTTCAACTATCAGGAACCGGGCCACAAGCCATAGTGGCATGCGCGAAGCGAGCACTGTATGTGCCGAATGGGCACCGAAACCCGGTACTCTACTATTCATAGCTACGTTTAGAAAGACTACTATAGTGCCCTTTCTGCTTGGCTGAAAAGAGTGGACTTAGCTTTCGGACACGCTTTACTTATTGGTGGCCGCGTCCGGTGGGTGTTGACAGCTTGACGTAGCACACGTCTTTCTCGGACTCAGGTCAGCTTGCTTACTCTCAAAGACATGGCTGCCTGCTAATTATCATCGATTCTTCTTGTTGTCGCTTGGCTCGTATTTTGGCCTCTTTCGTTTACATTGCACCTTGCCTTTTGAAATTGCACCTTTCCTAATCGCATTACACATTCGCCTGCAAGACTTCTCTTCAATCGTACCCGGTATGTCCCGAGCCAACCCCGCCCGTTATCTACCTGAGCCACGCACCTTCGGAAGTCTGGCACTAGATCTACGTTTCACCGGCCATCTGTCTTCTCACTTTCCAGTGGTGGTGCTGGTCACGTTTTCACGATCAACTACTCTTGTATGATTGGGTAACCTCTGAGATTAATCCCACCCGGGCAAACTGGCCCTATTCCTTCGAATGCCATGTGCTACTACTGTTCCAGTGTGCTCTTCTGTTTTCTCGTTGCGGGACCATCATTGTGAAATACGAGCTGTGGGCAACGCATTCCTCGCTAGCCAGTTCGGCTTCGTTCCGGGTTTACCGATAAACATGGCGGGTTGGCTCCGGCGCTGCCCTTGGGCGCAGGATCTCGGGAACCTCGCTGCGACGTCTACTCAGGTCGGACAATTAATAATCCACAGCTTTGCCACTCTTTAAATCCCTAAGAACCTCTCCGTTCATGTCTCCGCTTCGTGTCGCCATCCTTGTGGGATCCACCCGTGTTTCCAGCAACACTGCTGCCATTGCAGCCTTCCTTGCTAGCAGGCTTGACACTCTCTTCCCCGGGAAGTACACTTCAACTCTCTACTCTCCGCTCCAGCCGTTCAACCTTATTTCTATTCCTCACAATTCCATCCCACCCATGGCTGTCGCCAATCCCGATGCGTATGAGGACGAAATCATTCAGAAGTGGGCAAACGAGCTCCTGTTGGCAGACTTGATCATCGTCACCTCTCCCGTCTACAACCAGTCTTATTCCGGTGCTCTCAAGATTATGTTGGACCACATCTACAATGAGGTGAAGGACAAACCGGTTGCTATCTTCACACAAGCTGCCTCTGCGCCTGCTGCTGCAATCGAGCCTACTGTCAAACTCTTCACCAAACTTCACGCAAACATCGTGTCCACGACTCCAATTCCAATCCCCCGCCCTGCGACCGTGCCACCTAATAAGTTGGAGTTCCCCTGCAAGCCTGACAGTATTAACGCCGAGTTCTTTAACGGCCTTGGCGCGATAGTTGATGAAGGTCTTTCCAAGCTCGACGCTGCTGCGAAGCCCTCCGCTTCTTCCTAGATGATTGGCCTTATCTTCACATCTCTCAGGCGTTACTTTCTTGATAGACCCACTTTTGTTCGTCATCATTGTATTGTAGATTTGTTTGCTTTATATTGAGGAAAAATTGGGGCACAGCTTAAAATCCTGGTGTCAGCCATCTCAGTACGTCGAGGCATGGATACTTCTGTTGGAAAGATTGACGTATTAGTGCAGCTTACATCGGCTGTCCTCTTGCTTCTCCTGGAACGTTCCAAACCACAAGCTGAACGCTATTCCACGAAATCTTAACAGGTGTAATGAATATTGCATCATGATTAGAAGTCTTTTCTGCTCTCGATTATTAACATACACTTTACCTAGTTTGAAATGAATAAGATATAGTGCCATGCATGTTGATAAACACTTTACAGCTGGTTTATGAGTTTCTGAACGTCCTTGGTCTCTGAACACAACCTACTTCCACGTCTACTTTGAAAGTCACCAAGTTGGGTTCGTGAACCCGTCATCTTCCAATCAAGAGATTCTACTCTTTTCTGCTTTTTTCTCTATCTTTCGCTTCGGAGTCAATACATTGTCCTCTCCTTTTGTCGTCAATATGTAGTTGATGATCCAATTTTCTCATAATATAGATTGATGCTTCCACATTGGCATGGTAACTCAGTCAAGTCTTTTGAAAAAACCAGCTTGCTCTAATCTCTCTCACCAATGTAACTGGGATGTAACTGTTAGCCTATTGTTGAGTAAAGTAAGAGAAAATGTAAGGTAATTTTGAACAAGTGCCCACGAGTGTGGCTGCAACTGTTGCCGCAATTCGCAGCCTAAGTTACGCTCAGTTTGCTAGTGTCAGAGCGTACAATAATAGTTGGTGATTCAAAAAAAATTGGCAGATAAAGAGCTGAATAAGCTGGGAAAGCTAACTATTTATAAAAATGCCAATAACCTCTTGCAGGAAATTTGCTAAAAAAACTGGCTTCCGCAGGTGGAAAAGTCTTCAAATTTATGTAATTTGGTGAGAATTTGAGAAAAAATGAACACTCATGGATATCGAGAATAAAACAGAAACACAACAAAAAGTAAGATAAAAAAATAAGAAAAAAAGGTGAAGAAGTACAACAGGCAGAAGAAACTGATAGGGGAAGAACAAAAATATTGTGTCAGTTCACAAACTATATTTATTTCCTAAACCTCTTACAGTTTCTCAACTAAAACGAGCGCGGATGCAATGGAGGAAGCCCGCGAAAAGCAGAACTACTAAGCAAACTGAGGAGGTACAGGTTTCGGACCAGCACTCGGACTTTAGCACGCAAAAGCCTATTAGGAACTGTATATGCGCGAGGTGCATGTATCCAGTACAGCAACAGGATTCGGCATACAACACCGGGTGTTTACGGGATGGGCTGGGAACGCTTGACAGAGCATGCAAACGGAATCAGGTCCCTCTGGCTTTTTTGAGCATTTCAATTTACTATATGTTTAACATTGCAAATTTTAGTGGTTCAGGAATTCCTTAACCATTGTTCTCTATTAATAAAATTAAAAAAAAAAAGAAAAAAAAACAAGTAAAACAAAAAAAAAAAAAAACAAGTAAAACTCTTATTGGAGGTGATTATCCGGGCACTTCATTACTACCTTTGTAATACATCGCTCTCAGTTCTTCATTGCCCTAATATCCAATGGAAGATCTTGGAAGGAAAGCTGATCTGTAGAATTTCCACTCTTTGGAAGTACCGAGCTGCTGTGTCCGTGACCCAGTAGACGTTTGCTATGTGATATAACTTACTTTCGGTGCAATGGGTTAAAATTGAAAATAACAAACAAAATACGATTCATCCACGAAGCAGAGCTTTTCACTGAACAATGTGAACAAAACGCCATCTTCCTTTCCTCCAAAACTTAGATTAACGTTGGCGAACGTCATCGTCCTTTCTCTCCAAATCTTGGATTAACATTGGCCAGTGCTTGCTTATTAGGCAGATTTGCTCTACAAGAGAATTGGTACTCTACCTCAGCTGAAATGATTGTTGATCTAAATCCTTCATTCCAATTTGCATTGTCTAATAGATGACCATCCACGTAGCACCATGTTTGTCTGGTCCAGAAGCGTGCAGTTGAAATTAAGCACCACTAAGAGAAAATGAGAGTTTTGGTGTCTATTTGGCCTCTAACTTAGAGACCCGGAAAGAAGGTCTGGGACGGAAGCACTCAAATCAAGCCACTCCGAGAATAAAAGGATAACCAGCACCAGGGAAAAGTATCAGGGCTACTACAACTTTGTAATAGAGGGGTTTAAAGCAACATTAACTAAATTCCAAATGTGGTTTTCTGGCAAACAAATAAATAATAATCAAAAATGAATTTCAGTTCAAACTTTATTATAATTGAAATATCAATATTTAGACTCTACTTCCGTTTTTTTTTTTTTTTTTTTCGTGAACCCAAAACTGCTCCAAAGATTTTTGAATAAAGGTTTCGGTCAGTGTCGGAGTTCGGCTTCAGGCGTCGCGCTAAAAAGATACAGATTACTGATAGAAGATGCAGCGTTGCAAATGGCGTGATGAGGAAAGTTAAATGTAAATTCAGGTTTCTTTTTTTTTAAGATTTCTTTTCTTTTTTTATATTTCTTTTCTTATTTTTATTCTTTTCTTTTTGCGTGTAGGAGCCTACCCCCACAAAGTAACGTTGTACGTTGGGAACGAACCGGGCCCCATCAACACTGAGCGGGGTGTATCCATGCGAGTACTGTATACGGAATAATCATTCTCAACATAATATAAACTCACTCTATCGACTCTCCGGCACGAGTCTTAAACCTGTAGCTAATGTGTTTGAAAACCGTTTAGAACCAAGGAGTTGTGGAAAAATATGGCACAAGTTTGGGAAAAAATGCTACATTTTTCGCCCTGAATCGTTTGGCTAGTTTGACACCTGTCAACGTCAGACGAGAATTTTTAAACCACCCCGCAGATTCCGGAAAAATTTGACGTGCGCGCCGGAGTCTGACTGCAGTTCTGCTTAGCGGATCCAATCAGGCGAGCCCAATCAGCTTAAACAGATTTCATGAAAGTCATTTATCCACGGAGTTCCCTCAGCTTCGATTCAAAATTCGAACCACTCGAGTTGCATAGTCAAGCACCGGTATCGATGAATCTAATAAAAAATAATATAATAATCACAGGAAATAAATAGGAAATAAATAGAAATAAATAGGAAATAAAGCCACGAGTAGGCACTCCATGTTCAACCAATGAATGGCCATACAGAGGCTATTCGCTTACCTGATGCAGGAGTAACAAAAGAGCATCCTTGGCCCTCCCCCACCTTTCCCCAAAAAACACCCAAAAAGAAAGAAAGCATCAGGCGACGATTTGCTGGAAGGTCCTGTTTACAGAAGCTAAGCCGGTTATTCCTGCCCATCCAAAAGCTGGATAATCAAACCCCCCACAAAAGCTGGAAACGATAATCGAACTCCGCACAGAAGCTGAAATCTTGATAGATAAGTCTAGTTAAAACTGGCCGTAACAGGTAAGAATGATGGCTGTACTCACGAGTAACATACATAGTATTTGCTAGTTTTTCCGCAGGTTTCGCGTATCACTTCCCTTTCCAGAAAGCAAAGACCGATTCAGCCCGAAACCACTTGCAACCGTCATAGCCCGGTCCGTGCATTAGAAGATGCAAGCACCTAAATGAAGTCTTACCCCGCTTACCCCAAACCGCCAAAAACGCCAAAAACCGGGTGAACTCCGTAAGTCAAAGCCCCGTTTCGATAAATATAACCATTTCGGTTCCCTCGCGCAATCTCTTGTACCTTCTTTTTTTATTCAAGGCAGCAGCTACGTATTGTTCTTATTATGTGGTCGGTAGCTAACTTGAGGGGTTTCAAATTGAACTTGGCAATTGCCTTATCTGGTGCCTGCGCCTGGCTTCTTCAAGGTTATGATCAAGCCCTTATGAATGGTCTCTTGACCATGAAGCTTTTCGAAAAGCAATTTCCTCTTATGAATACCTCACGTCCTGGTGTGAGCCATGACTACGCCAAGTTGATCGAAGGTACGATTGTGTCGGTATACGAGATTGGCTGCGCTATTGGCTGTTTGAGCTGCTTCTTCCTCGGAGACAGGTTCGGACGCAAACGATTGATTTTGGGCTTCTGCCTCCTCACTGTAGTGGGAGTGATAATCCAAACGTCCTCTTTTCACATTGCTCAGCTTGCTATCGGAAGAGTCATAACAGGTTTGGGCGTGGGTGGAATAACAGCGACTATTCCTTTGTGGATCTCCGAGTGTTCCAGTGCCAAACTTAGAGGAAAGTTTGTGTCGCTCTGCGCCGCTTTTGCTATTTCTGGTGTCTGTTTAGCCTCATGGGTTGATCTCGGTTTCTACTTTGTGAAGCACAGCGACGTCAACTGGAGATTGCCCATTGCAATCCAATTAATCTTCCCAATGGTATGCTCCTTCTTTGTTTTCCAGCTCCCAGATTCCCCTAGATGGTTGGTTAAAATGGGCAGAGTGCCGGAGGCAGCAGAGATCTTTGCACGATTGGAAGACACCACTATCGACTCCGACCATGTCCAAAATGAGCTAGCAATCATTGAGCAGTCACTCATGGAGAACCCTCAAGCAGCCAGTGCCTCCCCTTTTGCATTCACGAAAAACAAGCATTTTAGACGTACACTCATGGCAATTGGAGTGAACGCGGGCGCCCAGTTGACTGGTGTGAATGTTGTTACGTTCTATTCAACTACCATTTTCGAAGATCAGCTCGGATACTCAGCTGTGCAATCACGGATATTCTCGGGAAGCTTACAGATCTGGCAGACAATATGTGCTTTCCTTTCAATCTACCTCATTGATGTGTTTGGAAGAAGAGGCATCATGATCCATTCCGCAGCGATTATGGCAATTTGCCAGTTTGTACTAGGAGGCTTGGCTTCGGACCTTAGCAACAAAGCTAATGGAGAGGCCATGATAGCGTTTTATTTCATTGCCTTGTACGCTTTCCCAACAGGGTTGCTTCTTATTGTATTTATTTACTCCGCCGAAATTGCTCCTTTAGAGTGTCGTGCCAAGATCACAGCTATAAGTTCTGCTTTCAACTGGCTTTTCAACTTTATGGTTGCTGAATCGTCCCTCGTGGCTTTTGACAGAATAGGCTATAAGTACTACTTTGTCTATGCATGTTGTGCGACGGTATTATGTATTTGCATAGTATTGTTCTATCCGGAAACCAAGGATAGGTCTTTAGAGGAGATCGATGACATATTCATCAATTCGAAGAATCCCTTTGACGCCGTGTCTGTGGCGAAGAAGCTTGCTGTTGTTGGTGATGCAGAGAGTCCTGCTAACCTCGACTGGGATACTAAGCCGGACGCAGTTTATTTCGAGAAAGCTGAGGAAAAGCTAGTGAGTACCGACGACTAGTCGGAAAATTTAGGCAATGATTATTTTGTAATGAAACTTAAAAGTATACTAACATCCGACTTGTAGAGTGCTTAAGCCATGTTAGCTATGGGAGGGTACAGGTAACTTCCTTTAAAAACTTATACATGTCACGATAATGTGTATTTCGGCTCAACGAGCTTACAGTGTGATAGGAGAAAATACCCCCCGCAACTGCCGTTCACGCTCCATCCTACCAGTCTGGTTACAATGGTACTCGCTGCCTGGGATTTGGATTTGGCCTCGCACACATCCTTTTGGGTGGATCTTGAAAATCATATTCCAATGTACCGAATTATTAACGCGCCTGATCACCACATCGCGTCCAAGCTGTGGATCATGTGAAGAGCAAAATGCAAAGTGATTTGATCCGTCGGATATTGTTGCTTTTTTTCCTGTAAGCAATGGTGTATGCTTCTTTGAACACAGTTCCGGTGATCCGATTTTCGTGAATTTGTTGCTTTCAAAATTTTGCAATTAAACTTTATTTTCAATAACAAACCACGAAAAAACCGAATATATAGTATATATAGAAAACCAAACTTACTTGCTAATGCCGCATATTATAGAATCAGTTATGAAACTAGACCCGATATTCTTGATAGCTCTTTTCTTTGTTGTCAGCACAGCTTCAATAGAGAGATGGGATTTCAAACATCTCGTCATATTCTCTGCTGATTTTGGCAAAATCACCTTCTACTATTTGATGCTGGGGCCGGAGAAAAAAGAGACACTTCACCGAAAATTCAACATATACAAGGAATACCTTGTCCTTATCAACGTACTATTAGAGGACGGCTGGCTTCAAAAGTTCAAGTTTCGTGATGTTTATACTACAATGTACCATATTATCACGGAACTAGACAAAATTCAATCTGATCTAGTTGGGATAGGCATACATAAAGGTAAAATAAAAGAGCACCTGTTATACTATGTCTATGTCGAAACGGGGATAAAAATCGTCAAGTGTTATTGGTGGAGGCACAGGTTTCACCATGACAATATATTCAAAATTAGTTTGATTTTGAATGGTATTTTTGAAGTAAACGAGAGGATTGGAGAAAGCTTACAGATATTCTATAAGATTGAACGGTACGAAAAATACTTCGCCCAAAATCCCCTGAGCATGACAAACACCTTTCTTATACCGTGGAAGGAGTATGTTTTGTGGAAAAAACTTCCCACAATATCAGATCAGTTTGTCAAAATAGAGACCAAAAAGGAAACAACCTACCTAATGTGGGTGATGGAAATTATGGTTTTTGGGCTTATAAAGCCATATATAAAATCTTTTGCAGCTATCCAGAGCATAATCACTGAAATACATCTCCGGTTGAAGATAGTGGCGAAGGTAAACAAGACATTAAAAAGAATACAGAAAAAACTAGTGTTGTTGAATGATTACTAATAGACGATTACCACAGAAACGGGTATCTACCTTTGCTTACAAACTGAAAATTTGGAGGTCGAATACAGCACACAGAAGGCCACGCAGACTGTTAAAACACTGACCAACGCTCGACTAATTACTGTTAGATCGCTTCGAAAGAAGTTTACAATGTTAGTAGACAAGCGGACCTGCTTAATAGTTTATAGAAAATAGAGTTTTTTAGGGAGATGTTTGCAAGAGCAAATTGATAACACAGTTGCTGAGAAGCCAGGTAGTACTGCGATACAGAACGCAGACAAATGACTTAAAAGCCAGAGGAACGAAATTCTCTTTTAAGCCTCTGCCAGCTAAGGTTTTTCATTATGCAAAGTGTTCCATTTCCAATGACACTTGGAAACCTACTCAAACGATAATGCACGTCAACTGCCAGTCATCTTCCAGTTATGCTCTTATCATTCAGAAGGTAACACTAATGGCTTCCGAAAAGCTAAGCGGGTCACTGAAGGACACACAAATATTGGATTTCGTTACTTTCGTCATTATATTCAAAGTTTCTCCTGTCCCATTTGAACAAACCTACGGTGCACTAACTTTTCTGAATTGCCAGAACTCGAAACCTTTACCGGTTAGAGAATTCGATTGGGGTGGTATTCCGCCTACAAATGGTGCAAGCTCACAGAAATTACAACTAATAGCCAGTTGTGTCCAGATAAAAGGACTGAAAGAAGGAAAGATAAAATCATAACCAGTAAGTCCTGTACATAGACAGCTATCTTATCTCATAAACCCACAAACCATCCGTCACAGGCGTCTTCACTTCAGCTGAACAAGCCCTATTACAGCGTTGAGCCAGTTCTGTTGTTAATTATGCAATACGTGGCTTGTGACTGACAAGCAACCCCGAGATCCCTAAGAATTCTCTTGAGCCGTCACTAGTGGGTGAGCCACCCGGGCAAGAAACAAGGAAACTAGAGCCAGGTGCCGATCTTCTAAACCAGCATGAGCAGAAGCAAGTATAGTCATGGAGGCTGTATAATTTGCAAAAAAAGAGGCATCAAATGTGATGAGTTGGCGCCAGCGTGCACCAACTGCCAGCGGAAAGGCGTCGAATGCGAATACCGACAAAGAGTTTTTGTTTATCAACCAAACCAGCCGTCCAAAAGAAAGAAAAAATTCAAGCCTATTGTTTTAACCAAGACCGACCCAAAACCTCCTCTGGCTGATGTTTCCGACGAAATCATAGAAGAATCCATAGAGAAGTTATGGGCCAGTTTCAACAAGTCACAAGAAGAGAAAGACGGAGACGAGACCCTGTTACAATGCCGTGATCTTGACAAACTAAGCGCAAACACCGCTACGGAGCAACCGTCCTACTTGAAGCATTGGACCCCATATTCGAGAGACCGCTACTTAGAGCTTTCCTCAAAATTAGATGCCGTGGGGGCAAAAACAAGAAACGTGCACTACCACGAATACCACCCAGAGGTCCAGGAACACATTTGGCATTTTTTCACTCATTCAAAGCAAGTATTCAACTTTGTGTTGATTCCCAGCGATGAGAATAACTGTGTAAGCTCTTGGTGTGCGACGTTTGCTCCCATCTACCCAATAATTCCGCTTACAGTGAACGCTATCACCTCCAACCTTTTGAATCTCAAATGTGCCGATGACCGCTGGGACTGTTTGCATCAGCGGACGATGCGTGTGGCGCTCACAAACATCTCCAAAAGAGTGAATGAGTGTGACACCTTTCCCGAGATGGCTTGTTACCTTTTATGTATACTTTTCTTAGTTTCAGAGCGATCGGCAACTCGTGGCACTGCCTGGCGCCTTCATTTGCAAGCAGCTTTTGCTATTTTGGAGAGATGCGATATACTTTATTCCACTGTGTCCAAGAGCCTGGGTGATTTGGATCCCATCATGAAAGATGCAATGCATTTATACTCGTTTGCCAAGAACTGGTTCGTCAGTTTCGAGACAGTAGCATGCTTGTCTGCACCAAATGGAGGTGCTATTACAGACATCGCATGCTGTCGGAATTTGCTCAGCTATGATGGATTTCGGCAAGGAGATGGATACTTGATTGGTGGCTTCAACCTAATGAAGTGCTTTTCGCAGTCGCTAACACCCGTGTTTGCAGATATTATTGTCTACATCGCTTCATTCAAACAGGCAGAGGGTATCTCTTTAAGCGGCTATGAAGGAGTCCTTCAAAACCTTCCATACAGTGAAGAGCGGACTGCAATGGGAAGAAGGCTTTTGCAGGATATCCAACGCGTTGAACAGCAACAGTTTGGGTTCTTGGACATAAAAGACGTCCAACTTCGAGCCTATATGAGGGCATGCAACATCTGTTTTTGTTGTGCATTGAGGATCTACATCCATTCTGTTTTCCTCGGGAAGTCCATTTATGGACAAGAAGTACAACATTCAGTTCAAGTGATAGAGGAGCAGCTCTTGTCCGCTCCCAATATTCAAACGTATGGACTTTGTATTCACTGGCCACTATTCATTGCAGCGCTATGTGCTCCGCCAGGTGACCAGCGAACTAATTTCATAACTGTTTTAAAGCTCATCTCAAATAATGGGACCTATGTTGCACGAAATACAGTTGAGCGTGTCGAACGATGTTGGAAAAACATTGACAGTGACGGGCTTGTCGATGAAAAGGATTATGACTCCGTTACTATGTAAGCGCTTACCAGTCGAAAACTTGGTGGAAAACGGATTTTCATTAAGTAGGTAAACTATTTGGTACATTCAAACAGAAGAAGACTAGGAGTCTAAAAGCTTATCTTGAACATGAATAACACGTTCTCTGGATAAAACAGTGGTGATCGAATCATTGTCAAGTTCCTCTTGTGTGATCTTCGAGTACGGAACAATATTCTTTGCTTCACACTCATAATCAAAGAAAGCGTGGAAATAATCGCAATCATCCTCCTCTTCTACATTTTCATAGGGCCAAATGTAAGAGCTAGCAACCACCAAAGCAAATGCTGTACAGAACTCAAAGATCGTATTACCGTAATAGTACCTCAATGCTCCTTTGCTAATCTTAATGCTTGAATTGGCACTATTCATTAGCCCAGGAATACCAGGAGCAAACGCGATAACCCATATAATCAAATTACGGTAGTTGACACCTTTCCAGTACCAGTACTTTCCATTGGGCAGGTCAACATACAAATGAGTCAACTTAAGATGCTTCTTTCTCACAACCCAAAAATCGGCAATGATTATTCCAACAATCGGGGACATGAAAACAGAGAAAGAAGACATGACGGTAACAAAAGTGGAGGAAGTATTGTAGAAGTCCCAAGGTTGAACAACCCATGATAAAAGGGCAGTGATGACCGATCCACGTCTGATGGTGATGTACTGAGGAAACAAACCAGCCATGTCCATACCTCCAGCATAGCCGTTACCCATGGTGTTGAAAGTAATTTGGGAAATGACAAAAATCAAACCACAGAAAAAAGCGGCTGCTCTGGAGGTAGCATTGTAGTCGTTTTTGAGCCAAAGCATAATAGTCTCGTTGGGTTCCCAAAACTGCTCACCGTATCTTCCCTGCACCGCTGATGTGGTGATGAGGCCCATCAATGGAATGATAGTTCCGATCACAACTAAAGAGAAAATAGTTCCCCAGAAAGAGGACCAGGTTCTCTTGGAAAACCTGGTGAAGTCAGATTGATTTGAAACACCAGCAGAGAGAGATCCGTACCACGAGGAAATACCATAGACCCAGTACCACCCACGTGTTGACGAGCTCATAGATTCACTGCTGCTCATCAAAGGTCCATCACTGCCATGGTTACGGGTGACTGCCCAAATAGTCATACCCATCATGCAAAAGAAGGTTAAGACACACGAGAAAATCAACACTCTGTTGAAACGCTCGGGTCTAATCAACAATGTGGGAATGGAGAGAATCTGAAAAATAAGAAAGGAAACCAACTCCTGCGTAGTCATATGAACGGAGTCTGGAAGAGTATTTTTCATATTAAGGTAACTTTTGCTCCAGGCAGAAAAGACACAGCTTAAACACAAAGATCCAAGATATGCCTGGGACCCGAACCAAACAATGGACAAGATTATTCTAACAATAATACCAATAATCGAGCCCCGGATACCAAAAACAACTCTTTGTGAAATGGTGTAACCAATGTGAAAGTACCCACCTGGGGCAGCGTTCAAAAGTGCAAGAACGGAAATCACTATGTTTCCAATAAGAATGATTCCCATGGTCTCGCCAACAGAAAGACCCAAGGAAAGCAACGAGGACGCTCCTGTCCATGTTGAAATACACACGTTGGTAATAGACCAGTAAAACGTAAGCGACCAAACACCCCAGATTCTTCTTTCTGGGCCCATGGGCACGATATCTTTGTTTCTCAAGTAGGTAACTTTCTCGACACCTTCCCCGGGGGTGACCCGGATAAAGTCTAGAACCTTGGCTAGCGACGACATAGAGTGATGCTGTTCAAGGATATTCCGAAAATCCTGGATTCTGAGACATATATAGTTTGGAAAAGCTATGTAGGTAGCGGATTATCTGCTAGCATAATCATGCGGAATGCATATCGCAATATTTGCCCAAATAAGTAACTTTTGCGATACGCTAACTCGATAAAGACGAGGCTGCAAGGAGTTGCGGCGAGTAGCCACCATATTCAGCCACAGAATTCTTAGGGAGGTACAGGTGTTAAACTTTGAAGAGTTCTACTATGACATTTGTTTTCGGTTATGTCGCCAATCTTCAAGTTATTGGTCCAAATAGTTTAGCCGATTGCGCGGAATTCATGTCAATGCAAGATATGGAAAGCCACGGTATGTATGCAGGAAAACAGCCGTTATCAACTAATCTAGCCAACCAGATCCGCAGACCATGCCAAATTTAGCAAATGAATAGGCTCGGAAAAGTTGCCCTTTAGAGCATGGACATGCATCCAGATGCTCTGCCCTAGGCGGTTTATATATTCAGACCCATGGTACGATATGATTAGGGCAAACCCAATGCATCGCAGATCTTTGCTTATCGGTATCGACGTGGGCGGTACAAATACCGATTCGGTATTGCTTGACCCAGCTCAATTCGACTCCGAAAATAGAGGCGTTCTCTCTTACCACAAGTCTTCTACTACAGCAGATGTGTCCGAAGGAATCTCGTTAGCTACCAAAGAGCTATTTGCTGGAAACAGTGACTACTCTCCGAAAGAGGTTGTAGCCATTACGATCGGCACCACTCATTTCATCAATGCGGTTGTGGAGCAGGACAAAGCACGCCTTGAGCCTGCTGCGGTGATCCGTATATGTGGTCCTTATTCCCATGGCACTTATCCGTTCTCGGACTTCCCTCTGGGTCTCACCAGCATCATTCAGAGTTACACGGCCTATGTTAACGGAGGAAACCGCGTGGATGGCAACGAAATCCAGCCATTAGACGAGCAGCTGGTCTTAGAACATGCAAAGAAAATCAAGGACCTCGGTATCAAGTGTGTTGCAATCGTGGGCATCTTCTCGATTATCGATAAGTCTCACGAAGAGCGTGCAGCAGAATTGGTTCGTCTGGTGATCCCAGATGGAAACATAGTCATGTCTCATGAAGTTTCTGGTATTGGATACTTGGCAAGAGAAAACGCCACAGTTTTGAATGCATCGATAATGACATTTGCTTCAAAGATTATTGCGTCGTTCGTCAAGTCTGTGAGGTCGTTTGGCTTTACTTGTCCAGTCTTTTTAACTCAAAATGACGGAACAGTGTTGACCGTGCATGAAGCTTTAAAAACGCCAATCCGTACATTTTCTTCGGGTGCTACTAACTCCATGAGAGGGGCGGCATTTCTTTGCACAAAGGAAAAGGAAATCCAGGGTAAAAGTATCATGGTTGTTGATGTGGGTGGAACCACAACCGACGTGGGATTACTCTTACCAAGTGGTTTCCCAAGACAATCTTCTTCACATTCAGAGGTTGGAGGTGTGAGAATGAACTTTCCAATGCCTCATGTTGAGAGTATTGGCTTGGGTGGTGGCTCCATTGTTAGAGAGAAGAACGGCGAAGTGACTGTGGGCCCAGATTCTGTGGGAGCTGATATCAAGTCTCGTGCTCTTGTCTTTGGTGGTGATACTGTCACATCAACAGATGTGACCATTGCTGTGACAGAAGATGAGTTTGAGTTTGAGGTCGGTGACAAGACCAAAGTCAAAGACTTGTTTTCATCTTCATATGTTGAAAAAGTTCAAGCGGTTATCAAGTCTAAAATTGAAAGAGTCATTGATCGCATGCGAACAAGTCCAGAACCTCTCCCTGTCCTCATGGTTGGTGGCGGTTCATTCATCGCTCCCTCTACTTTAGATGGAGCTTCTCAAGTATACAGGCCACCATATTTTCAAATTGCCAATGCAATTGGAGCAGCTATGGGTAAGTTATCTGCTCTGGTTCACAGGATCGAACGCTTGAATGACATCTCGGAGAAGGAAGCCATTTTCAAAGACATAACTGCAAAGGTGACGGCTGACCTTGTGGAGAAAGGTGCCTTAGAGTCTTCCGTCCAAATTGTGGATCTTTCATATGACCCTATTCCATACGTAGGTCATACATATTCTTTTATGATCAAAGCCGTTGGTGACATTGATTACAATCGTGTTGAGTTTGCAATTGCCAAGTTGGAGGCTGAAGATAAAACCAATGCCGAAGAGAACAATGCAAGCAAAACCATGGCTGTTTATAAAGATTCCAACTTCAAAAATGATGACACTAATCACGCTGATGCCGAGATGTTCAATCACGAGGAATACAAACCATTTATCAATGAAAAGCGGGAGTGGATTATTTCCGAGACAGATTTGGACTATATCAGAATCGGTACTTACATTCTTGGCTGCGGTGGTGGTGGGACTCCATACCCTATTTATTTGGAGATGAGAAACATGCTTCGGGCTGGGGCTAAAATAAGAGTCATCAACCTATTCGACGCTCCCAAATATTCTACAGGTGTAGGGAAGTTCATTACGGTCGGGTTTGCTGGCTCACCTACTGTAGCTGATGAGCAGTTGCAAGGATCGGAGCTCCTTGATGCTAGTGCTGCTTTGTTTGACTACTTAAAAACTAAACCAGACGGTGTCTTTCCTTTGGAAATTGGGGGAGGAAATGGTTTCAAGGGATTGTTCTTGGGTGCATCCACGAAGCTTGATATTCCAGTTATTGATGCCGACTTAATGGGTAGAGCATACCCTACTCATTCTCAGATTTTGCCTTGTGCCCTCAGAGATGAAATGTATCTCACGAAGACATCAGTGTCTGATGGTAATGGAAATGACTTCTTAATCACTGGGGCGCAGTCTGATATTTATGTTGAAAAGATGATGCGGGCTGCCTTAGCAGAGATTGGCGCCCATGTTGGAGTGGTTAATGTTCCAATGTCGAACCAGGATTTGGTTGACTTGACAGTACATCATTCTCTCTCTACAGCCTGGAGGATTGGACAGGCTGTGCAGATTGCTCGTCTGAAATTTGAAATTGACTCCCTTCCTGATAGGATTTTGGAGTCTGTAGGAGGAGCTGTTACAGGTCGACAGGTTTTCAGTGGGAAGATTGTTGGTGTGGAGAAAAAATTATTCAAAGGTCATGTGTATGGAGAAGTGATAATCGAAAATGAAGAGAAGGATAAAATGGTGATTCCTTTCAAAAATGAGAACATTGTTGCTAAGGTTCAAAAACTGGGAAGTAGCGATTGGAATGTGGTTTGCTCCGTTCCTGATTTGATTTCTGTTTGCTACTCCGATAGTGGTGAAGCTGTGGGAACTCCTGAATATCGCTACGGTATCATGGTATTTGTGTTAGCCATTTCTCCTTCAGACAAATGGGTCAGTACCGAGAAAGCTATTGAAGTTGGTGGACCTAAATCGTTTGGCCCTGCTTTTGAGTCAATTCCTTATGAGCCTGTTGGAAAATTTGTACCTCCAATTTCAGTAATTGATCAGTACGGACCAAAGTGAGATTGTTTACTCATGGAAAGTATCTCAAAAACTAAATATTTAGAGAAGCTGATAAAGAGCGTTTATTCCAACTTTTTGGAACCTGTAGACCTTTTTAGTTTGATCTTACAACAGTTCCATTTCGAGATTTGTAACTTCAGAAGTAATTTGTGGATAACCAGGGACTTTTCAATAAGTTTAAAGTAAACATGGTTTAAAAATTTGATATATGAAGATAATATTTAAGGAAAAATGCTTTTCTTGTGATTAAACTTGCTGAATAGCTCAAATTAAAAGTACGTAGATTCTTTTAACATTCTTTCAACCCGCTTCAAAGCAGATTAGATATTTTGCGAAGTTTTGATTGCCTCCAAAGCTTTGAACGTACGCAATTCTTTGTCCCAAATTTCCTTTAGTCTATATTCAAGATTTTTTGCATCCTTTTCTGGAAGTTTTCTCATGAATTTTTCAGCAACTTTGAGGAGTTTTTCACGCTTGGCTATTACAACCATACGCTCCAGCAAATTGAAGGAAGGTGACTTAATAAGATTATCAACTTTGAGGGCCAGAAACTCAAGACCCCAAAGTATGTAATTGAACCCTATGACAAGATGTGAGTTCTCTGGTTCCGTATCTTGCTTTGCAGGTTCCGTATTAAATTTGTCTTTTATCCGCTTTGCGTGTTCTAGAAATTTCAACAAATACAGATATTGCTCAAGTTTTTCTTCCTTTTGCATTATCAAGTAGCCCTCTTTCCACTTTCCATTTTCTCTGCAAAGCGCCATATCTCCTTGAATGGCATTTTTCAAAAGACCATGCAAATTCCAAATTTCCAGTTCTCGTTCTTTATATTTATCCCAGTTAACACCAGTGGCAGTCAGAACATCTTGCAAGACGTCGAAATACATGTCATACATGGCTGAAAAGCATCTTGGATCACTTAAATCGTGATATCCTTTTGGAATTGGGGCTGATGCTGGTTTTGTTTTAGAATCGATTTTCTGCGATGACTTGAGTCCAGCATCATTTTTGAAAGTAGGGTTGGTTACCCCCTTCAAATTTTTACTATCATCGTCCCTCTTGGACAAGGACAAAGCGTTAACAACAAGAATAACGGCCAGAAAGCTACTAAACACAGCAAACCTCATGATGATAGTACCCTTTGAACTGAAATAAAACAGAGCAATGAAACAGAGAAATTATTATCTTTATGTAGCAATGACTAGCTCCTTATTTACTTATTGTGACGTTTACCTAGCAATATAATAAAATATGATTAGAGATAAGGTGATGAACAAACACAAAAGGTTATTCAATAAGACGGGAAAGAAAAGAAGTTGATTTTCTCGCAAATCATTGCTAAACAGGAAATTTTGGCTTTTGTTATGCAGAGAACAATGTGCTAACACAAATATGGTAAGCGATGATGAGCAAATATTAAAGAAAAGTAAAGTTGTCAATTAGAAGAAAATTGGTCTGTTACAACCACTTTTGTCGAGATGAATAATGGTTATGATTGCAGTAACTTGTAACTTACAAGGTAATATATGTTCATGGCTGAGAAATGTTCAAATTGTTTTAGTTGCCGAAGATAAATTCGCTGCTTCTTGAAAACAGAATTATTTTTCTAACTATATATTTGCCTATTCTGATCTTTGCTATTGTTCCTTGGGGTGATGATCTTTTGAGAAAGCCAAATTCTCACTATTGTTCGATCTGATTACATCTTGTGCAACGAGCCCAGATTTCTTTTCAAAATTGTTCAGAGAGTAGCGGCCTCGTAATGGAAAGGCTGTTTTGATTCTGATTTGTTTTTGTTCTCGCATTGGGCCGCTTACTAAGGCTATAAGTTTCTTGGTTTTCACCGTTTTACTTGCTAAAGTTGTCACATATCTGCGCCCACAAAGTTCCTTGAATAGAATTGCCTCATACTTGCGTATTAGCCTACTTCTACTTTTATTTTCACCACTTTTCTTTCTCGGTTGTTATTCATCATTCTTGTTTTGCATGTCACTCTTAAAGTATTCCCAACTTCAAGTTTGGACAGGTTCTCAATTGATCAGTCACCAACTCTTTAGATAGTCTGATTGTTGGTGAAAAAACTATATGAGTGCCCAGAAAGGAATAATGTCAACCATTTAATGCAAAATCATAATTTTACTACAGAAACGCAAGATTGATAAGGGTGGACCAAATTATGGTTGAAAGTCTTAAGTAGAGTCTCCTATGTTTGTCATAGAAAAAGAAGTATCCGGGCTCTACGAAAAAGGATAACAGAATATTTTTCATCACAGTACATACAAAATTCCAAAAAGGGCCTAACTCCGTGGCCACGAGCCAATGATGAATTGAGCATTGCCCATGTTTTGTAGTTCCCAGACCTCGCTGGTCAATCTAGCTACTTCATAGGGCCTTGAAGCTCCGGCAATATAACAGGCAGACATAAAATGGTCATCAGTGGCGTGAGCATCACGGAACCGAGGATTGTGCATCAAGCGCAATACCCCTTCCCGGATAGTAGCCTTTCCTGCTGCTGGATTTGTACACATGGCATCGAAGAAGTAGTCACGGAAGTCAATTGCCCATTGTTCCGGGGGTCTTTCTTGGGCAAAATTGTTTCTGTAAGTCACGATCTGAGGCCAAAAGTTACGGTAAAGGTTGTGCACAGCACCTCCTGTGCCAAGTAACAAAATCTTCTCTTTTCGTAAACACGAAAGCAATGTGCCAATACGGGCATGGAACGACGGGTCGTACTTGGTATTCACTGAGAGTAACGTCACTGGAGGACACTTTTTGGGAAACATCCACTTAAGAGGAATCAACGAATCATGGATCCACTCATCTGTGTTATCATAAACGACATTCACCCCACCGTTTTCGAGAAGCTTGCCTACACGGTACCCCAATTGCTTGCTGCAGTTGAGCTTGTAGTTTTCGTACTTCTCCTTGGCAACCCAAGATATTGGATTCATTCCAGGATCTTCCTTCACAGAAACATGGACGAGGTCTTCCCCCGCCTTTTCCCAGTGGGCACCCAAGATAACGATACCTTCGATTCCACACCGCTCTGCATCTCTGCCTTGTTCCTCCCAATCCTTGCTCACCACGGACTCTTCCCCAAGCATCATAGTTGACCCATGCGAGACAAAGAGCACAGGGAATTCGCCTTTTGAACCGTCCAGTGCAATCATAACGTTTGTTAAGGGACAGGCAAAGAAATGGGAATTTAAAAGACTTTTATACGAAAGGGAAGGCGGTTGGGCTTGAAAGGTACGGGCCATGTGGGGCAGCATTACCCCAACTTTGGTGATGGTGCGGATCGTGTGGGGAACCGGACCATATAACGGGCATGCACTCCACTCTTTCTGAAAATAATCTGATATAAAAAGTATCGCCAAAAAAAAAAAAGAAGAGGAAAAAACATTAAAAAATAAAATAAGAAAAGAACAATAACCAATGAGCACGGTATGTCGGGTTTGTTGAGCCTATGCCTCCACATAAACTAACATATTCAGGAAAGGGAAACTATTCAGCAGTACGCTAAGGACGGAAGATCAATCCGCATAGGATACCGGCTTTTGCAGTTGCAGAAGTTGAATCGGCTATTGAACGAAAACAAAGATGACTTGCTAAATGCAGTTGCGGAGAGAACCAGCCGTGCAGATTTAGGAGTGGTGGAAAAGATCAACATCATTACTCCATTGGCAGTATTGAAGAAAGAGTATCTTAAGCTTAACCAAGACTACAAAAAAGTCGTGTTGCCAAATGTGGTAAAACTTGACCAATGGGCAAAAGGGAGTTCTCTTATCATCGGCAGCGAGTTTGAGCCCCTTGCCTCTGTGATTATTCCCTTGATCTACGCCATTGCCGCAGGTACTCCGGCCGTGGTCAAGGTGGAACAGAGTAGGTCTTTGGAGAAACTTCTTGCGAAGCTTTTCCTCCAGTATCTCGACAACGAGATGTACGTTTTGTCCACTGAAAACAGCAGAAGTCTCGTTGACCAAGGGTTTGAAGTTGTTGTAGCAACAAAACCGAGTTTTACTGGGGTCGGCGATCGGGGTTCCGGGGCCAATGTGGTGGCTCTTCTTGACACAAAGCTGTACGTTGACGCAGTCTTGCCTCAGGTGGTTAGATGGAAGGAGACAGCCTCAGGCCGGACTAATTCTGCACCGCATGTAGTTCTTGTGCACGAAAAGCTCTTCGACAAGGTATTTGAAGAGTTGAGGAAGGGTGCCACCTACAAGGTGAATGTCGTGGAAGATATCGTGGTCAACTTCCCCCAAAAAACTGCGGCAGATGTGCTTTACCTTGCCCGCAGCACCACAGAGACCGCCATAGCGGTATTGCAGAGCAACAGAATCAATCTTTTCACGTACTTGGGAACAGAGTCATTTGGCTCGTACATATTGAAGTTTGCGCCAAATGTCAAGAACAGCTTGATCAATACTGTTGAGCTTACGTACTACAACGATCTCAGCCGCAGCACTTTCCAGGACAAACGGTACGTGAAAGTGGAGAAGAAGATAAACCAGCGTGTCATCGCACTGCTGCTTTCCGCCAGAGCATCCTATCAGGACACCAGGCTTCCCAGGTTGCCCATTGAGTACCTGAGAAACGTTGGCTTCTTTGAACAAGGATTGTTCTTGAGTTTGGGGTGTGTTGGTTTGACAACAGTGGCGGGTCTCAGCTACGGGATCTACCGACTTGTCACAGCGTTGAAATGAAAATGTGGGTTTGAATTTGTTCGATCTCTTGGATAGCTTAATACAAGAAGATACTTCAGCTTCCGAAATAGAGTTTGAAGTCGTAAGTGAACTAGTATAGATTTACCCCACTTTCCATGCGTTCGCAGTACGCGCACCGTCCCATCAGCGACACTTGGGCCCGGGCTGCCTAAGTTGCGGGGGAGTTGCCTGTCTTTCGGCTGCCTTCCGAGAAGCGGGGCTGCCTATAACAGCTAGAAAACCCATATGAATCCTGTTCCAAGACGTCTTTACAAAGAAGAATGGGAGTTGTTTCTATCTTGCAAGATGCATCCATTGAGGTCCTTCTCGGAGATGAGGAGAAGCGCCAGTTGGGAAGCTATTTATTGAAGCACGGTGCACGACCTGGGCAATTGACAGATGGAGAGTCGAAGAAGGCCGGGTTGCCGGAAAAGAGTGTCTCAGAGGACATGGCAAATGCTCAAGATACTGGTCAGGACGCAACTGAACCTCTCTCGGAGACGTCTGCTGTCGGTGCCCTTTTACGTGGTCTCCGGAAGTGTATCCGGACGTTTGCCATACTACTTTCACTTGGGATCACCACGGAACAGTTGTTACGGATCATCGAAAGGATCCCGCTCCAAGCCCTCAAGCTGAAGAAGTTGCCGCATGTTCCTATACGTGCCGTTGCACAATTGGCCTCTTTTTTTTTCTTTGCTCATATCCATCAAGCAACCATTGTTGATGCTTCTCAATAGGGCGATAAAGATCCGCAGCCAGCAGCGCCAGGTGGCCTCTGCGGTCCTTGTCAACGCATTGGTGAGTGGTCTTGCTGTTAGTTGCTACCCTAAATCAATCCTTATGAATTATGCGGGGTGGTATTACCTCTTCTTTGGGGTGGATTATTCCTACAAATTGTTCGAGCAGAAACAGATACAGGCACTTAAAGAAAAGCGTCCACAATTTACTAGTTTATTTAGAGCTGTCACCCAAAAATCATGGATCTTATTTGCAATATGTTCTACATTCACTTGGCAGTTCTACATTACAGAGCCCACCCGTGCACACGGCCTTCCTCTGCAATTTTTTGACCGCATGGGCAAAACTCTTAGCTTGGGGGCTAGAATCGGCGCAGAAAACTCTGATGGCATTATAGATGTTCTTCGCCTGGCTTACAGAACAAAACACCGGGTTCTGCCTGGTTTGTATTTGCGAGTTCTTGGAGCCGTGCCCCATGGGCTTGTTGCAATGGCAAAAACCGCTTGTTTGATGATATTGGCCAAATCTGTCATCCAATTTGGTGGGGAAAAGAACGACGATAAAGTGCGGCCCTGGAAAATAGCCAGGCGTCGTATTCCCGAAATAACCAAACTTGCTGCGTTCCTTACGGGGGTGCCGGCTTCTGCTTTTGTCCTTACCCTGTACTTGCTGCAGCGGGGACCTCTTACGAAGAGCAAACTAAGACTTGTAGGTTTCCTCTGTGGATTGTTGGCTGTCATTTATAAGGGCCAGGCTCGTGAGCTCGACAAAGAAGACTCAGGTGAAGTACTCACCAACCGTGATGCTTGGATTAACATGCTGAGAGAGGTGGTGATTGCATCGCTCACTATGCAGCCATATCAAACACGCTTGTCACGGATTGCATTGGCAGCTGGCTTACTGACTGTTATGTCTATCTATGATTATGAAAAGCTTTCTGGTAGCGGTCAAACCGTGTTAGCAGATGCTAAGTTCTTGCGCTTCTTGGGCAGAGTGTCTGAATAATTATAACAATAGCACAAAATTAGCAACTAGAAATTAAATTTTTTCTCTACATCAATGGCTTTAAGAATCTAGACATGAATTTATCTGTAACAAGGATGATGCTAGCCCTAGATAGATATACCTCCGTCAATGCCCACAATAGTTCCGGTGGATGTTGATAAGGTGGCAAGATGAGTGTAATGTGACGCTGTTTCTTCTACATCTGCCAACTTGCCAATGGGCGACATATCCTCTGTGGTCCGGATTCGTTCCTCCGAAAATTGTTTGCCCCATTCAGTCATTAATAATCCAGGGCAAACTGCGTGTATGCGCACTTTGGGCCCGTGGGTCTTGCCCAACATCCGGACAAGGTGTATTAATCCTGCTTTAGTCACCGCATACGGAATGCTTGATCCGTAGACAATGCGTCCAGCCACTGATGCTGTGACAATGAATGTGCCACCTTCAGCATTCTGTGCCAAGAAAGGCTTGCAATAACGATAGAGTTTGAAATGAGATTTGATGTTAGCATTGAAGCATCCGTCCCATAATTCGTCATCAAGAGCATCGAGGTCGTCGTAGCTAACAATCTTGGTCCACCCTACATTCGAAATCACCACATCAAGCTGACCAAACAGTGCAAGAGTAGAGTCCACCAATTTCTTGATCCCTTCATCGGTAGTTGCATCAGCTTGCACTACAGCAATGTTTGTTTGGAACTCTGATTTCAAAGTACTGGCTAGGGCTTCTGCCCCATTCTTGGAACGGTTGTAGTTAAGGGCGATTTGTGCACCTTGGGCAGCGAACTTGCGAGCCACGCATGCTCCGAGACCAGCACTACCAGCAGTAATCAAAACCACTTTGTTTTTTAAGCTGATAGTCATGATTCTAGATATGATAATAAACCTAGTATCTTTTTGAAGCATGCGTCTGGTTGAGATGCTATATACTGTGGGGCATGCGTCGGTTTGTGGGGCATATACGTGGGGTCTGTGCATGAGCGGTGAGAAATTCCTACTTCCGAAGTGGCGTTAGATTAGATAGTGTACTATTTTTCGGAACATTAGCTAATTCAAAATAATGTCAGGTACATTTGAAGGACTTAAAAATATAACACACGCATAAGTCCGAATTAGCAGCACTCTTATTCTTGTATACCTTCAAGTGCTCAAGTATATGTTTATTCTTGAGCCAAAACTACCTATTAAAGGTGACAGACTTAATTGTCTGGAACTCGCTTATCCCGTACTCACCATTAAAACGTCCATAGCCACTAGCCTTGCATCCGCCATGGGGGATGGTTGGCTCGTCATGAACTGTCATTCCATTTATGTGCACAGCCCCCGACTCAAGCCGTTCAGCAATGTCAACTGCCTGAGACATGTTTTCGGACCATACAGAACACGAAAGACCATAGCTGCTTGCATTAATTCTCTCGATAGCCTCATACTGGTTTTCAACCCTGACCACGTATAATACAGGTCCAAAAGTTTCAGTATGGTACAAGTCATGTTCTAGAGTCACGTCTGTCAAAACAACGGGATCCAAGAAACACTCATGGCGATTGGGTTTGCCATATGCTAGTTTAGCACCTCTAGTGACGGCATCATTCACCAAACTTTCGACTCGTACTGCTTGGGCCAAAGAACGCTGTGGGTGACCTTTGATATTGCTTGCAATCTTACCTGCACTGGCTTCAAGCGCAGCCATGAACTCTTCGTACACCGAATCAACAACAAATGCTCGTTCTGTACTCATACAGATCTGTCCATTGTGTAGCCAAGCTCCAGTCAAAATACTGTCAGCAGCTGAGTCAATGTTAGCGGTCTCAGTCACTACGGCTGAACATTTCCCGCCAAGTTCGAGCAAAACGGGCTTCAAAAATGTAGCTGCGGTTTGGGCAATGATGCTTCCTACCCCAGTGGAGCCAGTGAAGTTTATCTTACGGATTTCTTGAGCTGCAATTAATGCTGTGGTGATTTCTTTTGCTTGCTTGGCACTGTGATGGATTGTATTAACTAATCCCGGTGGCGCTCCACTGTCAACGAAAAGCCGAGCCAATTCCTGATGAATCAATGGTGACTGCTCCGACGTTTTCAATATCACACTGCAACCAGCTGCCAATGGAGCAACAATAGCACGAGCACATAATATCATAGGAGAATTCCACGGCACAATACTCAAAACAGGACCAATTGGCTCTTTCAAAATCAATGCCAGCCGGTGTGCTCGAGGAAGAACCTCCCCCACAGGCTCATGGAAGTATCTACCACAGTCCTTGAGAATATCAATAGTTGTTTGAAGGTTGATCTCCCCGAATTGTTCCGACACACCCATGGCCTTCATGTTTTCGATAAAGTCCTTGCGCTTGTTTTCCAATTTTGCCACAACAGTATCAAAAACTTTTCTTTTCTCCTCAGGGGAATAGAACTTCCATTTTTGAAAAGCAGAATACGAAGATTTACAAGCCTCATTCACAAGAGTAACGGTAGCACCTTGCGCTTTGTATAAAACTTGCTTCACATCATATGGAGAAGAAACTTCAAAGATGAACTCTGGATCCAGAAGAACCTCACGTTCGTCTATTAAGAGGGGAACAATGTGAGTAGAGGTAACCATAATTTTTTAATTGGTGAAAAAAAAAAAACGTTGGGAATGTGCAGTATTGCTGAAGGTATATATGCTGTTCCGATGGTGGGGTCTAGCATAGCTGCAGTATGGGCTACCCCGGATTTTGCGATGAGCATTGCGGGGTTGCATTATCGCCACATCCGAGATACCACTCGCCAACGGAAAGTGGGGGTTCTCCGCCATTCTATAAAGAAGTTAATCATTGGCAATGTGGACTAACCACAAAGTTTTAACACAACCGAAAGCATTTGGTATCATTACCCACAAATAAAAATGAGCGCATTATTGAAGAATCAAGACTTGTTCAGAACGCAAGCCTATATCAATGGTGAGTGGATCTCTTCTGCTCACACTTTCGATGTTTTAAATCCCGGAAACGGCGAAGTATTGGCAAAAGTACCTGAGCTTGACGTGGAGGATGTTCGCAAGGCTGTTGATGCTGCCAGCGATGCTTTTGTGGAGTTTAGAAAAACTAGCCCCAGAGAAAGAGGTGCCATCTTGAAGAAATGGCACAATTTGGTTGTGCAAAATACCGACGACTTGGTGAAGCTCATTTCCTTGGAAAATGGAAAATCACTTCCAGACAGCTTGGCGGAAGTTAAGTATGCCGCCTCTTTTTTGGAATGGTTCTCAGAGGAAGCTCCACGTGTTTATGGTGATACTATTTCCGTGCTGAACCCCAACAACAGAGCATATACAGTGAAGCATCCAATCGGAGTATGTGCTTTTATTACACCATGGAACTTCCCTGCTGCTATGGTGACAAGGAAGGTGGGAGCAGCTATTGCTGCAGGTTGCACTGTTGTGCTCAAGCCTGCCAATGAAACTCCGCTAACTGCTTTTGCACTCGCCCACTTGGCCGAACTTGCTGGTGTGCCAAAGGGTGTTTTCAACGTGATATCATCCCTGGTTAACACTAAGGCGGTAGGATTAGAGCTTTGTCAGAACAAGAAAATTAAAAAGCTCTCGTTCACAGGTTCTACCGGTGTAGGCAAGTTGTTAATGCAACAGTCGTCACTGACCTTGAAGAAGTTGTCGCTTGAGCTCGGAGGTAATGCTCCCTTCATTATCTTTGATGATGCCGATGTTGATTCCGCTGTCGATGGCTTGATCGCTAGTAAATACAGATGTACTGGCCAAACTTGTGTCTGTGCCAATCGGATTTTTGTTCATGAAGACGTACACGATGAGCTTGTGAACAAGTTGATTGAAAAGGTGAAGAAGTTTCAAGTAGGCTACGGTTTGGATGAAACCACCACGCATGGTCCTCTTATCAACTCGAACGCTGTGAAGAAGGTAGCTCTGCATGTGGAAGATGCTGTCCTGAAGGGCGGTAAGGTTGCGCTTGGTGGTTCTGCCCTTACTGAGCTTGGAAATACCTACTTTGAACCTACTGTGTTGGTCGATGTTACCACAGATATGTTGTGCACACTTGAGGAGACGTTCGGCCCCGTGGCACCCATAATCAAATTCTCAAACGAGGAGGATGTCATCACAAAGGCTAACAATGCCGAAGTGGGACTTGCCTCCTACTTCTTTACCAAAGATGTTTCCAGGGCTTATCGGGTGGCCGAAGCTATCGAGTCGGGAATGGTCGGTGTAAATACCGGTGCTATTTCCGATAGCGCCTTTCCTTTCGGAGGCGTCAAAGAAAGTGGCTTCGGTAGAGAGGGCTCTAAGTACGGCTTGGACGAGTATTTGATTATAAAATCAGTCACAGTTGCTCTTTGATAGAATGCTTTATAGAGAATTAACTCCATCAGAAGAACAAACGTAGTGCATATATCTCAATTCAAACCGGTAGATAAACGGGAGGATCGTGGGTAGTGGACCTGCATCTCAAGACAACCGAAAGAGCCTCGAGGTCTTGTAAAGAAACTGCCTTAGTAAGAGGAATGGCCCGGGGTATTGGTCAAGTGCCATTACTAAGTGCATACAATGTTGGTTCCGGTGGTGAACTCTGCGCACTTGTATACAGCGATTTGTGGGGAAAACACCCACCGCGGTGCTCCCCCACCCCTCCCGGATTCCCCACCCGGTTTACCAATGGGTACCGTTTAAAAGGCCCACACCACCGGTCATCATGATTTCCAAACTCACGAAAGCTTCAGGTGACAATGGATACTGCCAGCATTGTTAAGAATAACACAGAAGTCAAAAGGTTGACGAGCGACCTCGACATCGTCTGGAGTCACCAGAGTGGCTTCAAGGAAGTCGCTTACACCCGTGTGTTCAATCATCGAAGGCCATCCCGGTTGCCCGTGGCGGTGGTCCGTGTGACACTGGAGGAAGATATTGTTGCTGCGGTGAAATTGGCCAATGTGTTGAATGTTCGTGTATCTGTTAAAAGTGGTGGCCACAGCTGGGCCGCATGGGGCGTTCGTGAAAACGCCATTCTCATTGATATGGGAAACTTCAGTGTTCTTAACTACAACGACGAGGATATGACAGTTACAGCCAGCACTTCAATCACAGGCAGAACACTCAATGGATTTTTGGTCGCAGAGAAGGGTCGTTTCTTTCCTGGGGGACATTGTCCGGATGTGGGAATCGGTGGATTCTTACTCCAGGGTGGCATGGGTTGGTGCTGTCGTGGATGGGGCTGGGCCTGTCAGCAGATCGAGTCACTCAAGGCTGTGCTTCACGACGGAAGCGTGGTAAATTGCAGTCGTACTGAGAATCCAGACCTATTCTGGGTGGCCAGAGGTTGCGGCCCCGGATTCCCTGGCGTGGTGGTGACCTTCACTCTACGGACTCGCGCAGTATTGAAAGCGTATGGAGCTACATACGTGTACCCTATTGCCAAGTTTAGGGAGGTTTCTGACTGGGTTACGAAGGTCTCTCCAACTACCGACAAGGATGTGGAAACAGTGTACGTTACCAAGATGGCAGACGACACCGACGATCTTATAATGATTGTGCATGCTGTTGCATTCAAAGAGACAGAGGAAGAGTGTATGGAGCAATTGAGCAAGTTCCATGTGGTAAGGCCAACTGGGGCTTTGTTTGAGGTATATGGCGAGGAGACTTCCTTGGCCAAGGAGTACCACGACCAAGGCAATGCTAACCCTGAAAGGCACCGTTACCGCGCAGACAATGTGTACCTCAAGAAAGATGTGGATGTGGGAAAAGTCTTAGAGCCGTGCTTCACCACTATTCCAAACAGAAACACCTTCTGTCTCTATTTCTCCATGGATCCTTTGACAGAATTGGAAGATATGTCCCTCTCGATGCAGACCGAACACTATGTGGCAGTTTATTCTGTAACAGATAACGAGAAAGAAGACGACTGGATTGCAACTTGGTTGGCAAGACACTTTACTGTGTTGGAAAAGCACAGTGAAGGAGCATATTTGGGAGACTCCGACTTCCAGCTGAGAATTACGCCCTTCTGGTCTCGTCCTGCGCACCAAAAGCTCAACCGGTTGAGGAAGCACTTTGATCCGTTTAGACGCTTCTGCGGCTACTTGAAGAACCCAGTGGATGAGAGTAAGAACAATGAGATCGAGATCAAGGAAACTATCCACCAGTTTGCACATCTCTAATGTTGTTTAAAGCCATGTTCCTCGCCACTGCTTGAATACACAGATCATAGCGAAGTAGATATTTGAATACTATGTCATTCCAATAATATTTTAATTATCTAGTAAGCCCGAAAGTCGTACCATCTGGGCGTACCAAACGT
Organism: Metschnikowia agaves; assembly: GCA_963678735.1. Classification (NCBI taxonomy): domain Eukaryota; kingdom Fungi; phylum Ascomycota; class Pichiomycetes; order Serinales; family Metschnikowiaceae; genus Metschnikowia; species Metschnikowia agaves. Next base: position 1,090,669 of record CAVMBV010000011.1, on the reverse strand, counting down.
TGGCTTCTCTGCAAACTTGACTGGTTGTTGTCTTCACTGATATACTGCACTTATCTCAAAGAGACTACTTACCCCACAAATCCGACGCGCATTGCAATAAAAGGTCGCAATCCGCCTACGTTGGAACTTTCCCCATCAATATCTCTTTTGCGAAAAATGTCCACTTACACACTCACAGAAAACGGGAACGAAACTGTCTCTCTTCAGTTGAGAGCAGAAGCTTCTCCTTCCACTGCAGAAAACTTTGTTTTGGCCCAAGACTACGGCTTGCCTGTAGACCCAAACCGGCTCGAGGCTGCTAACAATCCAAACTGGGACTACCGGTCAGGAAATCCACCCAATCCCATAAGGGGCGTTGTCGACATTTCCTTACGGCCCAACAATGCCACAGGATTTTTTTTCAACACGTTTATCTATGTTATGTTCCGTGGTGTGTCGGCCATTTACGTACGTACATTTATTTCGATAGTATCGGGCAATCCTAGTGGAACAGCTTTACTAACTTACGCAGACTGCCAACCGGTTGTGGCATCACACGGGCGAGAAGTTGAACGAAAACTTATTCCGCTACAAAGTTGCGGTTGAAGATCCCTTGTAGTCGGATTTACAACTTTGATCGAGTTTGCTTTGTTATCAATCATTTTCCTCTTTCGTCTATATTTCAATAAACAGGAAGCTATGCGTTCTCCGCACCAACGCCCGCGCATTACATAGCTCCTCTCAAAGTCTATGCAAATGTAATAACGAAGACATGTTCTGAGCACCACATTACGGAAGATTTCTCTTCGTGTAAAGACTTTATTCTGTTTCAAGCCACACTTGTATATTTGTTGCGATGCTCGGATCATATTATATGTGCCTTCCGATTCTGAGGGGTACTGTACCCCCACATCGGATCGCGCCAGTCGCTCTATAAGTACCCCAGATTCCAGCTTGAAAACTAATTTACCTTTCACTACACACCTTCGCCATGCCTAACGTGAGAAAAATCATTCAGACTATAGACAAAGACTCGTTCCCCTACATCTTCATTAAGAATATCGATGTTCCCTTAAAAACCGACACTTCTGGTGGTGATGTCGTGCGTGCCAATGTCTATCTTCCAAAAACTGGATCCAAGTACCCCACATTGGTGACCTACGGACCTTATGGAAAAGATATCCATTACAAAGATTTCAATCCCAAGTCGTATGCTGAGGTTAATCCTAAACAGCATCTGGACCATGCAGCCTGGGAAGTGCCTTCCCCCACCTACTGGACGCTGCAGGGCTACGTGGTAGTTCGGGTGGACGAAAGAGGTACCGGACAATCACCTGGGTTCTTAGACACCATGTCTCGTGGAACATCTGAGGCGTTTTTCGATGTAATTGAGTGGGTTTCAGAGCAAGACTGGAGCAACGGGAGCGTCGGTCTCTTGGGAATCAGCTACTTCGGTGGTAGTCAATGGAGGGTTGCAGCCAGAAGGCCCAAAGGACTTAAGGCAATTGTGCCCTGGGAAGGAATGTCTGATTATTACAGAGACAGGGTAAGACACGGTGGGATATTATCAAATGGCTTTATCTCTTTTTGGTGGAATAGACAAGTGGTCAGTAACCAATATGGTTTGCCTGGAAAAGCTGCTCGCAACTGGGGAGAGGACACCATTGAAGGCGACCTTACTGAGGAGGAGCTAGTAGCCAACCGGCAAGACCAAACCATTGACACCGCCAAGTATGTTTACCGTGATGAGGAATACTACAGCTCCAAAGAGTACAACCTTGAAGATATTGAAGTTCCAGTGCTTAGTGTTGCCAATTGGGGAGGAATCATGCTTCATCTCAGAGGAAATATGGAGGGCTACAACCATGCCGGGTCGAAGTATAAATTCCTCAGATCCATTGCAGGCAGACACGACTTGCCTTTCTACGTGGACCGCTATGTGGAGTTGCAGAAGTCTTTCTTGGATGCGTTTTTGAAGGACGACGACAGAGATGGATGGACCACGGGAAAAGCACCAAAGGTCGGGATTCTTTTGAGAAAAGGTGATGTTGGTCACAATAATGAGGCCGGTGAGGCCACTTTCGAGACCCGTTATGAAAATGAATGGCCCATTGCCCGTACTCAGTACACCAACTTCTACTTGCAGGCAGATGGGAAATTGAACACCAGCCCTGATGTTTCTAAGGAAGAGACAACTGTATCGTATAGAGCATGTTCAACCTTAGACAATCCTTCGCTGGTGGTCTTTGCAACTGAGCCAGCCACCAAGGAGTGGGAAATTACTGGACACATCACTGCCCAATTGAATGTTTCTGTTGACAGCGAAAAGGACTTGTCCCCCTCCGATATTGACATTTTCCTTACACTCCGTCACTTGGATAGTAACGGGAAGGAGATCTTCTATACCGGCACTGCTGGTGATCCCGTACCCTTGTGCAAGGGCTACTTGAGAGTTTCACATCGCAAGATTCATGAGGAGCACCCATGGAACAGACCATATTTGCCTTACAGAACGTACTTCAAGGAAGATGTCCAGACCGTTGAGCCGCAAAAGGTCTATGAGGTGCTTGTGGAGATCTGGCCAACCAACGTGGTGTTGGAGGAAGGGCACCAAGTTGTTCTTGAGGTATCCGGAGGCGATACCCAAGGCAGTGGTGTGTTCCAGCATACCCATCCGGACGACAGAAATGAAGCAAAGCTTGGCCGGACCAACCGCTTGCACTTTGGACCCCAATACAAGAACTTTGTTACCCTTCCTGTCATCCCCGACGCATGAATAAAGTATATCATGAGATAAATTTGCCTATTGACGCAGCATGTATTTCAGAGTTAATTGTAGCAGGCATTTGATAAAATTAAGCCGAAGAGCCTCGACGCGTTTCATGGGTTCTTTTTCCTTTTCATCTTAGAGCAACTTCCATTTCAGCTTTCTGAAGTTTCCGCTGATGTCAGGTACGAATAATATATTGGTCTCGTTGACTTTTTTAGCTTGGAATGCACACTACATTAGTATGCCGTAAAATCCGGGGAAAGAGTGTGCATTGCTTGTAATCTCGCAGAGTGCGCGATGCACAGCCGAGAATGTACGGATCTGAGTGGTCCGGTGGAGTAATTACGTTTGTGCGGATGCGTCGGCTTCTTCCCTTACGCGGCCGAACGTCTCTCGCAAAACCAAACTGGGCTTAGCGCTTATTAAGTGTGAATGATCAACTCAAAACGGTACTGCCTCTAAAGATTGCGGGGAGTTTGGGGAAGCTTCGTTGCGCACAAAAGCAGTATGGCCTTTTCCGGTGGGGCCACGAGTAAGAATAGTCATTCCGCACACCTCCCCTCATGTCCTCATCCGGTATATAATATAGTTTAAAAGCCAAGCAGTGGGCACTGGTGGGGCAATTGCCAGCTTCAACTACAATGCGCAGAGAAGTTTTTGACCAGTACATTGCACGATTCAACGCGGAGGATGCCACCGCCTTTGATGATTTCTTGGCACCCGATATGACAATGCGGAACGGAAACTTGCGCTACATCGGGTCTCAGGGCATGAAGGACCACTATGCTAAGATCTGGGGAAAGATGAAGGAAACGTTGTCGGTACAGAACTTCATAAGTAATGACGATACCATTGCAATTGAGTTGCATACGCTTTTTGAAGTTTTGAAGGACTCTGACACGAGCCCCTTTGGTCCTATTAAAAAGGGTGACAAGTACAACTACGAAGGCTTGATCATGTATCGGGTCAACGCCGAGGGGAAGTTCCAAGATATTAAGGTTGCGTACTTGGACTTTAGTCACACCGATACGAATGGCAAAAAGACTCTGCTTGGGATTGCTCACTAACCGTTTGAAGCGAGTTCGGAAAAACATACAAGAACGGGAGTATAGTCAACAGTTCTGCAGTTTGCAATAAATGGAAAAAGCTTACTTAATGGTTTGATAGAATCTTGTAAAGAAGCCTCTACTACCCTGAAAGGATGATAAGACAAGTTTTTTTTTCTCGATGATTTGAGACCGAAACACGATGGTTCATCTGTTACCAACAACAATCTACTAAATTGATTCGTAATAAGAATTTGCCAGTCCATTCTCACACTCTTTCCATGGTCTTAAATTTGGTTTGGTCATGAATACAATCTTGCAATTTCTCTACAATAGGAACATCTGAATACTACTTCTGAATATTCTTTACTTCTGAGTATATTCTTTACACATAAACGACTGACGGCAGCAACGTCTAGCGCCGATACCGCAATCAGAAACCAACCACCTGTGGCATAGCGCCAATACGACAACCCATTAAGGCCATAGCTCGGCAATATTTACTCTCCCATTTCTCTGTCATCGTCCCATCTGATAAATTGCAAGATCTTCCAGTTAAGTGTAGCATGTCTGACCCTAGACCCACACCAATACAAAGGTGTACCACAAAATATAAGCACTAAACCCAAAATCGCCATTTCTCCAAAGGCTAGAGTGTAACCTTCCTTATCAATCCAAGGATTGGTGTAGAAGTTGAGCAAAAATCCGAGAAGCGATTTGAATCCCACCTGAGTGACCTCCACTTCTCCGACAATTGGCCTGTAAGAGTCAATCGTGTACACCCATGAGCATGTAGTAGCTTGCACTACTCCAAAACTCATAATACCATAGCCAATGATAGGTACAACCCAATGCCATTGCCTATCAAGACCGATACCATAAATAAAAAGACCCAAGGGACTTGTAATACCGCCAATAACGATGGCAGGAATTCTGTGTTCGGGTTCTCGCACACCATTGTTCCTGTTGGTGAAAAAGTCGGTTATCTTCTCGAACAATGGGCCTCCAACATAAATTCCAGCCAAAGATCCGATCACTGCACCAACCCACACAAGTCCAACCTGCCATGTGTTAAAGCCGTAGTTGGTAGAAAAGGCAGTAGAGTAATTAGAAGAAACTCCCACAACGTATCCAACAGTACCCGTGAGAACAAGTGAAGACCACAACACAGGAGGAAGTACAATTAAACCAATGGGACGCAAAAAAATCTTCAAAAGACTCTCGTCAGTGTAGACCTCACCAGACCAGAACTTCATAAGTTGCCAATAACTCTTCTTCTTAGGAATACTGGTAGGCTGCTCCTCTCGAGTAGAGTTTGTGTCGATATATTCATTCGTAACCATAGCCACCTTTTCGTCAAGATCAGAGGGAGTTTGTATTTCGGGAAACTCCTCGTTACGCAAATACAAGGTTTCGGGAATGCAGAACAACACAATGAGCCAAAACCCAGCAATTATACCAATACCGAGGTAGAAGCAAGCTCTCCAGTTAGTGTAATAGACGAGGAAGCCAGAGATAATGATACCTATCGACACACCCGCATTTAACATAAAGTTGTAAAGCGCCATGTACAAAGCACGTTCGTGGAGAAAACACACATCTGTAATAAGCAAGGGACCAATAGTCTCATTCACACCAGAAAAGAATCCTGAAACTATTCTCGCTGCCAAAAATGAGCCGTATGTCTTAGCCTCTGCACACCATACTACGGCGAACAAGTACACCAAGTAAGAGCCCAAAAACACAGGTCTTCTTCCGTACTTGGTCATCAAAGGTACTAAAAAGAAATTAGAAGTACCCTGCATCAAAGAATAAGTAGTGAAGGCATACGATATCTGACTGATTGACGCAGACAAGTTGATCGAACCATCTGCTTCCTTCCTTGGAGCGAAATACTCTGCAAGCTCGGTCATAGCAACAGAGGGACCGGCACAAAGAAACTGGCCAACAAACACAGAAATCACCGCAAGAATACAGATAAAGTGTCTGTAAGGCTTGGACCAGTTAAGTGGGTCATTAGGGTCAGAGCTGGGCTTTGGAATTAACATCCGTTCACCAGTTTCTGGGTGAAAGAGCTGGACTCTTCCTAACTTGGACTTCATACTAGCTGTTTTGTTTGTTAGTGATTGTAAAAAACACAGTCCCAAGACATGAGATATGAAGTGTATTTATTGTTCATGGTGAGAAGCGGGCATTGTGAGCTGGAGATGCGCCTCGCGAAAACTTTAGTGGAGAGTGTGGAGAAACGTGGAGTGGTGAGGGTTAGTGCACTTTCCCCACATGCGCTGCGGAATGTTTCCGGTGGCGAAATAATCTGGGGAAGTGCGTTCTACAAGCTGAATTTATGTGTTACCGCAACTGTGAAGATAAGGTCTGTCTAACGGGTTTTCTTGGTAATTTCTGTTTCTAGTAATCCTCACCAAATGACCTGAAATGATTGGTTTCGAATGCAACTTGTATTTTGTTTCTGAAAGATTGATTAAAGGAAGAGTAAAAATATATGACTAATAGAAAAAAAAAAATAAAAACAAAAAAAGAACAAAAAAAGAACAAAAAAACTAATACTCGTCTTTTAGTGTCCAGTAAAATTACTGAGCTTCTGATGCATTAAGAGCAACGCAACATCGTTCTTATTTGTTCTACTACAAGGTTGTTGCTCCCCAGAGTCTAGGCTCTTGTTTTGTCTGACACGATTCCGAATAGTAACTTATCAATTTAACTTATAAAACGAAGGATCAATTTCCCAACACTTGCTGATTACGCAAATCCGTAAGGCCCTTGCCCACGGTTACCGTACCCACTTCGAGGCCCAAGATTGGAATCTCGCTCAACTTTTTCGCAACATGATAATGGCAAGGCAACAACTCGGTGTTAATCTTATCTTTGAAAAAGGTCAACAGAGGAGTCCCTTCATACAGGGCAGACAACTTGAACTCTGCCCCGCCTGGGGGTTCAGGTGTGTAGGTGGCGTACTCTACATCCAGTACGCCTTTGCTTCCGGGACGGGGCATGCATCTCCACTCCATGGCCCCCTCTTTGGGGCCATTGGCTTGAGGGTTGGCTTTTTTGCAGTCAGTAACCTTCATCTCTAAGAATGTGGTTCCTTCCCAAGAAGCCTTGACTGAGTACCCCGTCTTCTCATCAAAACTTTCAGTCAAAGTAGTGTATATTTTTGGCATTCCAAGTTCTTCTCTTCCACTTAAAGTAGGCTCTGTACGGCCCTCCAACAACAACGACAAAAACCTTCCTCTGGTCTCCTGCCCGGTTTTGCTGGTGAATACAATGTTCTCGAGATAAATATCGAAATGGCTGTAATCATGGCCAGCAAGCCAATCGACATTGTCAATCCACGAGTTGCTGAAAACAACGTGGGTCACCTCACCTGGAACATCAACACGGAACTGGTCATTAGGAAGCAAGTGTTCGACGTACGACTTGGTGGTCTTGATTCTCATCCCACCACTTCTGATAAACGAGTCTGCACCATCAATATCGTAACCCAAGAAGTCTTGACGAGGACCCTGGATGGGGCCCCAGCCCACCGGCATTCTGCGGAAGGTTTTGGTTTCAAGATGTCTAGCCAAGAGCTTTGAGGCATGGAAGTAGGCGTCATGCGTCCAGTTGTAATGGGAGAACTTGTGTGCATTGATCTTTCCATCAGCAGGAGTAAGTGCTTGCTCACGGGTAAAAGCTTGTATCTTTGTAGCCCTCTCCAAACGAGCTTTCTCATAAACCTGCAAAAATTCCGGAACGTCTGCTGGACGGATGCCTTTGGGAAATACCGTAGCAAGTCCAACCCCATCTTCAATGGCCTGAGCTCCCCCTTGCCCTTGATGGGGCAAGAAAGAGTGGGCAGCGTCACCGAGAAGTGCCACCCTCCCACTAATCCAGCTCGTCAAAGTTGGTCTGTCAAGAAGCTTCCAGATCTTTATGTCTTCTGCTCTGCTTAAGAGTTGAACAAGTGGCTTGTAGAAGTCTTTGTAGCAATTAAGCAAGTCTCCCATACTTCCCTTGTTGGACCAGCCCTCCGCCGATCCAGAGTTCTCTGCATCCGGATGGATGCACACAAAATTCAAGAGAGTATTATCCTTGCAAGGATATATGACCACCCTGCGGTCTTTGCCAAGCCAAATTTGAATGTTTCCTCTCTTAGCCAAGTATGGCTCCATACCTTCGATAGTCTCAGCGATGGTGATGGGAATCAAAAACCTGAAGGCACTGTATCCTGAGGGCCGGGCGGGCACCTCGGTACCAGTAACTTCATTCCTAATAATCGAGTGTACTCCATCAGCACCTATTACCAAATCTCCTTTGTGCACATCACCATTTTGAAGCCGTATCTTACCCTTCAAGCAGTCCACACCGACTACTCGGCTGGACAAGTGGATCTTCACAGGTTCACCCGGTCCTTCCTCCTGAGTAGCCTTGAGTTTCAAAGCCGAGTGAAGGTTAGCCCGATGAACCAACAACCACGGATAGGGAAACTCCTCCATAAGCTGGGCAGTCTCTTTCTGCACAGTGAGTTTTCCTTGGTCATCAAGTTCAGTGATCACTTCACACGCGTTGCCGCCAAGCTGATCGGTGGGGACATCCAAGTGCTTTAACATGCTGTATGCATTAGGAGGCAAGTGAATTGCAGCGCCAATCTCACAAGAAAACTTAGACTGCTCAAACATTTCGACCTGATGGCCTTGTTGGCGAAGGCTGATGGCAGCAGTAAGCCCACCAATACCGGCTCCACATATCAAAACCTTAAGAGGTTCGCGTTTAATCGTCATTCTAATGATGTAGGGATATTTTTTGAAGTCAGCTCCAGTGATTAAGAATTGTCATTGCCTTCAGTGTGGGGAGTCTTATAGGCTCGAGAAAGCTGGGGTAATACTTCCCCACTCGGAAGCACATTGTGCTTTGACAAGGTACGAACTCCGGATCCCCACGCGGGTGCACGGGAATGTACTGAATTTGTGCGTAGGAAGTTGCCCCAATTCTACTTCGCCGATTAGTAAGGCGGATCTGGTCCTCCTTAGGGTAAATGCCGTGCTGAGGCATGTTTAACGGAACGTGATAGATCATTAAGGCATGTGCTTATTGAGCTTTTGTGGGCATCCGTTGCGGAACATAAATTGCCTAATAATTTTACCAGTTCAATGTTATATCTCGTCCTGTGTTCCAGTTTTTCTTTTTTTTTTACGTATCTACTTAGTTATCGTTGTAGGAAGTCTAACTGTATTCTTGGAGTGACCCGTCAAAACAAACACTGTAAACAGATCACCTATAAACTGTCAAGAAGAATGTAGCTCTATATGAAAGCTTGCGCTTATGGTTTGAATACAATCTTTCTGGCCTTCTGCTTATCAAACAACTCGTATCCCTTAGGGGCATCCACCAATGGGAGCTCAAGATCCACGAAACCGTTAAACTTATGTGCCACTTTGGTGAACACTTTGATAGCTTCTGGGAATAGAGAAAAACATGGGCAGCGACCAAATTGTAGAGTAATATTCTTGAGGTAACAGTCGAGTCCCGAAAACGGCAACTTGCCGTGCTGATAGCCAATCGATGAGATTATGCCACCATTCCGCACAACTTTGAACCCAAGAGCCAAAGCATCTTCACTTCCAACAACTTCGATAATACCGTCTGCACCACGACCATCGGTAGCTTTCGACACAATTCCTTCAATGTCGTCAGTCTTCAAATTCAAGGGAATGGCACCAAACTGCTTTGCCAACAACAATCTTTCTGGGACTGTGTCTATAGCATAGAGTGTTTTTATTCCCAATTCCTTTCCTGCCGCAATGGCACAAAGCCCAACAGGACCACAGCCCAATTGGACCACAACTGCATCATCTACATCTTGAGGAGGAATTTTTTCAAGCAAGTTTTTCACTCCAAAAAAGCCGGTGGGAAAGATGTCTGCCATCAAGATGATCGTGTTATCCTCAACCCCTTCAGGCTTATGTCTCAAAGTCATGTCTGCCTTAGGAATCCGGCAGTACTCAGCTTGTCCACCATCGTGGCCCGGGGTGCCAAATACAAAAGCTTCTGAGCATTTACTGGAGACGCCATGGGTGCAATGAAAACATTTACCACACTGCGTGGTGAATATCGATACCACATTGTCACCTGGCAGGAAGTTCTCCACCTCACTGCCAATTTCAACGACTTCGCCTGTGAATTCGTGGCCCATGATGTGTCCAGTGGATGGAGGGACGATAGCACCTCTGTATGGGTGAAGCTCAGAGCCACACAAAGCAGCGGACTTGATTTTTATGATGGCATCGGTAGGTTCCTTGATTGTTGGAACGGGTACATCATCGACTCTGATATCACGAGCACCGTAGAACACCACCGCCTTCATAGTCTTTGGGAGAGCAGAAACCATATTGTTGCTTAGTAGAGAAGTTTAATTAAATCAAAAGCTAATGATTAAGCCCACTGTATCTGGAGCTTTTACCCTTTTATATACTCGAAAATTCGCCTACAGATCCATTTCCGGGACGCGATGAGATTGGGTAAAGTTCCTCTGCTCAACTCCACCTTCGGCTTCCGCGCCCCACATATCCGTTCCAGGTGGAGAGGTATATATGGCACCCGCGCATTCTCGTTCCAACACTTCACTTCTTCTTTCACCTTTTATCTTTTAGCGGAAGTTTCAAGCATTTCAACCATCAAATTAGGAAATATGCCTCAATTCGTACCATACGACTTTAACGGCTTGAGCCCCCCAAAGAGATACATTACCACCTTTGATAAGGATGGCCAGTCGGTCTTTGAGAAGTCAATCGAACCAGACCTCAAGTGGGTTGATATTGAGGGCGGCGAGGGCAAAAATGCTCAATTCAGTGTAGCATATGTGACTAAGGGGTTTCCTGTGGATCTTTCGGAAGGAAAGGACTTGGCGTTCTACAACAAGTGCGAGGATGAGGGGATATCTGTGACCATGCCCGGCGGTATTGTGGTCCGTGTGGTTGACTTGCTTCCAGGAACAACATCTCCCATGCATAGAACAAGTTCAATTGACTACGGCGTGGTACTTAAGGGTCAAGTTGAAGCAATTTTGGACTCCGGCGAGTCGGTCTTGCTCAATGAGCACGACATATTTGTCCAGAGAGGTACAATGCACGCATGGAAAAATGTCAGTGACACAAAGCGAGCTCGTATGATCTACTTTCTCAGCTCCGCCAAGCCATTGACGGCAGGAGGCAAGGAGTTGAAGGAAGACCTTGGTGAGATCAGTGGAGTGAGCAAGAACGAGTAATACTGCGCGTATACTAATCGGGATATTCTCTAGGAAAAGCTTTTCCTTTGATTGCATGTGACTTGGGTTGTGAAGTGTAATAAACACGTATAATGAACGCTAAGTTTATATTCCTATTCTGCTTTAATGCCCCGCTTTCTCCGCTGAAGTGCGACCCGATGATGTGGGGTAAGGCACTTGTATGATGCAGTAGTCTTGAGCGGAAGAGATTCCTGAGCTCCAGCTTCGCGATCAACTGTGAGACTCGTACCCAGGCCGGAAAATGTGGGGTTTGGTCGGTGGTTCCGGAACAAGCCATTCCACTTTACAATACCTACACAATCCTCAGAGCTTAAGTTTTTTTACTATACCTGATCCAGAAAAGTAGCCAAGACCAATGAAGGAACTCACCTGTGTAGTCTTCAACAATAATGGAAAATGCCCATTACCCGTTACGAAACAAGAAATGAAGTCGATCCGATACTGAGCAACTTTGTCCTAGAGTTCAAATTTCAGGTTGATCGTTTTCCTGATTCTATATATTTGATATACCGGTTCAATGAAAGTGTAACTAGTCCTCCACAAATCACCCAAAGAAACTGAATCAAGTGTTCACCCAATAAAGTATCCTGCTTGTGCTATCCGACTAGTCAATCAAGAGACCACCGTTCACATGGAGATGCACACCGTTGATCCAGCTAGCACGGTCATCTACCAAGCTGCCCACTGCGTAGGCAATCTCAAAAGCCTCGCCCATTCGGGCAGCCACTGGAATACGGTCTATTGTCGGTTGCAAAATCTTCATTGCTTCGGCACCCGCGTTCAAAAAGCCCTCTGTCTTAGTTGGGCCCGGTGATACACTATTCACGGTGCACCCATACTGACGAGGAAGTTCCTGAGCCCACACCTTCGTGAATGAGTCAACCATACCCTTCGTTCCAGCGTAGACTGTTTGGGTGGGTGGTGGGCCTCGTGCGGAAGCCGAGCAAACGTTGATAATGCGCGAGGGAACGGCAAGGTGGGGAAGAACTGCCTGTGTCGTCAAAAACACCCCCCGTCCGTTCAAGTTCACGAGAAGGTCCCAGTCGTCAAGAGTGTGGTCCAGCAATGGCTTGTTGACGGCCAACGCTGCATTGTTGACCAAAATATGTACTTTTCCAAAGTTGCCCACTGCTTCATCAACAAGCTTTGCTGGACCATCAACTGTGCTCAAGTCAGCCTCAACTATGATTACTCTAGAGCCAGAAGCCTTTTCAATATTCTCAAGGGTCCTCTTAGCTTCTTCTAGATACTTCGGGTTTGGGTAGTTGAGTACCACATTTGCACCACGTAATGCGAGTTCTAACGCAACGGCAGCCCCAATACCGGACGAGGAGCCCGTTACAATAGCATTCTTTCCCAGCAAAGTCGAACCGGACATAAGCGACAATTGTTGGAAACTAATTGACAAATCAGCGGCAGAAAGTCTAGTCTTATACCGACTACCCCACAAAGACCAACCCCACCCGCCGGACGCCAGCGCACGACCTTACCCCAGAAAACTCACGATGAGAAAAACCACTACCCGCAATCGCCACTTTCCGAGCACACCCCACCGGTACCAGATTGACATGATTGAGGGTAACTACACTTGCCGTATCTGCAAAAACTCCTTCACTCGGAGGGAGCACCTCCAGCGGCATGTTCGCTCACACAAACGGGAGCGTCCCTTCACGTGCAAGACTTGTGGCAAGAGTTTTGGTCGCAAGGATCTCTTGACTAGACATGCCAAGTCCGCCCCGTGTGGGCGTGGAGCAGACGGCCCCTGGGACTCGGACAATCGCAATGCAACTTACCGAAGACACCCTCCTCGCTGTCGTGTCGCTTGCCAGGCTTGTATATCTTCTAAGTGTCGCTGTGTGCGTGTCGACGAAAACGATGTATCGTGCGAACGGTGTGCCAAACGAAACATACCATGTATAAGTCGGGCGTCCGATAATGAGACAGGCCCACGTATGATAGCAGAGGAATCACTGGAAACAGTGTCAGGAGAGCCAGCCAGCTTGGTTGTGACGGAAGTTCCCGGGTGTGGACCCGGAGCTTTGCTTGCGGAATCCACCAAAAACGAAAGCAAAAGCCTCTCCGCAGTTAATGGTCTCGATCAGATTTCCGACGTGCGGAATGTGGAAAAGACATCGCCACTTTCCATAAGTGCTCTTGTGACACCTAACGATATCCTTTCTGAATCTACTTATGGCTCTTCCATCACCGATACTGTGTCTCGAAACGGTTCATCTGCTCTACAGGAAAGTCTCGCCCATCCGGCCTTGAACATGTCCGACCCCACATCCGTCAGTGCAGCAGCTACCTCCGGTGTAAATGGTGGTGCTGATGATCAAGGCTCGTTGGTCGAACCTGACCTTCGCCTTCTATCACACGATCCTAGCAAGCTGGACCTGGCAAAGCAGCTGTCGGAACTTCCACTTATCTCCGAGGAGCCCAACGACAGTCTGTTGATTGGCTCTCGGGAATTGGAATCTGCTTCGACATTGGCAAGCTTTTCCAAAAGCCTGGCTCCGCGGCGTTTTGGGGTTCAGACTGGCGTTTCCAGCCCTGACGTGGACTCCAACCTACGCAGCGCTTTCTCGTATTCTCGAGCTTATCGCAGTTTACCACAGCCAGATGATGAATTGAAAATGGTAGATAAATTTGACTTGGATGGGATTCAAAATTCCATCAAGAATGTTATGGATTTTGCCAATAGGCCGATCGACTCCACTGCTGATATCTTGGAGAGCTGGATTGCGTCTAAGCAGGCGGATGTTGTCCGTGAAATCAATTTCGAAGAGTATTTTGATCATTATCTGGAGCTAGATCTTTCGGTGGAGAGCCCGGTGTCTGCCAAAGGTACCAAGCCGGGTCGTGATAGCGGTGCCCGAGGTGAAAGGCGAGACTCGCGTGCGACAGCTTTCGCCAGTACTTCTATCTCGTGGCGCTCTCCCAGTGAGGATGGATCTTCTAAAGACCTCCGTTCTTTTGGCGAGCCTGAGCTCCATGACCTCTCGTTCTTGGGAAACAACGTTGATAAGAATTCCGAACGCTTCCGAACGCTCCGAGTGCTTCCAAAGACCAGGGACGCAATTATGCTTACTTTGAGTGATACTCATCACGCCCAATTCTGGGGAGACAGCTCCAATGTCTATCTACCTTCATCTGATGAGCTCACATTATTGCTCATGAGCTATTTTGAGAACTTTCACTCCAAGTATCACATTATTCATTTGCCCACGTTCGATGTAAATAACGAGCCGATTACTCTATTGATCGCCATGATAGCTGCTGGCAGCCTTTACTCGAATGTTCTGAACGAAGCTTTGGTACGTGTTGGCAGGTACTTCTTTGAAATAGGACGACGTCGTATAATTCTCCAATTTGAGGGCGACAACTCCAACATCACCAATCTCGGGCTCCAACAGGCTAATGTTATTGTTCTCATCACAGGGTCCTGGTCTGGAGTCGACAGGAATGTCGAATTAAGCCAAAGCTTTGTCTTTACTATTGCTACAATGATCAGACGTCGTGATTCCTTTAAAGCCAACTCTTACAGAACACTTCAAGAAATCCTTGATGATCCAAATCTTCTAACACCTGACTCAAAATGGCGAAGCTGGATTCTCAGCGAAAACCGAAAACTTCTAGTTTATGTGATGTACTACTGGAGTTCTCAATTTTCAATTATATTTAACTTTCCATTTTGCATTAATTATGTCGAGCTAGAGCTACCACTTCCCCATATGGAACCTTTGTGGCGATGTTCGAATGCTGAAGATTGGATGCGTTTGGTTGGCCTTTTAAGGAGTCAATCACCTCAACAACTCATGTATAATGTGTCTTTCCTGCTGTTCATTGGCTCTGTACTCTCCTCAAAAGAGTTTGCGGGACCATTGTTGTCTTCAAAATACTTTCCTGATATTGTCATCGGTAATTTAATTGCGACTGTGAGTCAGTTTATCGTGGAACATAACGACAGGGTTGCTTTTACTAATAGCATCCCCAAAATATCTGAGCTGAAAAAAAGGAAACGTCATGCTCTCTCTCTTGATGCAACATTTCATTATTCATATATCACCAATCGCAAGGCCGAAATCGAAAATATGTTGGAAATGGTTGAAACCTTTGTCTCTCACCAAGGACCACATCGCCAAATTCTGTATAAGGCAGAAATTGAGTACTCATACGTCTGTTTATACTCATCTATTAAGGATTGCATGAAGCTTGCTGGGGTTGATGGTGAGCTGGAATCGAAACAAACAATCCCCAGATTACTCAGTTGGTACAAGAAAGAAGACTCTCGGATAGCCATTTGGCATTGTGCTCAATTGCTCAAGCTAGCACAAATGAGCAGTGAAAATTGCATTTGTAAGTATCATTCCACAGATTTGTCAGCAGTTAAAACTAATACTAACTTTTGTCTAGTTCAGCCATATTTGCCATACTTGATCTTCCATGCCAGTTTGATTTTATGGACATACGGCTTGTTAGTAAATATCAACTACAAGTTTGACAAGAAAAGAATTGTGACTTCAATGTCGGAAGAAAGCCAACGATCAATAATGTTCTTGACTGATGACTGGAACTCTCTCACAGATCGCTTTATACAGTCAAATGATCTTGTGCCTTGTTTGAGGTCTCCAGAAAAACTGAACTCTGAAAGTCAGAACGAATCTCCCGTGTTTTTGAGCTCTCCAGAGTCAGTAATGGACTTGGCAATAAAAATAAACGATCAAGTTTCTCAAGGGTATTTAACGCAGGATATCTCCAATATTTTGCAGAGTCTTCGTAATTGCTCGAGAGACATCATTTTATCATAAATTACCTACAGGTTTCAAGAGCTTATTGAATGGTTTTCCGCAGATGGTGCTAGAATTGACCTGTTCCAAAGCTTATTGGTATTTGAAGAGATTTGCTCTCTGCAACAGCTAGTTTGTCGTGTTACAACTTGCTCCATATTCTTGGGGAGATTTCAATTGCCACATTCTAAATGTCGAAACTATGTCTTGATGCTCAGAAATTCCTTGTCCTGGGTCACCGGAACTTTCCACACCCATTGCAGTATATTTGGAAAAAGAAGCGGATGACATTATGATAATTAGCTGGCAATACTAAAACATCACTCAATGTCAATGCACGCTATTCTTTTGCAAGAGTAGTCGATTTTAAGGGCTAGTTTTTGCCCGATGCTACAAAAGAATTCTTCTCATCTTCGTCTATTTACGCCCAATTTGAAATATTCCAAGATCAATAAATCTATTTGATTGTTGTGCATTCTGATCCAAGCAATATCTAAAGGTCTTCTACATCAGCTACCGTGAGGTGTTGTCGGAACTATGAGGACGGTTTCGGCTGCGAAAAAAGTAATTCATTTTGCAACCCATTATGTTTATATACAGTATTTTGTTTTCAAGCTAACGTAACGTTCTTCCGGTCTGCGCGTAGGATAATCCGACGGTTGGCAATAACAACGTAGTCTTGCATCTAAATTATCAACAGGCGCTATAGTTTCTTGTAATTTCCTTTATTTTCTTTCTGTTATTATGAATATTTTGAAGACACCTTTTGGTACTTTCTGTTCTTCAGGGACCGTCTATTTAGCTCCTTTCGCTATTATTTTTGAGTAGCTTAGCTTTTTATGGATTCATGATATTTCAGAAAACATTTTATTGTAATTATATTTTTTTGAAGGTAACTGGATTCTCCCAAGTTTATCTTTACTTCTGGTTAAGGCTGTAGTCAAGGCGGTAGTTTTGAACACACATCTAATGGATGAAGATGACTTTAGCCTCGGAAGCCTAAGCTTTATTATTCCCAGCAGTCTCTGGGTTTTATTTTCAAACGGCAAGTATTTTTTCTAGTTATTTACAATATTTGTATAGACATCAGTAATTTGCACGACAAGCTTCCGAAGTTCTTCCTTTTGAATTCCAGTAAAACCCTCCACCGACATTAACTCAACAATTTCATGATGAGTCTTCTGAAAGTACTGGCGAGCCTTGGCTTTCCGCTCCTCTAGATTTGACTGACCATTAAGTGTTTCTAATTCCTCTAGAAAGCCTCGAAGGTGATCAGTTCCTGTTTTAAAATTCTCCTCTGCACTTCTTGCGATAGCCTTCTTTAGCATGTCGTCGACTGCCAGGAATTGATTTGAAATGTCTTTGAAACCAAACGATAGTTCTTGACTGAAAATTGAATATATTTTGACTGCTTCCCTAAAACGTTGTTTTTGCATCTTTGTTTCCTTCTTGAAAGCTTCGATGTCAATTGTATCCTCAACAAAAAAGGACTTTAACACCCCCATAATTTCTTCAAGTTGGTCGTAAATTTTATTGGCCATCTCATCCAAGATCAGTTTCGATAGCTCAGTAAATCTCTCTACCACTTTTTGTGCTGAGTTTATCTCGGTATTGGAAAGGGCATCTAGCTGAGAAATAGCACCGACTATATCGACGAACTGGCGGAGTGTTGGAGCTAGCTGAGTTTCATAGATCTCAATACTCAGATCATCCTTGTATGTTACCTTGAAAGATTGTAAACTTGTTTCAAGTTCTTCGAGCTTTGCCACTTGTGTCTTGAGTTTTGCTTCAGACTTAAAAATAAGTTTATAAGCATCCATGTACTGGTCCAAGCGTAAAGAGAGGCTTTCAGCCCCCTGAAGAATATGAGTCTCCAACTTGAGGCTTTCGTCTAACTGAGGGATTTCACCTATTGTTTTTTGGGCTCTTTCATAGAAAAGTTCAAATTCGTCTTTCATCTTTTCTACGTTCATATAACCGTCGTCATCAGTAAATGAGTCTAATGTTCTTTGCAAGTTCATGATTTGGAACAGTAAGTCAAAGAGTTTATCAGCTGAAGAGGGACCACTAAATTCACGTTTGTCTATTCCAATTCTCACGTATTTGTTTTTTTGTGTTCTAAGCAGCTCTTTTTCTGTTTTGTCTTCATCGAAACCACCTTGAGTTGTGGTACTGAGTTCCAGGAAATCTTCACTTCTTCTGTGAGACTTACGCAAATGATATGTTGCGTATTTTGGGACCTTAAAATCGGAAAGGGGGAGGTCTAGTGTCTCATCGTGTTTCCCAGAAAAGACAGAATTGTCGGAAGCACTTTGCTTTGCAACAGCTAAAGTTAAAAAGAATATTATCTGCCAATGGTATGTTGCTTTCATTCTAATGAAGGTTTCTACAGAAAGATACCAAAGCTACCTTGATTTCAGCCTATATATATATCCACATACCAACTTTTAATATCAAAACAAATCATATGTTCTTAAACAATGAAAAGGAGACAATACTTTCCCTGAGTATTTCAAATAAACAACCTAGAAAAATTTAATTATAGTTATCGTATCTTCAAGAAGGAAAGTCCTCCAAAATGACTACAAAAGAAAAAGAAAAACAAGAAAAAAAGAAAGGAAAAAGAAAAAAGAAAAAAAAGAAAAAAAGAAAAAAAGAAAAAAAGAAAAAAAAGAAAAAAAGAAAAAAAAGAAAAAAAAGAAAAAAGAAAAAAAGAAAAAAAAATAAAGAAAGGAAAAAAAGGAAAAAAGAAGAAAAAAAGAAAAAGAAATTGAAAAAAAAGAAGAAAACAATTAGATTGCATTGTGTCACTGCATCCTTTTGCCACTTTCAGGAATAGCGAAGAAGAATATGTTCACGAATGTATTTGTCTGCAGTCTTTCCTTTTTGGACTGTTCTTTTAACTGGAGCTTTCATAGTTTCTAAGCCTTTCCATTTAGCATTATGCTCAGTACGGTGCAACGTTGTCTACCAGTAATTTGATTCAGTGGTTCTTCGCAAACTTTGTACCATATTCCTGCCTCAAATCGTCTTTTAGTTGTTTCTTTTTTAATTTCTTTTGTGGGTATGCTTCATCAAGTGTAGAAATAAACTCAGTAGTTTTGGCAAAGTCAAAAGATATTTGCTGTTAAAAATTTGTTCTTAGTTCATGTTTAGTTTCAAACAGGATTGCAATACCTATCTACTTTTAATTTCATCGTTGTTTCGTCTGCTTTTGCTGAAAAAAATGATTTTTATAATTCCTTTAGGAAAAGGTTTATAACCATTTGATTATTAAGATGCCAAAATGTCTTCAGGCTATTTGGATCTATCACCTAAATTTGCCACCATTACTAGGTGCCTTACTCAAGACTGTCTTTCTTGAAACCCCAATAGCTCAGGTTTTTCTTTAGTTCTTTTGCCATATTGGTGTCCGATTTGCAGTGATGCTTATTGAGCAGGACTGGTAATCGGAGATTCTTCATCCGTAGTTTTTATCTCTGTTCGTTCAATCTTTTGTGTACGGAAAAAATATCTTTGACCCCAATATTCTGTATCCTTTGTTGAATTTCACCAACTGTGTGCTTCTACAAAATTTTGCTTCATTTTATTTTTAGTGAGGATGTCGCCGTTCTTTACCCTTGTGTTTTGCGTTATGGAGAAGTCTAAATTAATTCAGACTGCTGTAAAGGCAAACCTTATCGCAAACCTTTTTCAAGATTTCTGGCCTGTTTCCTCTCAATCTTGTTACGAGCCCGTCGACAAGGGCAAGCAAGCTTTTTTGATTTAAGGCCCCGCTTCGCTGCATCGGTAATGTCCACAAGCTACATTTCCCATTCGAATCTCCTTCGGGGATTACCTAACCGGGCCAAGCGATGTCCGAGAGAAGTGTCAAATTCGCAACTTTGACTCCTTTTGGTGCTGTACGTATATCATGGACCAGTTGAACGCAAAGACATTAGCTTGGCTGTTCGTCGAACATGACGTCACATGAGCAATGTATATTAAATTAAGCTTGCGAGCTTGAGGAGATATTTTGCCTTCAGCAATATACATATCGTACCCAAAAAAATTAACTTTTTTCTTCAATTATGCTTTCGAATCGCTGGTACATCAATATTTTCTCCGACCATCTGCATTCCTGTACCGAGACGGCTCAAATACAGTTACCTTGCATTTCTCACTAAAAAACCATCTCATTCTGTTGCTTCAAATGGTGTGAATGCTGCATAAATGTAACCGCCTGACGAGGCACGTCAGAACTTTATCCGTCACTAACTCAGATATTAATTACTTTTGTTTCTACTGAATCATGATTGGTCCGGAGCTTCCGGCCAGCCGAACTGTTGACAGGCACTTGACTTACATGTGCAACCTTGTCAAACGGCGTTGCTCAAAACCTTCGACAAGTGCCCGCATACCCCGCAGGTAAACACTCCCGTTTGATAAAACGGGGATTTCGGCGATATTCTGCTGGTCCCCTGCATTAATCCTGCTCGTTTGGAAGAAAGAGTGGAGATTCCAGACGCCCCAAACCAACCGTGAAGCATGACCTTTGTATGCAGTGGTTTCTCCGGACGCTGTTTCCTTTTCTGCCCCCGCGCTCGATGTCACGGCACATAAAATTCTGTCGGGGATCTACCGATTGAAGCCACCTTGATAATGATCCGAAGCTCTAGTCGCAAAGCGAGATTGAGGGCCTATTGTCAGTACAGTTCCGAAGCCTGGCGTTTAGATCAGTACCTATTCGTGCGTCGCTGGCTGATATTTTGTCTTTTCCCACAGGAACATAGCAAAAAACAAAAGCTTAATTTTCCGGCACCTTCGGAGGAAACGCCGAAATGCCGCTGTTACTTATGCAGGGTCTGCGTATTACGGGGTAAAAGTTTGGGGATGGGTTAAGCCCCAGTTGCAAAAGCTTACTGTTCAATTCGATAACACGGCTAATTGTTTGGTCACACCTAGTACATTTTCTGGTATAAAAATTACAGATTTTTCCTAGTGGTGCTTTTCTTAACTCCTTTTTGAACGGAAGAAAAAAAAAAAAAAAAAAAAGAAAAGAAAATCTCAGACAAATTCAACCACAATGTTGCTTGAGGACAAACTTGTCACTCCAGCTTTGAAGCTCAGAAAATTCCTAGACAGACTCCCAAATATATACAACATTTATATTATTGCTTTCATTGCGTGCACCGCTGGCACGATGTTTGGATTCGATATTTCTTCAATGTCTCTTTTCATTGATCAGCCCCCATATTTGAAATTCTTCGACAATCCTGGCTCGGTGATTCAAGGTTTCATTACCGCTGCTATGAGCTTGGGTTCCTTCTTTGGCTCGCTTACTGCAGTTTTGGTATCTGAACCTTTTGGTAGAAGAGCATCGTTGTTCCTTTGCTCCCTTCTTTGGATGATCGGTGCAGCAATTCAAAGCTCCTCGCAGAACAGAACTCAATTAATATGTGGACGTATCATTTCAGGTTGGGGTGTTGGATTTGGATCTTCGGTCGCCCCTGTTTATGGTTCGGAATTAGCCCCTAGAAAGGTCAGAGGCATCATCGGTGGTATTTTCCAGTTTTCTGTGACTCTTGGTATTCTTATTATGTTTGCTATCGCGTACGGCTGTTCGTACATTAATGGTAAGGCTTCTTTCAGACTACCATGGGGCATTGAGATTATACCAGGTTTGGTTTTGTTTGTTGGTCTTTTCTTCATTCCTGAATCTCCCAGATGGTTGGCAAAACACGGCTACTGGGAGGATGCTGAGCACATTGTTGCCAAAATCCTGGCAAACGGTGACCGTGAAAACCCCGATGTAAAAATTGAAATGGCCGAAATTAGGGAGCAATTGATTCTGGATGAAAATGCAAAGAACTTCTCTTATGCCACTCTCTTCACCAAAAAATATAGAGCAAGAACGATCACCGCTGTATTTGCTCAAATCTGGCAACAGTTGACCGGTATGAATACCTTGATGTACTACATTGAGTATGTTTTCGAGATGGCTGGATACCACGGAAACACTAATTTGATTCCAAGTTTAATCCAATATATAATCAATGTTGCTGTTACAGTCGTTGCTTTGTTCTTCTTGGACAGGTTTGGAAGACGGAGGATATTGTTGGGAGGTGCTGTGTTTATGTTGACATGGCAATTTGCTATCGCTGGTTTATTTGCTACCTACTCAGTTCCAGATGATATTTCAGACACTGTCCGTATCAGTATTCCTGATACTCACAAACCAGCAGCAAAGGCAGTCATTGCATGCTGTTACTTATTTGTGGCATCATTTGCCTTTTCTTGGGGTGTTGGTATCTGGTTGTACTGTTCTGAAATTTGGGGTGACTCACAATGTAGACAGAGAGGTGCTTGTCTTTCTACTTCTGCTAATTGGATCTTCAACTTCGCCATTGCTATGTTTTCCCCATCTTCTTTCAGAAATATTACCTGGAAAACTTACATTATATTTGCTGTGTTCTGTTGTTGCATGTTTATACATGTGTACTTCTTTTTCCCTGAAACTAAGGGTAAGAGATTGGAAGAAATTGCTCAAATCTGGGAGGAAGGTGTACCCGCCTGGAAGTCGACAAAGTGGAAGCCAACGGTGCCAATCGCTGTGGATGGAGATAAATTTGATATAGCTCATAATGAGACACCTGAAGAAAAGTTGAGATTGTCTCAGTCTAATTCGCCAGAAGATAACGAGAAGTCAAAAAATGTGTAAAATAAGATTGGTGGCTTTTTAGTTTTTTTTATACTTATATCATCTAATGTTAAATGTTTTGAAAAATAAAATTTCTCCAGCTAGAGTCAGTCTAATTACTCGTTTGTAGGCCTGTTTATGCTTTATTCAAAATTGTTATCTCTTTCAACGTCTGATATTATCACATTTCTTAGCACTCCTCTTTCTTATGAGTGAGTACGTAAGTGATTAGATTAGCCTTCAAAATATTTACTTCAAATATCTTTATAATCAGTTTATATTAAACTTCCCTTTGTTAAACATTTTCGTGGCTTTCAGACCGAAGCGATGTGACAAAGACCTTGATGTGACTCTTCTTCATTTTCTCTTTGATGTAAAAACAACGAAGTTTCCACACTTCCTAGAGAATCCAATTCTTTGAGAAACATAGGGTTATATGTTAAGTTGATATAACAATAAATAGATTTAATGTACCACGATTTTAAAAAGTTGTTCTGTGCTAAATCCGTTTATTTTACTTTCTGAGACGAATGGAGGATAAGTTATTCAATTCAAACTTTTGCACTTTTGCAGAAGAATGTAGAAATAAAACAGATTCTCACGATAGAAGCACAAATGATATCTTGGTAAGTTTTTGACTTCTGAAGTTAAAAGTCTTGATTGGTGATAGTGTTCCTGATGTTGTGTTCTAACAAGTTACAATTTACAATTTTTTTCCTCTTTTCACCATAGCACAGAAGCTCAACTCAAATTATCAATAAACAATTTTATAAAGTATATCTGAACAAAGGGTATCGGTCAAATCTGCAAACTCGTGATTTCAATAGCCATGAACTTCTTCACCAACTCACTCTCCATATTTGCCTCTGCGTTTGTTATCGAAATAGTAATCAGCCCGTAGAACTAGCAAAAGAACAAGAACTACACAGTTACAAACCACCATGGCAACAACTGCACCTGTGTAGTTATGTGCTTGGCTGGCTATAAATGTTTGTGGTCCAATGATATTCCCCACACAATAGCCAATCAAATAAATTGCATTGGTGGTATATTTTTCTGTATCCGAGGACATTCGAACCATCAAAGACAAAAGGAAAACTAAACTGAATGTCATGAAAGTTAATGCATAACCAGCGTACTGAGGAACAGAGTGCAAGCAAAGAATGATACCCCATAATATGACGTAGATCGCAGTCACACGAGCAAGGTTGAATCTTTGAAGAGTATAGGAACCGATAAAAACGTAGAGGTATCCAAAGTAGAAAGCAGAGCCATCCCATGGTCACCGTGCATGTGCAAGTCCGTTCTCATTCCAAGGATCGAGGCATAGGAAATGGTCGTCTTCATAAATTACACACAATAAAGAATACAAATCAAGGATAACAAGTAAAGGTCAATTTTCCGAGTGCAAACTTTCGTAGCCAGAGCTGGCCAGAGCATAAAGCCTTTTCTATGTAGTGAAATCAAGTTCAATTGAATGATTACGATTTTTGGTTGAATTTTCCCGATAATCAAACCCGTGTGAATACGAGCATATCTGGAGTGAAATAAGAAATAGCGCAATTGTGAGCATGCACTGAGCTACAACCTTTCGGCGAAGTAGGCGGCCGAAAATTCCTCTTCTTCCTAAGTACATATTGTTAAATGTACTAGTTATCTCAAAAATCCCCTAACACCGGCCGCTTACCGAGTTGTATGCGTTTGTTTTGTTTTCTGTTTTGTCGAATCACATTACTATCTCTCTTCCGCTCCATGTGATTGTCTTCGGTTTATAGAATCAAATTAACTTCTTTCCGCCAATAGCCTTTGTCGGATGACTCATGAACGACTTTTGGCACCGGTCTTTTGTGTTCGCTGGATAGTTTTCTCTTTTTGTGCTTAGCATTTCAAGATTACTTGCTTGACGTATCGCGAGATGGCATCGGTTTTATCATCAGTTCCTATATTTTGCTGTAGAATACTTCTTGTCTTACTCTATTCCATCTTCCAAACAAACAAGCTGGCTGAAAAGGCTTAGGTGCAAATTAGGTAAATATATGGCACGGGTATGAGTTTAGACATGATTTGAGGAGGTACTTTGGGAGTTATTCCGTTAGTGCATCTAAATTACGGCATTCCTTTACAAAAATAATAGTAAAATCCTTTTTGTATTTTTAGCAGTGTTTAAATACCAGGTCGGGCTTTGATAATATCTACTGTTGCTTGAAACTGTGTCCGGTTTGATGTCTGCTGCTCTTACTTGTAGGCTTTTCTGTCCACGAGTCATGCGTGACATGCTGGACTTCATTGAATGTTTGAATTTTCATTGGAAATAAACTAATATACTCAAAAACTCTTTGTGATGTAAGTGTTTGAGTTGTGATTGGCTGTTCTTCAGTCCTGATACAACTTGTTCACATTATCAAGTAATAACCAATTGTATTGCTTTTTATAAGTTCAACATCAAGAATTAAGACTATGCAAATTCTGAAGTGGCAGTGTCTTGTGTTGATTTTATTGATAGCCCAAATAGCAACAGGTAGTGGTTAAAAAACAAAACAATCATTGGGTGCCTATTGACCCTGAACCAGAAGCTGATAGTTTCCATAGTTTAGTCAGATTTGGCATTTTCAGAGGGTTGCAGTTATTGTGAGCTCTGAAATTCAAACCTGTACCATTCTTGTATTCCTTCTTAATTGAAGAAGAACTCGAACCATTTTCCACAAAATGTTTGTAGTCTACACTTGCTTCAAAACGTTTGTTAGTATTGAACGGATTTAATGGCTTGTAATTATAAAATAAAGCTGAAAAGTGGAAACTTCTCTTCTGAAAATGTGAAATTCGTGTGTGAAATCTTCTGTATAAAATAATATGACATTATTCTTGCAGTACAGTTTAACACTTTTTCTCTCCTCATAGTATTCATCTAATTTGCTGACGAGCGTAACGCGGTGCTCTATCCGCCAACGGAACTTTTTTTACTATTTCTTCAACATACTCCCCTGGAGTATGATCTGCTTGACCTAATGAAATTTCTCTGTCTTCTAGATCGAATACAACATATGCGTTTCGAAGAAAGTTGACCCCTAAAACTCCGCGTTGCATTTCAGACCCGTTAGATTCGAGATCCATGATTCCCAAGTAGCAAGAATTCTTGTCAAATCTGAATACTACCTCACGTCTTGGTACTCGGATAATGGCACCTGAAAAATCAAAAACTATCTCTGTTATATCTTCTGTCTCTTCACAGTCCACTATGTATAGGTTATTCCTTCCCTTTTGGGCTCCAAACAATGCTGCAAATCGTTCGGCAACTTCTTTTGGTAAAAATGTCATTGTCGCACCAGTATCGAGTGTTACGGGAATGGGCGCCGTTGATAACGGAATTTTTTCCTCTTCTGTTTGACAGAAAATCAGAGAGAGTTCGATGTGCATCAGATCTGAATCAAATTTTCGGCTTTTTAACTTTAGCATCGGTACTGTCTGCAAATAATCGTGGTACTTTGCATGGTCCACTGCTCCAAACAACAAGCTCCCCTCGTCGGACTCTAGTCTGTCTAAGAATACTGAATACACCATCTTTTTAATTATTCCACTGCTCTTTAAACGCTTTGGAAAAATATCAAAGTTCTCTTCGAATTCTTTTTGTTGGTATTTTGTTTCAAACTCAGGGCATGCAAGTCCTAGTATTCCCGTATCCATTGTAGTCAGAACTGCCACTGCAAACTTGAAATCTTTGACTAAACAGTCCCCCATTTTTATATTGTCCGTAGCTGAACGTCCTTCAAACACATCTCCATCCAAGTATATCGACTTAAGCTTAGGATTATTAACGTCCAACCTCAAGCTCCTTGAAGATTTTGTGTCAAATATGCCATTAGTTATTAGTTGATTGGCTTCATCGAGGTCGCCTACAGCTTCACCGCGTAATAGTGTTGTATCTGACAACACCCAAGATAAACTAGAGCCTGTATCTATCAACAACCTAACTTCGTTTTCCAGAGAACCAAATTTCATGGTTGCAAGGTATCGTGTATATTCATTGATTATTTCGAGCGAATGGTAAGTTTCTTCTCTTTTATTGAGCACGTTATTCACCGGCGCCTTGTGGGCACTTAATGATACTCTGAGGCCCGGTTCTCCTGTAACAGCGAGAGGAAATCCTAAAATGATTTTGCACGCTATCCAAAGTAGTTTCATTTTGGTTAGTACAGATATCAATCAGTAAACCTTGTGTTGAGATTGCTTTTGATGTTCGTAAAACAAGTCTAATGTTCAATATTTAACAGTAAGAGCAATAGGGCCTTATATGCATACATCCTTGCTAGTGTATGATCGGCAAAACAGAGAAAGTGAGAGATAGAGAACAGCTCATGATTTATTTTTCAGGGCGTTTTTCTTTTTTAATCGCCAGAACATCTCCGTTAAACCTGCCGATCAGTGATAATGTATCCAACTGAGCACTGCACAAAACTGACTGATCTTTTGTATAGTCGCATAATGCTCAAGTTACTCTACTGCAGTATAGCGCTATTCCAGCATTTACGATGAACGTACGGTAAATCCTGTTATACATTCGTGTTTCCGGACGCTCGTACCTGTTCTGAAAGCCGAATAAAGAACTATAACCCCCGCGATGGGAAAAAGAAAAAGACCTTGTAATTTAAATCGTGGAACCACATACCAGAGGAATTGTTGAGGTTTATTATCAGTGCCTACTTTTGTGTTTTCCAATTATTTTCTTCGATTAATTATCAATAAAATCTGCATCTATTCTTGTCTATTTATCCAGTAAATTCTGCAATAAATTTTCCCCAAATTATTTTACGCTGTGGCTGGTCGTGCTTCGAGTTTTTCAAAATGTGATAAAAAAATAGGATTCTTCTCCAATCCAAGGGTATATTCAATAAGCTCGAACTGTTTGGTAAATCTACTAAGAGCCTTAAAGAGTGGTGGGAAATATCGGACATTCTCTTGCTCAAATTTTTTCACCGCCTCTTGGCATTTGCTGACAGCATGCTCATAGATTCCTCTAACTTTGAGCCAGTCTTTCTTGCTAGTGACTACACTTCCCTTGTAATCAAAATGTTTGATCATCAGGAATTCAGTTGTTAACCTCCAGACTTTGTAATCGTTTACTTCCTTTTCCAGTTTTGAGTATAATTTTTTGCCTGAACACTTTTCTACCCTCTCATGCTCTTCCTCGTTGTACTTCTGAATTGCTTTTGCCTCTACCAATTCCTGAATCAAAGATGTGTAGTACTTGAGTGTTTTACTGATTCCATTTGCTTCCCTTTCATATTTCCATTTGTAGCTAAGAACCTTCAAAATTTTGAACTCTTTTGTCATCTGTTTTGCTTGTTTTTCGTATTTGTCTGTATCCACTTGGAAAATGTCAACCAACTCTTGTAGTTGCTTGAAATACTCCTGACATTTTTGCTTGTAAATATCTAAGTCATTAAGTAAAGTTACTATTTTTCGGGTACTTTTCAACGCCAGCAATCCTTTTTTCTTTTCCGTAGTAGAGCTTTCGGGTATGGGTCTTACTTCTTGGTCCAAAATTTGCAATTTGGAGGTGCAAGCTGACAAACTTTCGCTGCATGAATCTTTCATGGTGCCAGTGTTCATAGCAAGCGCTAGAGTCGCTAAGAGGCAAAATTTGATCGCTTTCATTGTGTTGCTCTTTTGAAATGTGTAATGTTCTTGCGGAATTGCACGTATTATATATATTTGTTTTGGCCTTCCAGCTCTGCGGACATGAGAATTCAACAATGAGAATAACCAAAGAAGAAAAGAGCACCAAATACGAGACACAATAAACACAGCAGAACCTAGGTTGCAAATATACATGCGCATAAATATTGTTTTGATTTGTGACGCGGTATCATATAACAATTACCAAACTCCTCTCAACAGTATCGTCCACAGTGGGAGCTACAGAAACTCAAACATGTAAATAGATCAATTCCAAATTGAGAGTACTTCTCTTCGCACGCTTATGTCTACTTGGATCGTTGTATGATTTCTGGATGCATCGAACGAAAGTTCCTAGTCCCCAGTTGGAAATGTCCAAAGCACGTATTCACTATTGATTGCATCCTATCCAGTAGTTGCAGTTCCTGCACTTGAGAACAGTCGAACATATAAGACAGCCTTTCGTATAAGTTTCTCTGATTCTTTGGCCATGTGCTGGTGCGAACAACAATTCCCTATTGTAGGTTTGGTTCTCACTAATTGCATACATTGCACTTTGGGTATACCATGACAATCTGGCCAGTAAGAGCTCTTCGTTGAGCCTTGATAAGCCCTGTTTCGAACGGCTGGAATTAAATAAATTTCTAACTTTCTTTAAAATAATTTCGTTTTTCAAGTTTCTGCAATATCTAACCGAATCAAAACTTTCATATGACACTGTAGACACACTTTGAAAGAACCGTCATACTCACTTTGGTGTGAATATCATTCCTCTACCTGCTTTGCGTAGTGACCTTTTGCGGCAGTTTTGTTCACTTTGTCTGTCCTGATTTGTCAAGTTTATACTGAAGATTCCGGTACCGAACGTCTCGGTACTTCCTGTTTAGGATATATATCAAAGAACGTCTATCGCGGAGAATGTAACTGGCAGATGCCTGTCCTTCACTTCGTTCAATGTAATTTGCATCTTCAAGCTCATACAAAAAGTACTAAACAAAGCTGTTGTAAGTTATTCTCACCACAGAAAGGACCAGGCACAATCTGGCTCGCTGTGGCGCCTTTTAGTTGAAGCAACTTTCTAGACAAACCGTAATCATGTTGCAACCAACTTTGCAACCACTCTGCCTAGTTACGGCAATACGGCTACAGAACTTTCTTTTGCGTAAGTGTCCGTGTTTGGATTTTCCCCCTCTTGCCGGTACTTAAATGTGTTCATTTCGGCATGTATTCCTCGCATCATTCTAATTATGAGAACGCTTCGACATCTATATTTGCTTTTGTTGATATTTCTTGGGACTGCAAACGCAGCCTTGCTTAAGCCTACCAAACCCAGAGAAGATCCGTTCTATGACTTTCCCTCCAACATATCAGACTACAATGAGGGGGACATAGTCAAATGGAGAAATACACCTCAGGTGGTTCATTCTCTCTTGTTTCCTATCAACGTCAAGAATTCCTGGCAGTTTATGGTTCGCTCCACCAACTCTCAGGGCGAGCCCATTGGGGTCGTAGCCACTCTTCTAGAGCCCTATGATGCAGATAATGAGAAAATGGTAGTATACAGCTTTGCAGAAGACTCGGCCAGTGCAGACTGTGCACCATCCTATTCCTTGCTTTATGGGTCATCGGTAACAACGATAGCGCTCCAAATAGAGACACTTTACATGGATACTTTGCTCACTAAAGGATGGTACGTACTAGCAGCTGATTATGAAGGTGTCAATGCTGCTTTTTGTGCTGGGCGATTGGCCGGAATGGCCAATTTGGATGCAATACGTGGTGCCTTGGGCTCTACTGATATCTCTGGCCTCAAACCATCTGCCGAAGTGGTGATGTGGGGCTTCTCAGGCGGCACCATTCCTCTGTCATGGGCAGCTGCTCTTCAACCTAGTTATGCACCTGAGCTCAGCCAGAATCTCATCGGGGTTGCTGTTGGAGGATGGGTCTCCAACATATCTCGAACACTAGACTATCTTGACGGTTCTCTCTTCGCTGGATTCGTTGCTTCTGGCATATTGGGCATTCTGACCGAGTACCCCGAAGTGAATGATGAGATTTTCAGTTTTGTTAGAGAGGACGAAAAGGCTACCATCAATGAGACTTACTACCAATGCCTCGTTCAAACGATAGTTACATTTCCATATACGGAATACTTCATTGGAGACAACCCCGTGTGTGAAGGGGGCCGTGCAGTTCTTGAGAGGCCAGAAGTGAAAGCTATGATCGAAGACAATATATTGGTAATGAACAAGTCAGTTGGGTTGCCAGAAATTCCAATGTTTGTATATCATGGAATTCCAGATGAAATTGTTCCCTTTGAGAACTCTGTCGAGGCCTATGAAAAGTATTGTGAATGGGGAATTGAGTCTTTTGAATTTGCCGTTTCCAATACTACCGGCCATATCTTGGAGTACGTTGAAGGTGGAGCTGCCGCCATGCAATGGATAGCAAACCGGTTCGAGGGAAAGGATGCCGTCCAAGGTTGTGAACTTACTGAGCGTACGTCCAATTTGGAGTACCCTGGTGTTGGCCAGAGCTTTTACGAAATTGTGAGGACAACCTGGGATGCCTTTCAATTGGACAAGCTAGGGCCCCAATTATTCGGAAATGACACTATCTCCCCTACGGAGGAAGACCTTTTCGAGTTAATCCGAAATTTCATCCAAGACATTGGGCGAATTCCAGTGAAGAGAGACGAGAGATTGTGAGAAGATTTCTTCGGGGTGCAGCTTGGAGTTTTTATACCCGTTAATTACGGTTTTAGACTTTTCAATCCCATGAATACACTCTAGCACTCCATTGAAACGGCTAACCTACGGGAACAATTTTCTGTCCTTGGGCCATGCTGGGTACGCTATACAACTAACTGTGACTGTGCTTAATAAACGCTAGGCTTACTTCAGTTTATCGTTATTCCCCCGCTCTCAGTTAAGCAAGAGGACGCTTAAGCTGCTCTCGGGAGTCGGCGATTTGGACATCCTGATATCAAGAATGGAATTGCCCGTTTTGGAAAGTAGCACAGCGCAATAAATTAGTTTATAATTATTAATTCAAGAATTAAATTAATTTAATTCTTTATTATTCCCTTTTTATTTTTCTTATTAGTACTTATAAGCTTATCGTCGTAAAAATGCCAAGTCGTGTCTTCTCGTTAGTTTGTGATTCTCTCGTAATTGTAGTGTGCATGCCTGAAGTCCTTCACGACTATAGAACTGCGAGCGAGCATACAAATTACCCTAAATTCCGTTGACAATTCCATGACATTCATCTTGGCCAAATTTATTAAGCGCCTTATTACAATCTTTGGTTCGTTAAACGGGTATCTGATTAAGTATTACAATCTATAAAAGGGCGAATAATGGAAGAAGGAAAGCGATCACATTGAGCGACTTGATCCGCTTCCAGCGTAAATAGAAATAGGGCTAGACTCCGAGGACGAAGCCACAGCACCTTAACTTGACGATGAAGAAGACGAAATTGAAATTGAGATTGTTGGCTTTGGTGAGCCCTGCTTGCCGGTCGAAGCGCTGGCGGCTGTTTCGCCGGCCCTTGAACTTAAACTGGTCGAATCTATAAGAGGGCGAATAATGGAAGAACGAAAGCAATCACGTTGAGCGACTTGCGAGATCCGCTTCCAGCGTAAATAGAAATAGGGCTAGACTCCAAGGACGAAGCCACAGCACCTGAACTTGACGATGAAGAAGTCGAAATTGTTGGCTTTGGTGAGCCCTGCTTGCCGGTCGAAGCACTGGCGGCTGTTTCGCCGGCATTTGAACTTGAACTGGTCGAACCAGCAGCAACTGTTTCACCAGTGGCTTCTGTACCGGTAGCTGCTGTTTGTTGACTAATTATTCCAGTGTCGGTAGCAGTGTCTGTACCGGTTTTAATGAGTGTAGTGAAGCCGCTCTTAGTGCCGGGCTTGTCAGCGTTAGTACCTGTACTACCACCCGTTCCCGTACCAGCTCCTGTCTCTATGCTGTTTGTGTTTGCAGTTCCGGTCTGTGCACCTGGGGCAGTTGTGGTATCAGTTTCTGTTACGGATGTGGTCTCCGTTCCTGTCTCTGCACCTGGGGCAGTTGTGGTATCAGTTTCTGTTGCAGAGGTGGTCTCCGTTCCTGTCTCTGCACCTGGGGCAGTTGTGGTATCAGTTTCTGTTACGGATGTGGTCTCCGTTCCGGTCTCTGCACCTGGGGCAGTTGTGGTATCAGTTTCTGTTGCAGATGTGGTCTCCGTTCCGGTCTCTGCACCTGGGGCAGTTGTGGTATCAGTTTCTGTTGCAGATGTGGTTTCTACTCCAGTCTCTGTACCTGGGGCAGTTGTAGTCTGCGTGCCTGTTTCGGTTGCACTCGTGTCAATCACATTGGATGTTGTTGAAAGATGCGGGTTGATAGGAATTGAAGTAAGGCTCAGCGATGTTGGAATAGACGATCCTGATGGAACATATGACAGGTTCCAATTCCAGTGGCTAGATGTTGGCAACACAGGGATTGTTGATGATTCCTGAGTGGATGAGAATTGTGTTGAAGAAGGCACTTCAATCACAACTGTGTCGTTCTGACCTGGTCCACCATTTTCGGTGATCGTGGTTGTATAACTTCCCGACCAAGTGGACGTCACAGTGACTGTGGGTGTTGGCACTTCAATCACAACTGTGTCGTTCTGACCTGGTCCACCATTTTCGGTGATCGTGGTAGTATAACTTCCCGACCAAGTGGAAGTCACAGTGACTGTAGGTGTTGGCACTTCAATTACAACTGTGTCGTTTTGTCCTGGTCCACCATTTTCGGTAACTGTCGTTGTGAAGTCTCCCGACCAGGTGGAAGTCACTGTCACAGTTGGGGTAGGGACTTCAATTACAACTGTGTCGTTTTGTCCTGGTCCACCATTTTCGGTAACTGTCGTTGTGAAGTCTCCCGACCAAGTTGAGGTCACTGTCACTGTGGGTGTTGGAACATCAATCAACACAGTGTCGTTTTGTCCTGGGGCGCCATCTTCGGTGACTGTCGTTGTGAAGCTGTCTGTCCAGGTTGAGGTTGTTGTCACAGTTGGGGTTGGCACTTCAATCACAATGGTGTCGTTCTGACCTGGTCCACCATTTTCGGTGACTGTCGTTGTGAAGTCTCCCGACCAAGTTGAGGTCACTGTCACTGTGGGTGTTGGAACATCAATCAACACAGTGTCGTTTTGTCCTGGGGCGCCATCTTCGGTGACTGTCGTTGTGAAGCTGTCTGTCCAGGTTGAGGTTGTTGTCACAGTTGGGGTTGGCACTTCAATCACAATGGTGTCGTTCTGACCTGGTCCACCATTTTCGGTGACTGTCGTTGTGAAGTCTCCCGACCAAGTTGAGGTCACTGTCACTGTGGGTGTTGGAACATCAATCAACACAGTGTCGTTTTGTCCTGGGGCGCCATCTTCGGTGACTGTCGTTGTGAAGCTGTCTGTCCAGGTTGAGGTTGTTGTCACAGTTGGGGTTGGCACTTCAATCACAATGGTGTCGTTCTGACCTGGTCCACCATTTTCGGTGACTGTCGTTGTGAAGTCTCCCGACCAAGTTGAGGTCACTGTCACTGTGGGTGTTGGAACATCAATCAACACAGTGTCGTTTTGTCCTGGGGCGCCATCTTCGGTGACTGTCGTTGTGAAGCTGTCTGTCCAGGTTGAGGTTGTTGTCACAGTTGGGGTTGGCACTTCAATCACAATGGTGTCGTTCTGACCTGGTCCACCATTTTCGGTGACTGTCGTTGTGAAGTCTCCCGACCAAGTTGAGGTCACTGTCACTGTGGGTGTTGGAACATCAATCAACACAGTGTCGTTTTGTCCTGGGGCGCCATCTTCGGTGACTGTCGTTGTGAAGCTGTCTGTCCAGGTTGAGGTTGTTGTCACAGTTGGGGTTGGCACTTCAATCACAACTGTATCGTCTTGTCCTGGTCCGCCATTTTCGGTGATCGTGGTAGTATGACTACCTGACCAGGTTGAGGTCACTGTCACTGTGGGTGTTGGAACATCAATCAACACGGTGATGTCTTGTCCTGGTGCGCCATCTTCGGTGATTGTGGTAGTGTAGCTGTCTGTCCAGGTCGAGGTCACTGTCACTGTGGGTGTTGGCACCTCAATAACAACGGTGTCATTACCTCCCTTGCTACCGTTTTCAGTGATCGTGGTAGTGTGACTTCCCGTCCAGGTAGAGGTCACGGTCACTGTTGGGGTAGGAACATCGATGACCACAGTGTCAGTCGTGGACCCGGAGGAAGTGATAGTAGTGGTGTATGAACTGGACCATGTTTCGGTGACGGTGGTGGTGACTTTTGGAATTTCAATAATAACAGTGTCCGTCAGAACTCCAGTTGCTGTTGTTGTTGATGTGTAAGAGTTGCTCCACACAGAAGTTACAGTAGTGTAACACACACTGTCTGCAAATGTGGCTTGAAAGACCTGAGAACCAAAATCACTAATTTCATTTTGGTCGGGGTCGGTCAACTTTACTTCAAGTCCCGTGTTTCCCATCCAGTTGAACAAGACAATCTTGATAGGATAGTAAATACCTTTTTCAAGAGTGAAAGTAGCAGTTTTTTGGTTGACATTAGTATTGCCTCCTCCACCGTATGGACCAAGGGTGTAAATACTAAAGTCACCTGTGACACTTCCAGCTGCGTCGTTGCAACATGCTTGACCAGAACCAAATTGCAACGATGCACCATTATCAGCATTCAATTGAAAAGTGTAGTCACCATCAGATGGCGCTTTGTAAAATCCACTCAATTCAAGAGAGTAATTGGAAATCGTGATTGGGAAATCGTAGATTTTTCCTGTAAGGAGCTTGTAATCGGGCTTGTTTGATAATTGAAAATTAATACTGGTGAGATCCTCAACAGAACCCAAGTATTTGCCATTTTTGTAGGTGGACAGGAAAAAATCATCGGTCCAGCCAATTTTGTTGTTGAGCGTGTAAGAATAGAACCGGGCTAAAAACCCTTTATTGCCAACTGTCGTAGGGGTGCATCCTGAAGCTGCTGCACTAACGCACACGATAAGTGCTAAGTAGCACCCTAAAATCCTAAGCATGGTGCAGTGAATCAGAACTCTCGGAATTAGTTGACTTCATTTGAGGGATTTATTGCCTTTTATCTTGATGAATTTTTTGGCTAAGGCAAAAGAATTGGAAAGTGAGAAAAGATGCAAAAACAAAAAACACACATGATGCGGGCGATGCGCACATGTGCATATCTTGCAGCAACTAGCATAGATGTGTGATTTATGCAACTGAGAGGGTGGTAAATTTCAGTGGTAACTTAACACTTACCGGGAAACGCATAGCTTTTTCCTCCCCGGTGCTGCTTCTGTAAGTCTTCAGAACTGTTTGTTCTATGCTGTTGAATCAAATCTTTAACTGCTACAGGCCTAGTCGTCTTTGCAGACAACTAAGCTGCTAAGCTCGTATGTTTTAGCCTGCACGCTTAGGCGAGCCACCGCATCATGCATCCTTGAAATATGGGGACATCCACACTCTAAAAATGTAAGTCAGAACCATAACCAAACATAAAGTTTGATTACGAAACATTCTAGCCCGCCCCCATAGGCAAATCTTAAATTGCCTTTTGCACTGATTTAAAGGAGTTTGGAACTTTTCTTTTCTGTTTCGATGAGCTAGAGTTCGCAGGCTAGAAAGCTGTCCAATCCTCCTGGAGTATGTTATTGCCATGTTGCGCCAAGGGACAAAAAGCAAGGCGCATCATATTTACCCGTGATTGCTGTTCCAAACAAATGTCTTATTCTTAGATGTGGCTTATCAGTTCATTCACACGTATCTCGCTAAAAAAAAGATATGCGCTGATGCAGACAAAGCCTTGAGTGGCCCTGATGCAGTCCTGATTCGTTTCCTCGCTGATAATTGGCTCGGTAAACTTCTTACGATTCAGCGCACATAGACGGATTTCTGTGCGAAAGCTCGCTCAGTTATGATTTAGCCGTCAAAACTTGTTCGCTCCTCCAAACTTAGTCGGGGCTGGCCAAGAGCGATGAAGCAACGAGCAACTTAGAGGTGCTTCAGGCGATATGGGTATTTCAGGCATTAAGAGAAGTAGTTACGGGTTGAAAAATCTTTGTTTTCTTTGTTTTTGGCGTGAGAAAATCTGCATGAAAATTAGGTTGCTTGCATACTTCTTTGCAGTGAGTACTCCTTTACGCATGGGAATTTCTACATGTTTATATGTCGATTAAGCGAATACGAAGGCAGTGAGTACTCCTTTACGCATGGGAATTTCTACATGTTTACATGTCGATTATGCTAATACGAAGGCAGTTCCAGGGAAATCACGCAGCCAGGATGCGGTCCGTCTTGCTATTTCTAGATCCTCTGCTTGGTCGTAGATACCAGCTTTATTTCCATAGAAGTAATACGAATTCTGTAGCAGTGATGTTCCAATACGATCCTGCTCGCAGTTCCGTGCGCACTCGCATAGAAGACGGATTTTTCAACTGATACGCGAAGCGTCCGCCCCTCGGCTACGCACGGTGATCTGCGCCTCCATCACTTCGTCGAAAATAATAATAAAAACACTGAACTAAAGAGAATGTACGTGAAACGCTGCTTAAGCCTCGTGGCTTACTCCAACGTGCTCCTATGGATTTCCTGGATGTCTGTGGTTCTAGAAAAACCATCTAGTTGGGTGTGGTTCCTCACGTTTGTTCGCACTTTCGGAAGACGGGCTAATTGCATGCTTATTGTTTGTAATTTCTTGGTAATGATGTGCCTTAACTTACGGGATAGCTGCCGCTGTAGGCCGCTGGTCCGAAAAGCTTAAGGCGTTTTCAGGAAATCAACCTCAGCAATTTTGACGGTTCGGATCCAAACCGCGTTTTGCTTTCTTGCCATTTCCGTCAGAGCATGCGTGCGTTAGTCATAACAACCAACTGCAACAAATTACTTCTGTGGAATGTGTTTCGATTACAAGGTGTTTCGCAGTAGAAAAAAAGGGGAAATGCTCTCAGCTAAGGCGCACTTAAAGTGAAATTTACTTTTTGGAGAGAAAAGAAAAATAACACTTCGTACAGCAAGCGATGCGTCCATTCAAGCCTCTTTTTCCACAAGCGATGACGCGCTCCAACCACAGGCGTCAATCGCTCTCAGCCCACGCATAATTGATCCTGTTGCTCTGTATGCAGGTTTTGGCCGCCATTGCACTGCATGCGCGCACAGAGCTTACGTTCCAACTCACCACATGACACGAGCGCTGTCCATCGCTGCTAACCCTCGTTCTTTCTTGACTTTGGCAGTGCAATCTGGGGCCAAATGTGATGTCGCGATTCGCCGTGCTTGACACCACTACAGCATCGCTAATTGAAGCGGTGAAAGAACAATCCCATCGTCGGTGCCTACTCCTCAAGCAAGCGTATGTTCGCTCTCGCCCACGGAGAAAGGAAACCTGTACCTCCCAAAATGACCAGGTGCTGCTCTCTACTGAAACTCCTCGTGAAGTTGTGTTGGTGCATAGTGTTGACAGCTGCCTCTTTAGCGGATGGTCCCGCCAGCTAGCAATGTAGCAAATAGTCTTGGCAAACCGCCTTGTAGCTATTTGTTCTGCGCACGACCTCCGCGATCGCATTGCAACTGTAGGCTCGCTCCTCCGGTGGTGGGTTCCCGTGAGTGGGACCAGAGCCTGTTGGTGCGAACTTCTGAGGGCCGGGCACCAGCCAACGGCGAATTGGGGCTTTTGCGACAGCCTGCCCTGTTCGCAATGCTTGAGCCTCCGCTAGCCTATACGGGAGGTACAGGTTCTGGCTGCCGGGTGCTAAAAATGCATGCAATCTTACTAATCGATCTGATCTATGACACATTTGATTGGTCCCATGCAGAGGTCGTTAGTCATAGGTTTCCCCCACTGTTTTCTCGCTCGGCATTTTATACATTTTCAGCGACGAGCCGCGCTTGCCCAACCCAAATCTATCAACGTCGCAGGGCCTGTCTCTTTACCCCACAACCATGATTATTATCGAACGGCGGTAGAGCAGTGCATGTGGTGTTCCATGCTTTGCACGCTAATCCACCGACCATTCTCCTTGATTTGTTGAGCCCTTATAGGCCATTTTAACAGGCTCTGGCTGCCAAAATATCAGGGTAAAGCCGATCTTCCTGTATGGGAAGATGCGTGAGATAATTTTTTGACGCAGCTCTATCTGCACTAACATCGAATTGACATGGCAAACTTATGGAAGTTGTACGGTTTAATGCTTGGTTTTTGCTTCTTCTCCCCGGACTAAAAACCGTACGGGTTGTTTTTGGTGGCTTCTCGGTGATTCGCCAACAAAAACGAAGTTTGTAGCTTGTTTTCTTTGCGTATTGCCGAAAACAACATGCCAGCCGCATGATGGGTCCAGGGTACCAGTGTATGCGGAAACCGAACTCGGACAGACGAATGCCAGCTGGGGAATGTGGATTTAAATGCCCTGTGGAGCGTCACATCATTGCATAGCGCCCTTATATTCTTCTTCATCATCACTACATGCCGATGAGTGAAAAAACCGTCGAAGACTCGAAGTTCGACCAGGAATCGGTCGAAGAGACCACTGAATTCTTGGATGACTTGAGATCAAAGCTTACTGAAAAGATCGGTCATGGTGACTCGTTGTCCCATAACACCCGCCAGCCGGATGTTGAGTATCTCATGGATAAGGCGTCTCAGATGTCTACTCTGCACTGCGTGGAGGTTTTGCACGAGTGTCTCAAGGAGCACAACAGCGATCCCAATTTTCCAGCAGAGGATTATGATCTCATTACGCAGTTGGTCAGTGGCAACTCCAAGGAGTTTGGAATAACCGATGAGGACTGGTTGGTTAACGTCAAGTTGTTGGCTGTGTTGAATGAGCACTTTTCACCATACCCTGAGGTGCGTGCCGTTACTTCTCCCATGGATGATCCTGAAATCCCTTGTGAGACCATACGTGCGTACTTTTTGGGTTTTGTCTGGTGTGTTATTGGAACTGGTGTCAACGAAATTTTCTCCAGAAGACAACCTTCTCTCTCTTTGTCGGCATCAGTGTGTCAAATGTTGATGTACCCTTGTGGTCTTTTTCTTGAGCGCACTTTACCTGACTGGGGCTTTACTCTCTTCGGTACTCGCCATTCCTTGAACCCAGGGCCATGGACCTACAAGGAGCAAATGTTTGCCACCATCTTGTTCGATATAGCTATTGGAGGAATGTATGTTGGATATAACTTCTATGTGCAGAAGTTGGACGTTTTCTACGGCAGTAACTGGGTTACGCTTGGCTACCAAATTCTAATTTCTCTCAGCACTCAGTTATTTGGGTTTGGTTTTGCTGGACTTCTCAGGAAAATTGTTATTTATCCGGTGCGTGCTGTGTGGCCCACCATTCTTCCCACTATTGCACTTAACCGTGCTTTGTTAAAACCAGAAATGAAGGAGCGGATTAACGGTTGGACAATCCCAAGATATAAATTTTTCTTCATTGTGTTCACCTGCTCGTTTTTGTACATGTGGGTCCCCGACTACCTTTTCCAGGCCTTGTCTTACTTCAATTGGATGACTTGGATCAAACCCGACAATTTTAACTTGGCTGCTATCACAGGCTCTGTAATGGGGCTCGGCTTCAACCCTATTACCAGTTTTGATTGGAACATCATTGGTTACTGGCTTCCTTTGGCATTTCCTTTCTATACCTACATGAACATGATGGTAGGAATGTT
Source organism: Metschnikowia agaves (assembly GCA_963678735.1). Classification (NCBI taxonomy): domain Eukaryota; kingdom Fungi; phylum Ascomycota; class Pichiomycetes; order Serinales; family Metschnikowiaceae; genus Metschnikowia; species Metschnikowia agaves. Next base: position 1,050,749 of record CAVMBV010000011.1, on the reverse strand, counting down.
CATTGGCTTCTTCATCATTGTCGGACTTTACTACAGCAACTATAAGTGGACTGCATACCTTCCAATTAACGACAATGATATCTTCACCAACACGGGTGGGTACTATGATGTCCAGAGTGTTTTAACTGACGGAAAGCTTGATGAAGAGAAATATAAGGCATATGGTCCTCCATATTTGTCTGCAGCTAGTTTATTGGTTTACGGTGCTAATTTTGCACTTTACACGTTTTTGCTTCCATACGTGCTTATTTCTGAAAGAAAAATTCTTTACAGGTCATTTGTTTCTTTGAAAGATCTGGTCCGTGACATACATTCCTCAAACTTTTCTCTCTACAAGGATGCTCAATCCCGTTTGGTCAGACGGTACAAGGAAGTGCCTGAATGGTGTTTCCTTGTAATTATGTTGCTTGCTCTTGTGTTCGCTATCATTTGTGTTAAGATCTATCCTGCCAATACTCCAGTGTGGGGTATTTTTTTGATGCTTGGACTTAACTGTGTTTTTGTCATCCCGATGTGTCTCATATACGCAATTACTGGTTACTACTTTACTCTTGAAGTTTTGGTTGAATTGATCATAGGCTATGCTTTGCCAGGGAATGGTGAAGCCTTGATGTTCTTGAAGGCTTTGGGCTTCAATATTACTGGACAGGCTCAACAGTATGTGTACGACCAAAAAATGGGTCACTACGCTAAGGTGCCCCCAAGAGCTATTTTCCGTGGTCAGCTTTCCGGCACAATTATCCAAATTATTGTCTCGTTACTGGCGATTAATTGGGAAATCAATAATATAAAGGGTATCTGTACAGATGAACAAGCAAACAACTTCACCTGTCCAAACGAAACGTCGTACTACTCTTCGTCGGTCTTTTGGGGTGTCATTGGGCCCAAGAAGGTTTTCAACTTATTGTATCCTGTTTTGCCTTATTGTTTCCTCATTGGCTTTTTGCTTGCCATCGGGTGTCTTATTCTCAGAAAATACTATGGGAGACAAACCCAATGGTTTCAACCTGCAGTTATCATTGCTGGAGTATACCAATACGCTCCTTACAATCTCAGTTATTTCATTCCTGGTATGTATGTTTGTTTCACATTCAACCATTACATCAAGAAGAGATACACTGCATGGTGGGAAAAATACAACTATATTTTATCCTCTGCACTTGATGCTGGAGTGGCTTTCGGGGGTGTTATTATCTTCTTCGCTGTCCAGTACAAGGCCAAAGATATCAATTGGTGGGGTAATTTGGTATCTTATGCGGGAACTGATGGTGGTAATGGCCAAACTAGTTTGAAAGACCCTCTGACTGCACCAGATGGGTACTTCGGTTTGAGAAACGGAACGTGGATGTAAGCAATGGTTCTCGTTTTTTTATGCTGTTCATTTTTTTCGCTAATTAAATCACTTGGGCTATAGCCGGAATTCAACTATCTGGACATCTAGGTATTTCAAAATCAACACTCAATATAATCGTCTTACAGTGTGTTGTCTACTTAACTTTATTTAAGCTTCGGATTTGCGTAGAACTGGTGACCCAGATCAGTGGGAGTAGTGTTGTTGAACTCGTGGATTTCGAACCCTGTACTATCTTGACGAAATCTGAGCCCCTCGTGATCTTTCAGGACCGGTCACCTGGGCGCTGTGTACCATCACGTTGTTCCGTAGCTCGGACAAGTTTCCAGCGCCGCATCGTCCACTCACTTTCTCATTGGTAATAATGCACTCTGTGGTTATACACCAATATCACGGCTCCCTTACGGCAATCGAATTTGGCGAAAGTGGGAGTGCTCCAGAGAACTTTGTTGTGTTTGTCGGTGGACTCACCGATGGATTTTTGACCGTTCCCTATCTCCCTGACTTGGCGGAGTCTGTGCACAAGCACTTCTCAGGAAAATGGGTGGTTGTCCAGGCTTTGCTTAGCTCATCATACCTCGGTTTTGGAATAAGCAGTGTCCGCCAAGATGCCGTGGAGATAAGCAAGTTGGTCAAATACCTTCGTACCAAACGAGGCCTGGTCCGTTCTAAGGTGGTGTTGATGGGCCATTCCACAGGATGTCAAGACGCAATGGAATATTTAAGTAAGCTCAGCACCGAACAAGATTTCGACGTGGAGTGTGCAATCGATGGGGCTATTCTACAGGCCCCAGTTAGTGACGTTGAGGCATGTGAATTTCTTGACGAGGACAAGCAGCTTCCACCTTTGCTCTCTGTCGCAGAGGACTTGATCAGGCAAGGAAAGCCGAATGAATTGCTTCCAGTCAGCTGCTTTGATCTTACATTCGGGGCTCCGGCCACGGCCTACCGGTTCCACTCTCTCTACACTCATAAAGGAGATGACGACTACTTTTCCAGCACTTTGACCGATGCTGACCTTGCCAAAACCTTTGGTCGTGTGACTAGACCACTCTTGGTGCTTCACGGCAGCAAAGACTCGGCCATCCCACCGTGGGTGGACTTACGTACTGAAATGGAACGCTGGCAACAACACACGGGTCGTCACTGGAGTGGTCAGAGCAAAATCATCGAGGGTGCTAATCATAACATCAGCGACGGGTCCGATGAAAGAGCAGTAGCCACTGCAGTCGCACTGGTGATCAGTTTCTTGCAAGAAGACGTAGGAGCTAGCGTAGGAACTGAAAGCAAAACGAAAATTTAGAGCAGACTTTAGTGAGTTTCCATACATAACCTGGGTTATTCCGAAAGAAAATAAATATCGAGACAGTGTTTCCTTCTTTTGTAGTTTACATTTCCTGAGAAATTGGTGTGCTGTCTGTCAAAAACTCGCGGGGTTTGCTCCGACCACACTACAAGTGAAAATACAACTTGCCGTTAAAAATCGAAAACTCATAGAATCCAAAAAACACTTGTATCGGTGAATCATTGTTCGACAAGAAAAGGTTTTTTTTTAATTTTTTAGATCGTATCAAGCTTTTACATGAGCACCAGCAGTGATTGCTGTCTATGTGCTTATGTCCGACACTACCTCTCCTTCCACTAAGGGTGCTACAACACGCAAAAATGACATAACGTTTAGGTTTAGGTTGAATAAAATAGATCATAAGCACAATATCAAGATTTGTTGCCAAAAGTAGGAAGCATGATTGGCGCAGCAATGATATAAGAATTTTGGCGAGTAGCGACACCAGCAAAAGCACAGTACCAACCACACATGGCAGCCAACGTAACAAACACACCGCCTGATTGCAACAAGCGGGTGTTGCCGTTGAAGTAGTAGCCCGCAAGCAAAAAGAAGCCAATGTCTAACGTAAAGAACAAGCCCATGAATAACACCGTTGTTTTAAGTGTGCACAACAACATGAGAAAAGTGAAGATTCCCCAACCAACTAGATACATCCCAATGGCATTACTCAACTGTTGAGCGTCGTCGCCATATGCCAGAGTAATACCAAAAGCCTTAACATTGATGGCACCAAAGGACATCCAAAACCCGAAGCCAAAACTACATAGCACCGTGCCAGCAAACGTGTTTCCTATGACCAACTCCCACATTCCTGCAAAAGCTTGCACCACCCCACCATAGAAGAAACACATCCCAACGCACACATTCACAGTGGTTATGCCCTGGGCACCAGCCAAAAAGAGTCCCAACACAAAAGCACTGGTAGCAAACGCAGCAAGACCCAAAGCAGCAGCATTTCCGAATTTCAGTGCCCGGTCAGCAGGCTTGGAGTACCGCTCCGACTGCATTGTGCCTCCAAAAGCCATCATGAGCTCATGTGTGTGGTATTTTTTATCTCCCAATATGATGAATTCCCCGGCCTCGCCATGCTTTTGAATCCTGGCCATGCTGTTGTGGGAATATACTTCCTTGTCGTCTTCAATAGAGGAGGTCATTTTTATTAGCGGATTTCTTAACTTTTCACGATGTTGGTACTACCAGAGCTGAATCTTACGCTAACGCGATACCAAGTACTCCACAAACAAAATGTGTAAATGGAAGTGGCAGCATGGCATGCTTTTAAAGCTTCGTTTGTGGGGTATCACGAGTATCACGAGACCGCCGTTTGCAACAATGCGACTGTGAGATGGACTTAACTGCGGCCTGGGGAAGCCCAGTCTGGCATGCAATTTGCTGCGAAAGAACAACTCCTCCTGCCTGTTGAAAGGGCCAGCACCGCTGCCCCGCTCCCCACGTTTTGACACCCACCCACTATGTTGAGATTGCTAAAACCTACGGTTTTGCGTGTGGCCTCGGGCGAACAGAATGTCCAGTCACATGGCCCACTTTAGCGCCAATATGCGGTTTATAGTGAATTCCCTGGCGCCGTTTTTCGCACCAATGGAAAATTAAGGTTAGGTTCGCTGCTGTTGTCGCACCATTGTAGTTTCGGTCTGGAGAAACAAGAAAAATACCAGTCCACGGCAAAAGGGCCGCCAGCCAAACTCGGGGGCCGTGGTTAATTCGGGAAGTCGGCCAGCCGCGGAGCTCAAGCAAAACTCGATTTTTTGATAATTCTCGCCCTCCCTCCGACCTGATGGCCTTTTGCTACATTCCTTCCGTTCTGGGCTCTCGGATTTTGGCCGCGAGGGGACGAACCTTCGGTGTTTGTCAGTGCCCAAAATACCATTTCGCACTTAGGTTCTTTCTTACACGTGACTGGGCTGTCGTGATGAAGCAAAATGCGCGTGCTTGCGAGAACCAGCGCCCCAACCGAAGTGCCAGATCCACCACCACCTACCCAAGTCGCCTACACGCAGACCCGTGCACCACGAGTGCGATGGTTGGTCAATTCTCGACCGGTGTTCCTCAGTCACTGTAATCCCGCCCCAATGATCACCGCTGCTGTATCTAAAGCTGCTTTGTTTTCGGCTTGCCGATCTAGCGGGCGCCTGCTTTGTGTTTCTGCCAGAGCCCTCAATGCTCCGTCAACCCCGCAAAAACCAGCTACGTCTCAGCCTGTTAAGGTGGACGTAATTGGTGTGCCCAAAGCAGGGCAGCCTAAAGTTCCTACTGAAGTCAGGGAAAAGGTGCAAGAAAATAACGAAAAGGAGGTCCCCAAAAAAAAGCGCTTTTCTCTTTTCGGTTTGCTCTGGAAGACTGCCTTGTTAACCTCGGTGGTGTATGGCGGAACGTTATTCGTCGCTACAAAGAATGATAAGGTGATGGACTTTGTCATTGATCTGGATTTACCTTACCATGAAGAATTAATCGATTTGATTGAATATGGCTCCACCGAAGACTTGGAGATAGCCTGGAAAAAGCTCAAGTCCAAGCTTAGCTTCCAGAAGGGTCAGTTCGAGGAGTTCACCAACAAAATCGAGAAGCAAAGCGGCCATTTGATCGAGGAAACAAAGAAAAAGTTATCCCCGGCGCGTCTGCCATCTCTTCCATCCGAGCAATTGCAAAAGGCTGTTGATGTAGAGGCAGTGAGAGAGAAGATTGAGAAGATACCTTTTGTCGCCTTGAAAGACGGTGTAGCTGGACTCGCAGACGACTCTGTGAAAGCCACCATAGACTCTTTCAACGAGTTGATTGATTTGCTTGACGGAAGTAACCTTGGTCCGCAAAAGGACGCCATGGTCAAGAGTATAAGCGAAAACATCAGCGCATTGTCTTCAAAATTGGCGGCCTTGAACAACTCTTTTGAAAAGGAGTTGCAGGCTAAGGTCAAGACTACCGAAGATGAATTGCTCACTGCATATACCAGAAAGGAATTGGAATTGACCCACAACATGTTGGGCCAATATAATTACGAGAAATCCCAGTTGGAGGCCAAGTACAAAGAGCGCTTGACGAGTGAGGTCGAAGCAACAAAGAAGGCTCTCAGCCAGGCTGCAGTCAATGCAACCTCCATGGTCAGAGTCGAACAAACAAAGAGATTCGAGAAGATGGTCAAGGACAAGATTGATCAAGAGAGAAATGGCAGATTGAAAAACTTGGACGCCCTCAACAACCGCTTGACGCTGCTCGAAGAGTTTGCTTCGTCATTGGAGCTGCTGATTTCCGCAACCGCCACTAAAAGCATGATTCTGCGTGCATCTGCCAAGTTGAAGTCATTGTTGAATGACACTCCTGAGAATGCCCCTGCCGAGAATCTCGCTCCATATGTGATCAGCTTAGAGTCAGCATGTAGCAAGTCCGACGACGAGTTAATCAAGTTGGCACTTGAGGAGTTAAAGCCTTTGCTCAAGAATGAGAGCAGTCAGTCAATATTGACTGTGCCACAGTTATTGACTGCTTGGGAACAGCTCACTCCAGAATTGAGATCTGCATCTTTGTTACCTCCAAATGCTGGCTTGTTGGGTCACTTAGCCTCGTCGTTGTTGTCTAAATTGTTGTTACCCGTCAAAGGCTCCAAACCGGACGGTAGAGATATCGAGTCCGTAATCGGCAGAGTCGAGCAGAGCTTAATACGTGGAGAATTGGATGCTGCTGTGGAAGAAGTTGCCAACTTGAAAGGATGGTCCAGAAAGTTGGCAGACGACTGGGTCAGAGAAGGCAGAAAGAGATTAGAGGCCGAATTCTTGATCAGCTTGATCGACTCAGAGGCAAAAGTATTGTAAGTACATATATTGAAATGAAAGCTTAGGCATTTCCTGGGCTGACCTAGTCTCCAGCTATACCGAACGCTCACCGGCCACCACCACGGTCTTGCACTCCAGGTATGCCGAGCGCCCGTGGTCACGTGACAAACAACACCTCCAACATCATCTTCGGACATTCATCTCAAAGAGCACCACAACATGTCGTCAGCGAGTGCATCTGCTGCCGTATACGGGGGAGATGAGATCAACGCCATTGTATTGGACGCGGGGTCATACTCTACGAGAATCGGATACGCGGGCGACGATTTTCCTAAGGTGATTGCTCAGTCATACTACGCCAAAGACAGCGATGGCACCACGCACTTTGAAGGTAGCCTTGACTACGCCAAAGCCAAACGCCAGATCTTGCCGATCATGAAGGATAGCATGGTGGAGGATTGGGATGGAGCTGTGGCACAGTACAAGCATTTTTTCGACAAGGTGATGGCGTTGGACTACGCAGAACAGCCGGTTTTGATCACCGAGCCTGTGTGGGCCAGTCAGAAATACCGACAAAGGTTGGTGGAGACATTTTATGAGGAGTTTGACTTCCCCGCGTTGTACTTGGCCAAGACCCCAACTTGTATTTCCTTCCAACAGGGCAGACTGTGTTGTCTTGTCGTTGATATTGGACATGAATCAGCCAGTGTCGTTCCCGTGGTGGACGGCATTTGCTTGCTCAAAAACTCTATGCGGACCAATTATGCTGGCCAGTTCTTGAATGACCATATCCAGGATTTGTTACTGTCAAAGTTTCCACAATTGGATCTTGTCGCAAAGTACAAGGTTAAAAGCAAAACTCCAGTGACGTACCCGGAGGCTGCTCAGTTTGTCCCCAAAACACTCCCTGATAATATCACCGAGACTTTTGACGAATACCAGAGACAGAAAATCTACACAGAGTTTAAGGAGCTTTTGCTAGAAGCCCCAGAAAAAAAAATGAGTAGTTCGAGTGGCACCATCAGCAATGCCGCAAAGGAACTCTACGAACAAGCTGCCAATGAGAGGACATTGGAATTACCCGCCGGCCAGTCCATTGAAGTGTGCTTGGAAAGGTACAGTTTGGCTGATGCATTGTTCGATCCACCTTCATATCCATTTGCTGAAGAGAACTTGAACAAGAAGTACCCTCCCAATACTGGCGAGTTGTCGATAAACAGTCCGTACGACGACTACAGGCCATTGAAGCGAGCAAGAAAGGGCGACGCTGGGCAGGCGACTCCCACACCAGCTCCTGAGAATGGCTCACTGAAGGTTCTGAAGACAGTTCGTGGCTTGTCCCAAATGGTGTCACATGCTATTGCTTCGGTAGACATTGACTTGAGAACGTCGATTGCGCATAACATCATCGTCACTGGAGGCACCTCGCTCATTCCCCAATTGACCGAGCGTCTAAATGCCGAGTTGCTGAGCTCTAACCCCGGCTTGAAAATCAGACTCCATTCTTTGGGAAATGCCAACGAGAGAACCAACCAAACTTGGATAGGAGGCAGTGTTCTTGCGTCCTTGGGAACTTTCCACCAGATGTGGGTCAGTAAAGCAGAGTACGAAGAAGCTGGTGCAGAAAGGATATTGACGCAAAGATTCAGGTGAAGCTGCAGATATTATCAGCTAACGGGGCAGAGAATTGTTTATATAGAGACGAGGTTGCCAGAGCACTTGTAATGAATGGTTAGTGCGAATTACAGGAATAGTTGTAGAAACAGCAGATGACAGAAATGACCACAGGCTACACCACAGGCTACACCACAGGGGAAGAGTCCAATTTCTTTGGCTCCAGCCGTAAGGCGTCCAGGTATACGTCGTAGTGTTGACATTCTACTATTCCTCTGTCTGCTATGGAGATGATAACATCCGTGCACCCAAACTTGGCAAGCTAGGCACAACGCGAACTAGGCACGGTCCTACAAAGAAACTCAATTGATTTGACCTTAACACCAAAGAATGATCTCCCAGATAGATTTGTATCCTCCCCAGCCGTCCACAACCAGGGGTGCGTCTTCGTTCCTCTCGTATGATGCAATTAACGATCGGATTGCTTATCCCTCAGGTAAATCCATTATAGTGCGGCCGGTGGACCCGAATGCCACCACAAGTCCCATCCAGTTCACCAAACACACGGTGACAACTACGGCAGCAGCATTCAGCCCCTCGGGAAACTACGTCGCATCGGGTGACGAGTCAGGCCACGTCATAATTTGGGATACAGCTGTGTACGAGCGGGAAAATGCGTTCGAACAACCGGTGATTAAGAGCGAATTTGACGTGTTGGGCGGTGCTATCAAGTCGATTGCATGGGACGCAGATAACTCCCGGATTATTGCGGTGGGCAATGGCAAGGAAAAGCTAGGCCATTGTTTTACATGGGACTCAGGAAATTCCATTGGTGAGATCCAGGGCCACTCCGAAACCATCAACGCCGTTGCTATAAAACCGCAGAGGCCCTACAGAGCAGCCACCGTCGGCGACGATAAATCCATGGTATTCTTCACGGGTCCTCCATTCAAGTTTGACAAGAGCTCGCGTAACCACCACACCAACTCTGTACGTTCTGTGCGCTTTTCGCCAGATGGAAAGTGGCTAGTTAGCGTGGGATCCGACCGCCTCATTGTATTGTACGATGGGAAGACTGGAGAATTCATCAATAAGGTTGAAAATGCTCATTCGGGCGGAATCTTCGATGTGAGCTGGTTCCCCGATTCTGTCTCGTTTATCACAGCTTCTGCTGACAATTCCTTAAAACGTTGGAATGCAGAAGACCTCTCAGAGTCAAATATCTACTCCTGCTCTCAAAAACAAAGTGTTGAGAAACAACAGGTTGGAGTTGTTGTAACTAAGAACTATGTGTTGTCACTCTCTCTCAATGGTGAATTGAACTACTTCAACCACGACGCTTCCTCTGTGACGCAGGTCGTTGTTGGCCACCAGCGAGCTTTGACTAAATGCCACTTAAAGGCCACAAATTTAGTGACAGGAGGCTCGGATGGAACCACATTTCTGTGGAAGCTTAATGGACCTAAATTGGAGCGATTGTGTGCGCCTTTTGCACAAGAAAACCTTCACACTAACTACGTCAGCAGTATAAAGAGTGCTGGCGACTTGGTAGTCACCGTCGGGTGGGACGACAAACTCAAGCTTTGGAAAGATGGCGAATTACAGGCATCTACAGATTTGCACGCACAACTGAAGGGAGTCACTATCACGAAGGACATTGTCGTATTATTTGAAAATAAGCTCGAGGTCTACGACAGTGCACTCAAGCTCAAGGCAGAATTGGAGTTGAACTATGTAGCTTCTTCAATTGACAGCGTGCCAGGATCCAATGTGGTGTACTTGACCAATGAGACAGAGAAGAGAGCAGAGGAATATGAGGCTGGCTCAAGCATTTCACACGCTAACTCATACCCATCCTTGAGAGCTGCGCCCACTTTGGTGAAAGTATCCCCAAATGGCCAATACTTGGCAGTTGCTGAAAATACAGGCAAGTACACACTCTACAGTACCAAAGATCAGGTGGCGGTTACGACCCGGTGGGTGTTCCATAGCAGCAGAGTTAATGGTGCAGAATGGACTGCAGACTCGAGGTACCTTGTTAGCGGAGGATTAGACTGCAGCATCTTCATCTACTCGGTTAAACTGCCATCCCGGGTCTTGAAGACATACCTAACCCATCAGACTGGCGTTTCAGATCTAAGCTGGTTACAATACTCAGAAGACAAAGGCGCATTCGTGAGTGTTGGGCTTGACGGTGCCATTAAGACGTGGAGCGTGGATTTCAGTGTCTATCAGTGAAAAGTGGTGCAACCTACACCCAGCATAGATAAGAATAGACTATCAATATATGCAGGCTAGCTTTAAGCCAGCTTCACCAAGCCGTGTGCCACAAGTTTTGTTCACAGTAGAACCAAATAGTAAAGCGAAAAGCCATAGTCGAAAGAACTAGGTAGTTGCTGGCATGTGCTTTCCACTGTTGTGGTGTTGCTTCGGTCCCCTTGCTGCACACGTTTTGCACCCGCATTGCACCGGCCCGTCAGGCTGGCAGATAAACCAATGTGGGAACCACAGGCCGCCGCGGAGGCGACAGGGCTCGAGCACCTCAGCAATTCAGGCCAAAAGAAGCCTGGCTCCATACGGTGCTCCGCACCAAAACCACGCCCTGGTGCGCAAGAGACACTCAACAAATTTGGGGTATATGTACACCCCGGACACCGTCTTCACATAATTTATTTGGATCGGAGAATCTCTACTTTATATATATTTACCTTGTTTCAACTTTGTTTCGAACCTAATTTGCCAGCTTGACAATCGGTATATATAGTGACAAGCTCCGCCTCCAAATCCTTCGACTCCTTTATCGATATGGCCCCACAAAATGATAGAGCCCTCATTGAAGGAGCTTTGTCGCTCGACCCTTGGCTCGAGCCTTATGCCAATGCATTGATCAGCCGCCAGCGACAATTCAGACAGTGGAAAGACACACTCGAAAAGTCTGAAAGTTCGCTCTATGAGTTTGCGTCGTCCTACGAGAAGTACGGTGTTCATGCTGATTGGTCTACCAAGGAGATCGTTGCTCACGAGTATATCCCCAACGTTACCAGCGTTTCTCTAGTGGGCGATTTCAATGATTGGAACACGGAAAGCCACAAGTTTGTCAAGGTCAACGACTACGACTTGTGGAAGTTGGTACTCCCTCCCAAGAACGGGTCCTTTGCTATCGACCACGACTCGAGGTACAAGATATCTATGGTGCTTCCATCGGGTGAGCGCATATACCGCCTTGACCCTTGGGGAATGAGAGCCACTCCTGCCAGCGATAGCTCGTTGTACGACGGGCGTTTTTGGAACCCGGACAAGACGTACACGTTCAAGCACCGCCGTCCACATCTCGCGGCCCATGATGGAATTAAGATCTACGAGGCGCATGTTGGTATTTCTTCTCCTGAGCCTAAGGTTGCTTCTTACAAGGAGTTCAGCAAGAAGACGTTGCCAATAATTCACAATCTTGGGTACAACACCATCCAGTTGATGGCCGTCATGGAGCATGCCTACTATGCCAGTTTTGGCTACCAAGTAACAAACTTCTTTGCCATTTCTTCAAGGTATGGAACGCCGGAAGACTTGAAGGAGTTGATCGACCACGCTCATCTGTTAGGTATTCGGGTGTTGCTCGATGTGGTCCACTCCCACAGCTCAAAGAACGTCGAGGATGGTTTGAATAACTTTAATGGAACTGACCACTACTTGTTTCACGGCGGTGGTAAGGGTAATCATGACTTATGGGACTCTCGTCTTTTCAACTACTCAAGCTATGAGACATTGCGGTTTCTTTTGTCCAACTTGAAGTTTTTCATTGATGTCTACCACTTTGACGGCTTTAGATTTGATGGGGTTACCAGCATGTTGTATAAGCACCATGGCCTCAGCTATGGGTTTAGCGGTGACTACAACGAATATTTCAATCAAGATTTGATAGATGGCGATGCCATTGCTTACCTCATGCTTGGACACAAGTTGCTCGATGAGATCAGCTCGAAAAGCGACAACTTCAAGTTTATTTCAATTGCCGAAGACGTGAGCGGAATGCCCACTTTGTGTTTGCCGGTTGACAAGGGTGGTATTGGATTTGACTACAGATTGTCTATGGCTATTCCTGACATGTGGATCAAAATCTTGAAACATTTATCTGATGAACAATGGGACCTCGGAAACATAGTATTCACCTTGACAAACAGAAGACACGGTGAAAAGTGTATTAGTTACTGTGAGTCGCATGATCAAGCGTTGGTGGGGGACAAAACAATTGCCTTTTGGCTCATGGATAAGGAAATGTACACCAACATGTCAAAGCTCTCGCCAATGACTGAGGTTATTTCTCGTGGAATTGCGTTGCACAAGATGATCAGATTACTTACTTTCAGCTTAGGCGGAGAGGGTTACTTGAATTTTGAGGGCAATGAGTTCGGACATCCTGAGTGGTTGGACTTTCCCCGAGTTGGTAATAATGAATCCTATCATTACGCAAGACGTCAGTTCAACTTGGTAGAGGACGACTTGTTGAGATACAGGTATTTGTTCGATTTTGATGCAGCAATGCTTCACTTAGATACCAAGTACGGTATTTTGAATTCTCTGCAAGCGTATGTATCATTGAAACATGAAGGAGATAAGGTTATTGTTTTTGAGAGAGCTGGGCTTTTATTCATTTTCAATTTTCACCCAACGAATTCTTACCCAGACTACAAGATTGGAGTCGAGACGCCAGGTGACTATCAAATCGTCCTTGATTCTGATTTAGAGCAATTTGGGGGATTTTCAAGAATCAGCCACAATACGACTTTCCCTACCAGGCCTGAACATTGGAACCACAGAAGTAATTCTATGTTCATCTACATGCCCACCAGAACAGCGCTTGTTTTACAATTGAAGGACAAGATAGTCGAATAGCTTAGAATTAATATGGCTTTTTTAAAAACCCATCCGCCTGCGCGGAAGATTCGTTTCAGTAATAAGTTGTAGTGAACAGATCAGGAAATGTAGACATATCAATTACCGAATGCCTGTTTGTTGTCCATTATAGACAAAATGTCCAGCCGTGTTTGGCAGAATTGAACAACTTCTGAAGTTAAAGATTTAAGATTTTGGAAACATGGTGATGAAGGATGAATGAACTTTGAAGCTTGGCGCAATGCGTGAATGTTGACTGGCCAAATCTTCATGTCGGAATCATAGGTTTGCATTATTCCCGCAACTTCTTTTGCTAGCAGCTCGCGGTATTTACGGGGATAATTCCACATCTCTGACTCAATGAGACTAGTATCTGCAATTCTCATATTCTCGCTTAGGGCTCCATGAAGTAGAAGTTTGGCCAACCGGAAGTTGATACCTACAATCGCCGTTTTTTCATCTTTAAAGTAGATCTGAGGAAATTGCCTGACATCTTTTGCTGGTTCATAAACCAACGGCTTGAGATAAATGGGCATGTTTTTTTCAAACTCTTCTAATTTGACTTTCAAATGAACCCATCGGTCAAACCGTTTATTGGATTGGTAATCTTCGAGCGTGATCACATCATTCAGATTCAAGAACTCATTGATCCGCGTAAATAATAGCATGATCTTTTGAAGCCACCAAGTTGTTTTATCACCTGTCACGATGAAACTAGAATAGTCTTCTTTGCAGTTCTTTAACGAGGTTTTCTCCTCTGCAAAAGCTTCGTAGGTATCGAAATCCGCAAAAACAGGATCTAGATTCTTCCATACCTTATCAATGGAGAAAGTGTTGGCACATTCAAGTTTAAGGGACAAAATAAGATCACAAACAAACGCCGCCCAAAAGCAAGTACCGTGAAAAGGGGAGGTTCGCAAAAGCCCCTCGTTCTTGTTCTTGGACAAAATCGTAGCAAGAATCAGACCAGCGCCTTTAACGTAGACTGTGTCTACAGCTACAAAGAACATCTCATATATGCAAAGAAGATTTGTGCTGATGAGACAACGTGCAAGGAGTTTTCCTTCGGGGTCGTCTTTCTTCTTCAATGCTATGTTCTGACCAACAGATTTCACGCTTTTCTGGTAATACTGATACGGACAAAGGGGGTCAATGGTCAGCGGGTACATGCGTTGGGCTATAAGCGAGCTGAGACAGAACATTGAGTTTAGAATCATTCTAGTTTCGTCATAGAGCGCTAGTTCGCTAACAATTTTGCGGAAGTAATCGTGTGCCAAAAACGTATCAATGAACACGGAGATTCTTTGCACAAAAAAATCAAAGAGGTATTTTTCTAGCGACGACTCGAGAGTGAGCTTGTATTTTTTGTTGATGTCAATTCTGTGTGTTGCAATTCCCAAGAACTGCTGGAAGTCCGAATAGGCATTGTCGAAATTGTACTCTACCGGGAGTAACTTTCTCTTTTTTGGAGCCTTATCGTCGGCCACATCCCATGCTATCTTGTTGATTTTTGGGCGAGAGTTCTTTTTCGTTTCTTTGGGCTTATAGTGGGTTTTATCATGAGCGGGCCCGGGCTCTGCTAACGCGAAAGATGGCTTTCGTTCCGTCATTTGCGGCGGAGAAGCGTGAGACACACCCAGGTCTCTTGCTGGTGGCGAGGTTACAGATGAGTTCATACGTGCCCTCGGTAGGGGGCCCAGGATTCCCTGAGAGGCCGGTGGCGCAAAAAGTGCAGGCTGGACCAGGGTCTTCGCCTCCATTGGCAGAGCCAGCAAGTCCGACTTTCTCTGTACATTGACATGTGCATCATCATATGCCGGGGTCTTATCGTCCACTTGGCCACGTTGCGGAGAGTGAGGAATCTTCGAGCCAGGGAAGAATCGTCGCAATGGAGTGGTGCCCGGGCCATAGCTTTGGCTGTAGGTGGATGGTACCAGCACGGCAACTTCTTGCGGGTACGGCGAGCCAGAACCCGTTATTGCATCTGCCGAATTCGATTGGAGCATATTTTGCCTAGCAGCCGTTGCTTGGAAAGCGATTTGGGGCAAATGATGAAGCAGCGGGGGCATTCCGCCAGCCGGCTGTGGATGTGGCTGCGAAGGAGCAAGGCTCTGGGCATGAGGGAGAGCGTGGCCCGAGGGATAAGAAGCGGAGTGGGAATGTGCATGGGAAGCGGGATGAGGGTGAGCAGGCAGTGTCAGGATTTGTTTCCGGTAGTAGTCATTGGGTAGCGGGTTCACGGTGGAGCCCACGGGACTGGAAATTCCGCTGACATGGCCCACGCCAACTAGGCCAGGCATGAAAGTAGACGAGGAGATTTGGTCAATGGGAGGCGGGGACTGAGAGTGGGCGTTGGCCATGACGTTTCCGTGGGGTTGATTTGGGTTCAACACGATCGACGGAATTTGTTGCAGAGGAGCATTGGCGAGAAAGGTATTAGTGTCGGCGACGCCATCTTTAGACGAGACTTTGGAGGGCCGTCTGTGCATGGAAGGGTGTGATAGGGGAACAGACCAAATGGACCGGGTGTTTTTCTTGGGCCGTTGGTTGAAAGGTGCAATGTTTTTATTCTGATTTTTCCAGTAAGAAAATAAATAACTTATAGTTTAGTCAGAGCTATGTGAATGCACAACTACATTGCCGACGGCGAGGGCGGCGGCTTCCCGGCGAAACGAGGCGGCAGAATTGCGCAGAGACGAGCGGAATATAGGAAGGACCGAACGAAAATAGTGCCGAACTGGCGTGGAGTGTGCGCAAGAAATTGGCGCTGTACGGCGACGAAGGCGCCCTGGGCCCGCGGGTGCGGAACAAGCATTTGGTCGCTTCTTAAGAACACAATACTTCGGCCCATTGCGCCAATGCTGAGAGCCGCTTCTGTAGCAGGCAAGTTGGTGTGGCCGAGAGAATCGAATATGCTGTCGCTCAGTGGCGACGCTTTGAAAGCTGCCCAAAACGGCTGGTCTGCTGGGTCTTGGATATTGCTGTTTCAGCACGAAATTCAGCAGCGCTCCCAGTGGGGACAGAGGTATTTTGGAGCGATGCTCTCGTAAATTAGCAGCGAATGTCAGGCTCGAGCGGCACTTTTGTTTGTGTTTATTGTTTATTGTTTTTCTTGTTTCTTCCCCTATTCCTATTTCTTTTTTATTTATATTTTTATTTATATTTCTTATTTATTTCTTAGACTGAATCCGTCAACAATGGACAGCCACTTGCAGTGCGCTGGCCGTGCATGAAGGGCCTAATAAGTACTAGAGGAAGCATACAAGTTTGCACCGGACTGAGTGAAGCGCAAGTAGAAAAGCCAAAGCAGAAAAGCCAAAGCAGAAATGCCAAAGCAAAAAAGCCAAAGCAAAAAAGCCGAAGCAAAAAAGCCGAAGCAAAAAAGCCGAAGCAAAAATGCCAAAGCAAAAAAGCGCAAGCAAAAAAGCCAAAGCAAAAAAGCCAAAGCAAAAATGCCAAAGTAGAAGAGGACCGCAGCGACAAACAATGGACTGTTCGGGTAAATCGAAGCGGTGTAGGAGAAGAGCGTTGGAAAAGTAGATGGGAAACTAAACGCGAGGCGCCGGAGCCACTGAAATTCTCTGGCTGCGGGTCTAAATGTTGAACGGAAGACCCGCGGTATCCGAGATCCTGCCACCGACGGCATGCTGGGCGAGGATGGAGAACAGACGGGCCGATTGCAAAAGACAAAACTAAAACAAATAAAAAAAGACAAAACAAAGCAAAAGAAAAAAAGACAAAACAAAACAAAGTAAAAAAAAAAATCACTAGCGTGGCGTAGAGCTCGGACATGCCTATCGTCGGTGATCGGCCTTCCAATTCTGCCTCTGCTCCTCAACCTGTACCTCCGAATCCAGCTCGGCATATTTTCTCTGCTCTCTTTCCACCCAGGCTATAATCTGCTCTCATTCCAATTCAGAGTAGAATCTGCTCTCTATAATCTGCTCTCTATTACTCGTCTTCTCTAACGTGGACCGCTAACCCTCGATTTACCAACCGGTTACTTTCGTCTTGTCATTGTTGCTTTCTCCGCTTTACCCTGCCAGCTTTCATGCCACTCCCGCTTCGGCCCTGCTACCGACATTTCGCTTCGGCCCCGCGCACTCTTCTCCACGCCCTGCGTGTTAATCATGGCTCTCGCCAAGTGCCCTTGAATTAACTATGGCCGACAAGGAACTTACTGTTTTCCTAGTGGATGCTGCGGCTCCTTCTTCGTCTTATGATTACGTTTTCGACACTCTAGCGGGAAAGCTCTTGAAGGGCTTGAAAACTGACTACGTTTCCGTTGCTCTGTTCAACTCCGCCTCCACCAACCACGCCCATGCACACACTGGCAAGTTTCGTGGCATAGAAGTGTTGTTAGACTTCAAAACCATATCCTTTGAGCTGTTGCGCATGCTCAACAACCTGCTACGCTCGTCACAGGTGCTCAATTCAAATCCTTCCCCCGACTCGGCTGATGTCGTCCAAGCTGTTCTCTTCGCCTCTACCCTTTTTGGGCCCACCAAGAAAAAGGTCTTCACCAGGAATGTGGTGGTGATACACGGCGAAAATTCAACGATACACTCAGATTCTGCTGCCAAAATTGCCCTGTTGCCCACGTTTTTTTCGGACTACAGAGCTAATTGTTACTTCATCATCTCTCCTGCGAATGGCCACGAACTCAATCCGATACACCCTACTATTCAGGGCCTACTATCACAGTTTCCTCATGGAATTGCTTTCAGCACTGTTGAGGCCACTGAGTTGATGCGGAATCGGAACCCGAGGAGAAAAACAAAGCCTGTTGCGGCCTACAAAGGCGAGTTACGCTTTGGGGCTGACTTCGACAGAATCTCCCATGATACCTCCTATTTTCCCTCCCAGGATAGTACGTGCTGCACGTTTGATGTGGAGATGTACCCGGTAGCAAAACTGGACAGCTCTTCTTTAAAAGTGCACGAATATATCATTGATGAGGATCAAATTGTTCGCGTGAGTAACAAAACAACTCATTTTGTATGGAGCGACAAACCACACGACGAAGAAGACGATGTCGAAATACAGGGAAGAAAAATCCTCGACGATGATCCGGACGGCGACCCTCTGCGTGAGAAACAAATCGTGGACTCGAACTCTATGATGCCGGCTTTCAAATTTTCCAACTACGATTTAATTGCATTGGACAGCGACCTTAAAGAAGCAACAAAATTGCACATTTCCCCAGGCTTCGACATTTTTGCTTTCATACCTGCTGATTCAATCCCTTACTCATTCTTCACCGACGAGGCATTTTATGTGATCCCCCAAAAAAGTTCCAAGGTCAGAAACTTACTAGCGTTCAACGCGTTTACAGATGCCATAACAAAGAATAAGCTCGCTGCCCTTTGCCGACTTGTCCGGAAGCAACAGTCTGAGGTTGAGGTTGGTGCTGCATTTCCTGTTAAGATTAAGTTTGACTCTGCCGTCACCAACTGTCTCGTATTTATTCGGTTGCCTTTTAAAGAAGACGAGAAGATTGGGAAGTTCCCGAAATTGGCTACTGGCCAGCTGCAAGATGCAGACATCAATTCAAACGAGGACACTGACGTGGAAATTCTCATGGACAAGTTTGTGGAATGCAAAACTTATGTGGAGAATAAGAAGCCATCTGAAATCAACCACGAACCAGTAATTAGCAATTATAAAGTTTCAATGAGGGACAGAGAGAGCTCGAAGCTCATACTCCCTTCAAATTTCGAAACCACAGATCCATTCCTTTGTTCATCACCTGCTGAAAAGCGTTTTCAGGTTTATATCCGTCGCATATTATTGAAGTCATTAGAGGCCGACGATTGGATTGCATTCTTTCAAAATCCCGATTTCATCAAGCAGAATTTGCGTACCATGAGGGACGATTTTACAAATTTTTTCAACATCAGAAACTGCTTGGCGATCGATAGTCTACAAAAGGACAAAAATTGGCTTGAAGGATTGTGCAGAAACGCAGAAGCGCTAAGCGAGAGTTTGAAGCGTAACCTAGATGTTAAGTACGTGAAGAAAGATGATCACAAACGGCAGCATACAAGCAAAGACCAGTCTCAGTATCAAAAGAAAGGACATTACGGTGATGATGAGGGAAATTATGCTGAGGTCCCAGACTTTGGCCTAGACGATTGACCGTGTATATAAAAATATGTGGTATTATGAATTATTTACAGAATGAAAAGGGAGGAACAAAGCATTCAGGAAAGAATATATGTTTTGCAGCAGCTCCTTCTTTTCCTCTGAGAGTTGCTATGGCTGTACCCAGAAGTCTATAGTTTGAAAAGCAGATTGCGCAAGTCATATTCTCTATCCTTTGCCGTTCTTGATCTGCTCTTGGACCTACCTGTGCCGTCTTCCCCCAAGCTCCCGGTAATTCTGGCGTGCACGGTGGTCTCTTTCACTCGAGATACTTCATCTTCAAGTAGCTGCTTCACCTCGTCCTTATTAGCTTCCAATATTGCAGGGACATCGAAGAGCCCTTTAAATTTGTGAGACTTGCCTTGGCGCCATAGATTGACCCAGAAAAGAGCCATACCTAACTCGTCATACAGCCCGTCCTTCGCTAACTTTTTCCTTGTTTTAGCAATTCCATGTAGAAGCTCTTGCACGTTATTTGTTGGATGGTCCAAAAACTCTTTGTAAGGTGCACCAGAAGCGTTCTGAAGATTTAGCACATAAAGTAGATAATCAGCCTGTATCACAGGGTCAACAAAGGAAGAGTGAATACATCCAACGAGAGAGAGCGCTAGCATCGTTTGAGAGTCCTTCACTGTGGGAAGGAAGACCCCAGGCGTATCGTAGACTAGTATATCCGGGTTTCTGCTGAGACGGATAATTTCACTGGTGTTTCTGGTGACCCCTGGCTGACCACCGGTCCGTGCCACTTTTCTCTGTTTCGTGCTTATGCTTTCGGGAAGTTTGGAGGTGTACCCGACCGAGCGAAGGGTGTTGACCAAGGTTGACTTTCCCACGTTGGGCATTCCAATGATCATAGCACGGAGGCCCAACGGTGGCGGTGGGGTCATCTTTTTATAGAAGGCACCTATAGCGTCCAAGATACGGTGAGCGTCCTGACGACTTCTCGTGTCGACAAATAGAAATTTTTCATCGCCATGCCAGTTCTGTAAAAGCTCAGGCTTCACGATGGAGAGGTCTTTCTTGCTGTAGAGAATTATTTTTTTCTTGCGAGCAAGGACCCGGTCAAAAAGTACATTTGTGGTGGAAAGTGGGGCTCTGGAGTCTCGGACCTCAATAATAAGCTCGACTTGTGGAGCCAAGTGCCCGAACTTGGTGAGAGCTTTTTGGTGGTGGCCCTTGAAGCTGGAGAGTGTGAGACGATAGTCTGGGAACGTCCGTCGCGGGATGAACGACATAGCCAATGATACAGCTAGGATACCCGGAGGGAATAGAGGGATATTTATAGTGCACGCCAACGTCGGCTGAGTGTGTTTGTGCGATGTACTTGTGATAAATCTTGCTTGGGCTAGTTCGATTACCAGAGCACTGAGAAGACATGGGCCCGCGAACGGCACCAGTATGAAGCGTTGGGGCGGGCGCCGAACGAAAGAAATGTGGCCTTGGGCCTACGAACCAAAGTCGCGCTCCGCAGCGGCCCCACCGAGACCTGAAAGTTTCAAGCAGGCAACATCGACATCACCCAATGCCCTTGGTAACGTTCACAGGACTACCTTGTTCAGGAAAGACAAGGTGGGCGAAGAAGCTCCAAGAAGAGCTAGAGGCCAAGATTCGAGCGGCACAACAGAGCTCCGCTCCGGGCCACAACTACAAAATTATCTACCACACCGATGAGACTTTGGGCATCTCCCACGATGCCTATCTAGACTCGGCCACAGAAAAACATGCCCGTGGTACCCAGATGTCGGCGGTGAAGCGGGTTCTCTCGCGTTCTACTATTGTTATTTTGGACTCGTTGTCATATATTAAGGGCTTTCGCTACCAGCTTTTCTGCGAGGCCAAAGGCTTGGTGACTCCACACTGCGTGGTACACGTCATGAACCCGGTGGACAAATGCCTAGAGTGGAACCGGGGCCCGGAAAACAAAAACCCATGGCCAGAGGATGAGATTGTGAATCTTGCTTCTCGGTACGAAGAGCCAAATCCAGACTCTCGCTGGGATTCACCTTTATTCACGGTGGTGAGCAACTACGAGAACGAGGGCCTTCCAGTCGAAGAGATCTGGGACGCTCTAGTGTTGAAACGGCCGCCTCCTCCCAATGCTGCAACTCTAGTGAAACCAACCTCAGGCAACAACTACTTACAGGAATTGGACAAACGAACACTGGAGACCATAGCCAAGATCGCGCAACACCAGCAGGTGGCTCTGGGAGGTGGGCCGGTTATGATTGATAAAGAAAAAAACCTCTTTGTGGAAATGCCCCCTCATGCGGTCAGCATAGCTCAGTTGCAACGCATTCGCAGGACGTTTGTGGGACTAAATCGTATGCGAAACATTGACGTAGAGCGCATTCAGGACTTGTTTGTGGAGTATGTCACCAAGAGTTTGGCGGAGCAATGAAACCTAAGCATCTGCTTCAGGCCTACGAGGATACAGCTGCAATTGCGGGTTGCGACCGTCATCCTTTGGATCGTCAACGTCGCCAAGTTCCTGTTCTTGATCTTGCTATTTACTTAAGTTTCCGTCTATAACCAGATAACCAGAGGCACGCCTTTCTTTCCATTAGACTTGTTCCTTATTGAACTCACTTTTTTCTCTCGTTTTTCCACTTGAACACAACGTTCCCGTCTCCGTCCACTAACTTCTTCTTGTTGCCTTTCTTCATCAACTCGCGTGTCAACTCGAGCTTCTGCTCCACCTGCCTCAAGTCTTTCTGCCGACTCATTCTCTCCTTCAACAATCGGTACTGGTTGAGCTTGTCCTTGTCTAAAGCAAGACGTTCTTCTGCATCCAAGTCCAGCCGGAGGAGCTTCTCGTTTGTTTCGAGTTGCAGTATCCGCAACCGGTTTTGCCGTCTTTCTAGCATGGACTCGTCGGTGCTGAAATGTTTAGCCGCATCAAACTCATCTTGCTCTTTCTCGGAATCTACAAAAACCACATGCTTGCCCTTTGCCTGGAAATCCAACGACTTCCGGAGCTTCTCCGTCTTTTGTGCCTCGTTGAGTCGCATGGTTCTCACGTAGTTCACGTCTTGCGACTTCAAAAGCTTCATTTGACCGATCAGGAGGCTCTCATTACCCCTATCCCGTACAAGAATGCCCCGGTCGTCTGTGCGCTTTCTTGTCATGGCATGGTAGTATTCGTCGGGGTTGTACTGGGCTGCTTTTTGCTTCAATGCTTTCAAGGCAGCCTGCTTCTTGTGATAGTCATTGGCTCTTAGTTTGTAGTCCTTTTTCTTTTCTAGGAGCCCGAACTTGGCCCTATCGGACGTCTGCGAACGCTCTTTGTGTTGCTTTTTTGCCACATTGTGCACGAGTCTGGCCATTCTCTCGCAGCTCTGTTTTGATGAAGTTTCGGGTTGGTGGCTACGGTGCTGCTGGAGTTTTTTCCTTCTGGCAATGCTCATCGTGGTGTGCATACCTGCCTCGCACTGGGCCAACGCTAGTGCTCCTCCGCATTAGAGCCAAGCCGGCGAGGCTCCATTACTTATAGTTAAACGGAGCTGCTTTTGTGGACAGATTTCTGTTTCAACACAAATCCGCAATTGTACGAAACCGGCATCTGATACCGGCATCTTTCTGCTCTTCCATGTCGGTTCGGCGTCTTCTTTAGCCGCGGCAACTTCTCTGGATTTTCAACACTTCTTCCTTTTTTTTTGGCCTATGTTCCTCGCGCACTCGCTTCCGGTAGACTACCGTTACTAGTCGTAGGCTTCCCTCAAAGTTCACCACCAGCAATTTTTTTTCCCGAGTATGTTCCAACTACTCCGGGTGCATATGGCTTCAGCCAAGCCAACTCGATGGACACAGGCCAGAATTCCGAGAGTTGTTGTCGGAGATCATTTCTCTCGCTCGTCGCTCAGCAGTAACTCAACCGAAGACATGAACAAAAGCCGAAGTGATGACATCAAGGAAGTGGCCGGCAGCCTGGAAAGCGTTTCCGAAGGATCAGAAGCCAACACGGCTCGGTCTCGGCAATCGCCGAGCGACACAGATGACATGTCTGTTCCTTGGTATTTACGTAACGACATTAAGTCGCCGTTGTTGGAGGAGAAGCGTGTCACTCTCCCCGAAACTCCCCCAGCTGCTCCCCTGCACGTACTGGAGTTCCTAAACCTTTTGGCCCACGACTATGGAATTGAAAACTTGCTCTTGTTTGACATGACGGTGCTCCCTGATGACCATGAATACAAGTCCAATAACACAAATGTGGACTTCATCATCATAGGAACAGGAAAATCGGAGAGACACATTCTCAAGGCAGCTACAGAGTTCCGTACACATTTGAAGCATCAATATGGAGTGATTCCCGCGGTGGAAGGCATGGTATCGAACTACAAGAGTCCTGCGGTCCGCAGAAGGCTTCTCAGGCAGGCACGGAAGGGGCCTTCCAGTACAGACAACGATTATGGAAAGGCCGCGAACAGCTGGGTGATGTTTCATCACGAACATGTTGATGTTCACTTGATGACTGGGCCAAGACGAGAAGAGTTGAATTTGGAGTCTCTCTGGTGCTCCAAGGAAGACCTACATCTCTACGAACAGAAGTCCTTTTCTGTGGAGGATTCCGATAACATTTTTTCGGGCATTAGGAGGTTCCATACGAAAGCAGCAGAAGCAAGCGAGTCCACTGGCCATGCACCACACGTTCATTTGGAGAAAGTACTTTCCCGGCCCGAAGCCAGGTCGCCGGATGCCCTCAAGAATTTGAAGTATGAATTTGACACGAACTTCAAGAACTCCTCGCTAGCGGAGCATCGAACCAAATTCGAGCTCTACAAGTTCATTCATTTGGCTATGCCCGACTTGGTGTCTTTTGAGGATGTTGAGAGTGCTCTTGTGGCCAAATACTCGTGTGTTCAGACCCTTCAAACAGATATGGCGGAGGAAAAAATCAATGATATCACAGAATACGCAAGGTTGATTTTGGACTCGCCCTCTTGGGCTTACACATCGGTGACTTCGTCGGATGTGGCATTGGACAAGCTTTCTCGACTCATTGCATTGCTCTATCGCTTTTCTACTGATAAGTTCTCTATTTCCGCAAATCCCCAATTTGTTCCGCTATTGTGGAGACTCACGTATTTCGAACACGGCAATCCCGTGACACCACGCCAAGTGGATGAGGTAATTACAGGTGGCATACGTCCGACGACAGGCCGATCTCCAGAACCTCTGGTGACGCTTTCTAGCAACAATGCTAGAGACGTCCTCACGGTGTTGGATTTCTGCAAGTCTGCTACGCACGCGGAATTCCAGTTCTCGGCCAACTTCAGAGAGCTTGTATTGTTCACGTATGGGAATGCAGGCAAATGGACAAAGTTCTGGGATGAATGGAACAAGATGCACTTCCCACAATCAGTTACGCCGGGGGCGGCATTGAGCCAATGGGTTCGTCTAGTGGTCTTTCTACTGTTGATTTCCAATAGAGCTCAGAGCCTCCATTTCTTGAGGAACTACTGGAAGAATGGCTCGTCGGTCAGCGGTACTTTTATGGAGAGCTACAACAACAATGGCAAGAAATTCAGCCTGGACAACGAAAAGAGCGCGTTTGTCGCATCCATGGAGAGTTTGCTTGCTCCGCTAGATTCTGGAAACGGCATATTCGAGGAAATTAGACAAGCTTTGATGCGCATGTGAGGATGATGCTAACAACGGGCTTTGCCCAATCGGGCAATGTAAATTTTTACCACATATGTATATAGCAATGTTAGCAGTTGACAGCAGGCGTACAATCTCTACAACATCCGAAGGAGCCAGTGCTTGCACTAGGAAGCAGGTGGTTTCTTGATTCCAGCCTGCACAAGAAGAGAGGTAGAACTTACCCCAGAATCCGCCGCGTCGCGTGCAAAAACCCAAGTGGCAGTGGCATTCTGGGCTAATCGTTACGAATACATGGCCGAGATCCTCCAGCATAAAGTTCGAATCAAGAAATGGGAGAAGGATTTTGTGGCCAAAAACGGCAGGATCCCGTCGAAGGCCGACGTCAAAGCCGATAAGGCCATTGCAAAAGCATACAAAACTTACAATGCGCTCAAGAAGTTGCAAACTGAACAAACAAGCACGCTGCACAAGGCAGACGAGAATCCTCCGCTGGGACGTAGCAAAGTGCCTGTGGATGGCGGAGTAGACGGCGAACCTCCTGGGGATCGTGGCCGAAACAAACATACTGGCAGCTCGCAGAGTCGTACGACAAAGGGCCATCTGAGACACATAAACTCTGAGAGAGATAGAGCACACCAGGTGAGCGGCCAGCCCGAGTCCACGGCAATAGACGTGTTCTTGACCGACGACGAAGATCTGGAACGGGTGGATCCGGTCCATAATGCTGAGTTGGGGCCGACTCCGCAGGCCAACGGGAAGGTTCTTTCAATGTTCGACATGGTATTTAGCCCGCCCGAGTCCTCGCCGGTAAGACAAAGGCAGAGGTTGTTGGAAGACTCCCAAAGTGTGCGTAACACGTTCGTAAGTTCCGACGTCACAACCGAGCAAGATGGCCTGTTCAAAACCCCGACAAAGGCGGTCAAGCGAATCGAATTCTCCCACTTAACGCCATCAAAGAGTTCCAGTGTGGCCGATAGGTTAAGGCACGCGTCTAATGATATCGCCACAACACCCAAATCGAACCAGAGGGAACTTTATTTCGAGACCCCGCAGTACTTGGGGAAGAATGCACGCAATGCTTTCTCGGACGTAAAACACGATGCAGAAATGTCGCCTAGCAAGACCAACATGTTGTGCACTCCTCTGAAGGTAGCTCTACTGCAAAATTTCCAAGTTTCACCGTCACCGCTCAAGCCTCAGCGACACTTAGCATTTGGGGCATCAAAAAGGGTTGCAGATATCTTTCAAGAGTACAAGAGTCTTGAATTTAACAAGGAATTCGAAGCGCAAAAATTGGAGATCGAAAGCGAAATCAACGACAAAGAGCCTGAGCCAGACACTGCCGTGCTGGAAGATAGTGATCCCGCCGATATACGTAAGCGCAAAAAGGCAACAACGCAAAAGAGAACTACACGGAGATGGAAAATCAAACCAAGAGAAGAGGCAGAGAAAGGTACTGGGTTGGAGGGGAAAAATGTGCACGAAGAGTTGTTGAAGCTACATACTGCGGAGCAGCAGCATTTGGCCAAGTACGTTGCAGATGAAACTGAACTGTCAGAGGAAGGAGACATGGATGATTCCGCAGAAGATGAACCATCTTCGCCTCAGCGCAAAAAGCAGCTCAGCACCAAAATTCATTCGATTAGTAACAACTACCAAAGATTAAAGATTAACGACCCGAGATCAAAGCGCTTCAAACAGAGGATGAAAAGACGCTAGCATTGAGTTTTAATTGAACGCATAGCGTACTTAAGAATACATCGCTGCAACAAGCTCAGCATTGTCAACAACGTTCTGTTGCACTCTATTTTTCATTGTTGTTGGTGCATCTCCTCCTTTGGAGGCGTAGTTACCTTCATATTCGTATATCGGCCTCTCCCATTTATCTTGTTCCTTCTCATAATCCCACCTGTTCTTGGTCAATGATGCCTCAATGCCGTGTTTGTCCAGTTGAATTGTGTGCTCAAGATCGTTGATTTCTTTGTCCTCCTTACCCACATCATCGTCCAAAACCTGCTTTTCAACCATCTTGACTTTACCATCTCTGATAACCATCTCAACGACTTTTTTTGCTTCTGCCACTTCTTGCTTTGTCTTGCGCTTCAATTTTACGAAGCTGCTTTTGTTGCTTTTTTAATTGTAGGGCTCGTTCAACAGGCGATAACCAAATGCTGCCACTGGAAATACCAGGCATTTCGAAGTCCGAGGCATTGTCAATGATTTTGGACCTCTCGGCACCGGTTTCTTGGAAATGAAGCAATGTTTCAAGTCTTTCTTGTGCCTCAATTAAATCTGAATTCATATCCTTTTTCCTCAGATAATGCTCAAGCTCTAACTTTTGTTCCTCCAACTCTTCTAAACGTTTCTTTTGTTCAGCTTCAGCTTCCCTTTGCTTTTTCGCCCGCTCTTCTACGATTCTTAATGCATCATCCTGTGCTTTCCACAAGTTTTGTCCTGGTGTCATTGCATATTTGATCTTTTTGAGTGCTAATTTGGAAGGCTTCTCCTGAACAGATTTATTAACCGGATTGGACTGCTTTGTCTCCAAAAGATCTTTTTCCGATTTTAGGATTCGAATAATCTCTAGCTTCTCTGCTCCACTTAAGAGCTCATTCCCACAGAATGAACACGGCTGTAGTCCTTCTTTCGAGCAGATTATCTTTCCGCAATTCAAGCAATTTGGTGCAACTTCAAAGAGCGGATGCTTTGTAGCCATACAGTTACAAACGCGTTTGACTGTATTATTTCGCTCAAGATCAGTGCTCTGTTTCGTCCTCTCAACCTCTAGGTCGTGAAGTACTGCTTCGATATCTGCCAAATTGCTTATGTTTTTCTTTTTAGTCTTTTTAGCCTGATTTCCTGTAAGTTTGTTGGATGGCCTCATGTCTGCAAGTTCAGATAACGTAGCTGAGTGTTTATTGTCTGAGAGTCTATTCTTAGAATTCCTCTGAGGAGCAGGTGTTGGTTTATTCCATGCGGACAACCGGTGGTTATCTTTGGAAATAACTAGCGATTGAGCATTGGATACGCTTCCATTCGGTTTTAACTCTTCCCGTAGCATCGCCTTGTCCTCGGCCAGTTTGAGTTCAATGAATTTGGATATTAGCTTGAAGCTGTCTTCGCTCGCACCTAGGAGATCTAGGAGATGACTTTGTATTTCACTTTCGGGAAGTGTCAAGGTGTAATTCACCACTTCTTCACACGTCTCTCGCCCTAGTGGTATGATATCATTTATGGCATTAACCGCATAGTGTCGAACATTATCGTAGGCCATCTCTGCGTTTTCAATTGAAGTACAGCCATGCAACGATGGCAATGTAAAGAAACGGGTCACGTGATCAGGTCAAGCTTTGGCGTCGACTTCTTTATTTTACTTTTGTTCTTCTTTTTTTGTTCTTCTTTTTTGTTTTTGTTTTTGTTTTCAGGAGAAGTAATAAATTTTCCGGATGAGGGAGTACCGCAATTAATTTTTCTGTTTCTCTTTCGTTCCTGCTTTCGAAATGATCAGAAATATACCCTGGTGAAATCTATGCATCCTGTATGCCAAACACGAAGACTACAGGATTCACTAAATGAAACATGCATGATAACATAACAGTTTCAAAAGAAGGCCAAATCAAGCGAAATTTTGGACAGCAGCAAAAAAAGTTCCAAACTCCACTTTTGTTTGCGTTAAGTTGAATCGGCTCGTTGGTTGGGCTTGTCATTTAATTGACTGCGGATGCTGGGAATATCAGAGATCGAACAGTTGAAGCGGGTTCGTGCTGAGATCTCACGGCTAAAGAGGGACATTGAGCAGAAAAAAAGAAGAATAGGATGCGGAAATCGGCACCTGATTGTTAAAGAACACCTCTGCAGGAGATATGTTCCGGGATCTTCATTGCGGATGAAGACTAGCGACGATGTAACTGAAACCGCAAGTGCAAGTCGAGATGTGGCGGAAGAACCGCTCAAGAATTCAGCAGCATCCCAAGCAATGAGAAGCACATCGAGAGAAGTCTCGGAATTCATGCAACTTAGGGCCAGAAGAAAAGCGCTTCTCAGAGACAAAAGACGAGAAATCTTATGGCACCTAGCCTTGAGTAAAAACTCAAAAGCAACTGACTACTGCGACCGAATCATTATCGGATCTAACAAGTACGCAGTCAAGTCTGTTGGAGCATATCTAGTTCCAATAAGCGGCGAAAAGCAACTAGAAGGCAGTGTCGTTGTCTGGAATGAGTGGAAATACATTGCAGGCAAAAGTGGAGTCTTGGTAAGAAGCTTTGGCAGTCGTCAACAAGAACAATGTCGATTTTTCTCGAGGCTAGGAATGTGTTCCAGAGACACGAGTTGCCGATATGTTCATGATGTGAGCCGTATCAGGTTGTGCAGACATTTCTCGTCTCGTGGTTGTCATGAAGATTGCATGTTGTCACACGACCCCAACGAGTTCAATACACCAATTTGCCGGTATCATCTAGAAGACAAGTGCTCGAGCCCTGACTGCAGATATTTGCATAAGCTCCCGCCTTTTTCCCAAGACAAAACTTACACCGTATGGACCTGTCGTCCTTTTGCAATCGCAGGGTTCTGCGAGCGTGGAGCAAAGTGTCCATTTTTGCATCTATACAACTGCCCGGACTATGAGGAATCCGGCAATTGTCCCAGGGCAAACTCGTGCCAACTAACACATTCGATACTGAAAACACATTTGCTGCACCTCATTCGGCCCACTCAGGTGGACGATGTCCTTATTTTTCCAGAACCCTTTTTCCGCACACGAAACATCCTCAGCAGCTACACGGTCAATTCGAGCCAATTGTTCGATGTTCCAGAACCTTTTGATGGCGACATTCCAGCATGTGATTTTGTACTTTCCTTTGAGCTGTCTGACGAGGAGTAGAACAAAATGCTAGACCATCTAAATCCTCGTATAATTTGTGTAGAACAAGATGCTAGACCATCTAAATCCTCGTATAATTTGTGTAGAACAAATGCTAAACCATATAGATCCTCGTATAATTTGTGTAGAACAAATGCTAAACCATATAGATCCTCGTATAATATGTGTAGAACAAGATGCTAGACCATCTAAATCCTCGTATAATTTGTGTAGAACAAATGCTAAACCATATAGATCCTCGTATAATATGTATAGAACAAGATGCTAGACCATCTAAATCCTCGTATAATATGTGTAGAATAAAATGCTAAACCATATAGATCCTCGTATAATTTGTGTAGAACAAATGCTAAACCATATAGATCCTCGTATAATATGTGTAGAACAAGATGCTAGACCATCTAAATCCTCGTATAATTTGTGTAGAACAAATGCTAAACCATATAGATCCTCGTATAATATGTGTAGAACAAGATGCTAGACCATCTAAATCCTCGTATAATATGTGTAGAATAAAATGCTGGACCATATAAATTCTCGTATAATTTGTGGTTTTTAATTACCAGAGTTGGTGTGAAGATTTGTGAAGAAAGTGAAAGAAAAAGTAGTTATTACTCAGACCACAACAAACGCAAATAAACAAAATCAAGTAGTTTTAGAAGAAACTAGACACTATTCAGTCAAGCTAAGCAAGAAAATCTGGCGCACGGGCCTTTGTGGGGTTTATGGGCTCTTGTGCAACTTGGAAACATATAAAAGGGGCAGCATTTTCCTGGGATACTGTTGGGTTTTTTTTTATCCCCCTTATTGTTTCTTTGACAAAAGCTTTATTTCCTAAGCGCCAAATAAAACAAATCTGAAACCGTTTTCGGTTCCCTTGGTGTTGGCCCCTCCACACGGAAGATTCCCTTATCAAGGTACGTGGTGTAAAACGGCGCACCTGGCGCCATAATTTGTGACACCTCCTTGGCTGCAAATTTCGCACCCCATACAAAAGCTCCGTTTGTGCCGCTTTTAAGCACTGGCTAAATTGTGTGTACGGATCTCTGTATTTATGTGCCCAAATTCCTTCTTTTATTGTCAAACCAGAAGCACTATTTTCTACTTTGTTGTCAACGTATTAACGCATCTATTCAAATCCTACATTGTGCCTTTCACTTCCCACAGTTTGAAACTGAACTGGAGTAATCAACTCTCCACAATAACACACAATGTCCGATACAGAAATTCTGCCTTTAGAGTACGACAATTTTCTGAAAAGCTACCACTTGATAACACGCTTGGGTTTTGGGAGCTTCGGCTGTGCGGTTCTTGCAAAATACAGAAAGAATATTGACTCTTTGTTGTCGCCTCAACCCCACAAAGATGGAACCCTAATGGAACCATTGAAACAAAGCACCACCACAATGTTATGCTCGGATGGTCTTGTAGCGATAAAAATAATGAAGAACCAGTTGCGTAAGCCAAGTGACTACTTGAAGGTGAACGAAATCCGTTTCATTCTTGCTGTTCCTTCCCATCCAAACTTGTTGCAAATCCTCGATTTGTTTATCGACACTTTAAGTGGAAAGCTCCATATTGTCATGGAGCCAATGGACCAAAACTTGTATCAATTCATCCAGAAGCACGAACAACGGCCCTTGGCACCTTGGGTGGTTAAAAGCATGCTAGCGCAATTACTTAATGCAATTCGGCATATTCATTCGCACGGCTTCTTTCACCGAGATGTGAAACCAGAAAATATATTGGTGACCTCTTCGAAAAAATACTTTGGTCAGCAGGTTCCTCCAGAGAGACTGAAAGACCTTTATATCCTTAAACTCTGTGATTATGGACTCTCGCGCCATGTTTCAAACACAAGAGAGCTCACTCAATACGTATCAACGAGATGGTACCGGGCTCCAGAGATACTTTTGCGTCAAAAAGAATACTCGTGCCCTATTGATATCTGGGCTTTTGGATCTGTTGCTGTTGAATTGATCAATCGCAGACCACTCTTCGCTGGCTTAAACGAAACAGATCAAATATGGCAGATATTAACCAAACTTGGTCATCCCTTGTACCAGGAACGTGGCTCAGACGATTTGGGTGGGGTTTGGAAAGAAGGCGTTAGATTGGCAGAAAAATTGGGGTTCATCATCCCGTACATTGCTGGCCAAAGTTTGCTGAGTTTGGTGAAAACTGAGTACAAAGAGTTGGGAATGACTATCAAAAGTTGTTTCATGTGGGATCCCGAAAAAAGACCTACCGCTGAAGCTCTCAGCAGAGAGAGTTATTTCCGAGGCACAATCTTGGATGATTTTGAGCAGTACTGTACCTTGAAACAGAGGTCATGTTCGATAGTTACAACTTCCAGTCTTGGTGAAAATAATACAAGCTTGCACAATCAGCAAGTGAAGGGCAAGAAGCACGATCTCTTAGTGTCAGTGCTGCATTCAGACAGAAATTCTAAACCGAGAAAAGCGGAGCTCTACAGTGATCCTCTCTACTTCTTCAAGAGCTCTAGCCAATCTTCGACTGAATTTGAAGATGAAAAAGGTTTACATGATCGATTTTTAGATTTTCACTCTTCTGAAGAATATTTCCATGAGTCGAAACAATTAACACAAGACGCCAATAACCGAATGGACTTGAGCTTTGATGATACTGCTTTCCAGGCCGACACATCATTCGGAAGCCATGAGATACTGTGTTGAAGAAGAAAAAGATTAATTATTGAATATACGGCTCTTTCCCTCTAACGATGCCCGCATATGCATGTACTTTTAGCGAACGGAATTGTTGGCTTACAAGAAAAGTGTATGACTACCCCACATTTTCTGCGCGGCTTCTGTGTGGACTACACGTAACACGGTGAGCACTGCTGATAACTATAGCTCCAACGACCACAATGTGCATCTTGATAACAAGTACAGCACATCCAGATTATCCGCTCATTGTATTATCGAATAGAGACGAGTACTTTGCTCGGCCGACTCAAGCTGCAACAGAAAGAACTTTAGAAAATGGTGCGAAGATCGTATCGCCTCTCGATCTAGGTCGTCCTGAACATGGCACTTGGATAGGAATAACTTCTGAGGGAAGAATAGCAATGTTGGTTAACTATAGAGAACATGGCACTTTCATAAGCAAAATATCTCGAGGCATCTTACCCATAAAATTTCTCTCGTCCAACCTTTCAAGTGAGGCTTGGTACAATTCGCTACAGGATTACAGCACAACTCTGTCAAAGAATGGTGGAAAGTTCACGTTTAAAGATATTGGTGGGTTCACATTGGTTTTTGGTGAAATATTAATGAACCCTTCAAACGGCAAGATCAAACCGTTGAATATCATGAGTAATCGTGGAGACACAGGTAAGATCCATGACTCCGGCGATAGTAACTCGGGTCTCCATGGGGAAATGACGAAGCTAGAAACCTTTTCGGTATCGAACTCTCTCTTTTATGAGCCATGGAAAAAGGTTGCGTTAGGAATTGATATGCTCTCTAAATTGATCGAGCGAGGCTTGACTGACGATTTTTCACAAGATAAGTTGGTCGAGGAGTGCTTCAAGATTTTATCGGAGGATACCTACGATAGAGATATCAAGGACGGAGCTGATCTGTCTTATGAAGCAAAGTTAGCAGAGCTCCAGAATTCGATTTTTATCCCTCCTTTAAGAATGGATCCCCCCACAGGGTGTGTATCTGGTAGCCAGTCAAACAGCAAGTTCTATGGAACCAGAACGCAAACAGTGATCTTGTATCACAGGTCAGGAAAATTACACTATTATGAAAGAGATTTATATGATGCTGAAGTCGACGTAATGAACGTTAGAAGGCAGCATTTCGTTTATGATTTGAAGTCGAAGACAAAGTTCTAGATGAAATCGTGTGATTATAAGCGAAGGAGCTGTTCATGAATGTGCACAGGTGTTGAAGAAACTAGATATCACTGATAAACAGAATGATCAACTCATGAGGCTGTCCCCAGATTTTTTATCTGATGAAGTGCGGACAAACCGCCAAACTTGTGCTCATCGGTATGGAAATGATAAGACAGGGCACGTGAATGTTACAAAGAAGACGAGGTAAGAAGAGGGAGAAGCAATATCGGTATTTAGAAGAAGCTGATGTGCTTTTGCACGCTGTGTTCGGTATGACGAGCGGTGGACCCAACATCACGTTTACCGCGATTTAACTGAATAGTCAAAACCAAAGGCAAAACTAGAGTGATCGAACATAGATTGTTGCTTCCAAAAAAGAACGAAAATACAGATAAGCCAAGCAACAACACTTACTCAGATTTCACGCCTACATAAAATTGCTTAATAGAACATAAAATAGTTCAAGCTGGGTAGTGAATGGATTGCAGACTGCAGGCAAACCTTTATTGAAAATTACCCAAGATCTGCAACTGAGGCTCCAGTAGCAAAAGCAATGACGATCACGTCAAATCAAGAATACCCTTTGACATCAGAGTTTTACATCAAGTCCAAAACGGGCGATACAAAAAGCCCATTGTTGGTGTTTATACCGGGTAATCCCGGCTTGATCGACTACTACACAACATATTTAGGGTTGATAAGTGAGTCGTATCCGGCGTACGACATTTGGGCCATTAGCCATGCCGGTTACCAAACTTCAGGCGAATATGTAAAAGACGGAGATGCAGATTCTACCTTCTATGATCTCGAGTACCAAATTGACCACAAGCACAAACTTATAAAACAAAAAGTGCTCGGAGGTCACACGCATTTGAGTTTCCTTTGTCATTCTGTGGGAGGCTACATCACACAGCGAGTGGTCAAGCGACTCTTAGCAGACGAGGAATTGAAAGATATCGTTGAAGTGGATTTCATTGGATTGGTTTGTCCCACTGTTGTAGACATTGCCAAGTCAGAGTCTGGGGTGATCTTCTCCAGGCTTTTCATGTTTCTTCCTGTGGTGCAGTTGGCCCTCATTTCATTGGCTGTGCTCCAAATTTTGATCTCAGATGCAACTGCAAGGAAAATAATTGGCAAGTATATCATTGCACGTCCAGTCTTAAACACTGCAAGGCTGATAGAGTCGTGGAACAATGCGGTCGAAGCCACATTCAAGATATACAAGTCGAAGAAAATCACGCGACAGGCCCTCACGTTAGCAAAAGAGGAGCTCAGAGTGATTCACCGCGATGATCGTATCAACGACTGGTTCTTCGAAGAGTTACCTGGTGCTCACAACGTGAAGCTTTGGTGTTTTTTCGCACCCAGTGATTATTGGGTTCATGATAACACAAGAGACTACCTATTGTCGAGGTACCACGATTCAGAGAACAAGCTATTGACATTCGAGGTAGGCAGCCCCACGCAGGGCCAAAATCGAGCCATCACACACTCGTTTTGTATAGACCAAAGTGTTGAGTTTGCTGAAATTACATGCGACGCGCTCAGACCAGTTATGCACTAGACTCTGACTTTGAGTATCATGAAAATAGACGCAGGTAATCGATTTACTATGTACAGTAAGCTCGGTTTCAACGTTTCTGCTATGACTCAACCTTCTTGCCTGCATCGTCGGACTTTGAATCAATACTCTTTTTTTTTCCAATTTTCTTTTTTTGTTTGCTTTTTGTCATCTTCTTGATTTTCCACTGCATCTCAAAACTCTCAGCTTCGGAATCTCTCCAAGTCGTCTGAGCTAGAACCTACAAACAAGTTAGTAATCATATCTCATGCAAAATAGCTTGGAGACTCCATCGATCTTGTAATATTTATTGACCTGCACGTCCGATTCATCGGTGGACAGTTCAGTTAGCATGTAGAGGAATTCTGGTGCTCTTGAGAAAGCCTATAGCCCGAATATGTTGAATATATCCATGAGTGCATTGAGGTTAATGCCGCTAATCCGAGGAGTAAAGCCGTGTAGTCTCGTGCGACTCAGAGTCATCGCGAGGCACAGGCATGCAGAAGACTCGCTTGACTCGCTTGACTCATCTGCGCGAGAATTGTGCACCATTTGGTGATAAGTTCACTTCTGTTGGGCGCAAATCAAGTATAAAGTCCCCGAGAATTGCCGCGCTCTGGCCAACTCTCGGACCAATTTCTCTTTCGGCATTTTGGAGCTTTTATTTCGATCTGCCACGGCTCAAGAAAAATCTTGCTAGCCGAAGAAGAAAAACTTTCCACTACTTACCATGGAAAACGAGGCTTCTGCTAGAGTGATTTCCACCAAGGAAAATTCGGTCAAATACGAGAGCCTGACTTGCAGCAATGAAGAGCAAATTGGATGCGATTTGGAGGACCCCTCCAAAAAAGAGCTAGACCGAATCTACCGCAAGTTGGACTTTCGGATCATTCCTGCGCTATGGTGCCTTTACTTCCTTACGTCTTTCGGTTCGAGCGTTTATGGTGTGACGCTTACCATGAACCGTTCAGAGGGCCACTCTTTAAGCCAGGAGCTAGGTTTGACATCAAAAGATACTTCCACAGCCTCTGCGCTTTACTTTGTGGGCTACATCCTCTTCGACGTGCCTATGAACTTAATCATGACCAAGGTTAGTCCCCAGTCCTGGTTGGCACGTATCGTTGTGAGTGTCGGATTGATGTATTCGTGTTACACTGCTCTCAGCTCAGCTGGTGCATTGATAGCCGTGAGGTTTTTGTCCGGTATGGTTGGAGCTGGCACTTGGCCCGGAATGTCATACTACGTGTCACTCTGGTACCCAAACGACAGGCTGACCAGAAGAATCGGCTACTACTTCACTGCCGCACAGATCTCTGCTGCTGCTGCCGGCTTGCTAAGTGCTGCGTTCCAAAAGATGGATGGTATCCATGGCTACACTGGTTGGCAATGGTTGTACTTGATCTATGGCTGTGTCACCGTGGTAGTTGGCATCTCTTTGCTCTGGTGGCTTCCTGACCGGCCCATGCGTTCCCACACAACTCCATCTGGGAACCTTCATACTTTCTACCACAAGTATTTTACTCCTCGTCATCCGCTTACACCGGAAGAGAGGGAAATCCACCGCAAGGATATCGAGAGCAGGTATGTTCTCATCCAATGGACTTGGAAGGATGTCACAGCCATCATACTTGATCTAAGGATATGGCCCATCATATTGATGTACTTTGGTGTTGTGGGTACCGGGTTTGGCTTGGCGGTGTTTGCATCCACCATCATTGCAGACGACAACCCGTCGCTTTCTTCCATTGATGTATCGCTTTTGTACGCTCCAATATGGCTCTTTGACTTGTCGGGTATACTAATCATCACCCCGTTCGCAGATAAGTACAAAAAATACCGTGCGTTTTTCTTTTCTGGTGCATGCCTTATTATCATCTGTGGCATGTTCGTGACTACATTTGCTGCAGGCTCTTGGAGTCGATACGGGGGCCTTTTGATTGCCGGCTTTGGGTTAGGTCCAACCGTGCCGATATGTATGTCGTGGGCAGCAGAGATCTTGGGCCCAGTGTACGGAGACAGTGGGATAGCGGTCAGCGCCGCTTTGGTCTCGGGCTTGGGTAACCTAGGCTCGGTGACTGCTACGTATGCTCTTTACAGTGGCTGGCCTTCGGATGCAAAGAGGTTGTATAGAGACTCGAATATGGTGTTGGTAGGCATGTTGGGTATTAGTATCTTGGCGTCGTTTGTATGCCTCTACGTCAAAGACAGAGTAGGAAGGACGATCAAGGCATAGCCACGATGCACGGAGAACCATAAGTAATATAGCACTAATGTTAGCAAAAAATAAAGAGCGAAAATGAGAGTATGAGTAACGTTCTGACTATAGATTCTCTCCTTCCTTTTATCTCAAGGATATTAAGATATTATCCTGGGTTATGGACAAGAAGCAGGGCCAAGCGACAGGCTCGCGAGGAAAAAAAAAAAATATATATAGACAGTGCGATTTGGCTCATCTCACCTCATCGCTAGGAATTTACTCAAGCGGAGAGCAGGCTCAAATTATCTTTCCTCCTCAAAGACGCCTCAACAAAGCCATGTCTGCCACAGATAAAGCGGCCTTGCCGTTCTCCGAGCAACACTACTTCTCCTCGTACGATCACTTCGGGATCCACGAGGAAATGCTCAAGGACACTAGCAGAACATTATCGTACCGGCATGCCATGTACAAAAACAGACACTTGTTCAAGAATAAGGTCGTTTTGGATGTGGGATGCGGCACGGGAATCCTTTCGATGTTCGCTGTGAAGGCTGGTGCGCAGCATGTGTATTCGGTCGACATGTCGAACATAATCGGCAAAGCCAAGGAGATCGTGGCACTCAACGGGTTTCTGGACAAAATCACGTTGATTCAGGGCAAATTGGAGGACATCGACTTACCCGTTGACTCCATTGATATCATCGTGTCTGAATGGATGGGCTACTTTCTTTTGTACGAGTCCATGTTGGATACTGTGTTGTATGCTAGAGACAAGTACTTGGTGCCCGGGGGATTGATCTTGCCCGACAAGTGCTCGATGTATGTTGCCGGAATCGAGGACGGAAATTACAAGGATGAGAAGATCCACTTCTGGGAAGACGTGTACGGGTTTGACTACACCCCGTTCATTGAGATTGCCATGAGCGAGCCCTTGGTCGACACTGTGGAGAACCTGAGCTTGATCACTACGCCCTGCAAGTTTTTCGAGTTTGACATCAACACCGTCAAGAAGGAGGATTTGGCATTCCACAGACCGTTCACATTGAAGGCCACCGATTCCGATTTGTGCCATGCCTACATTGTGTGGTTCGACTGCGACTTCCCCGGAGACGAGAAGGTCACTTTGTCAACAGGGCCAATGAACCACTACACACATTGGAAACAGACGGTCTTCTACATGGACCAGGTGCTCGACTTGAAGCAAGGTGACACCATCGAGGGGTCGATTGCCTCGCGGCCCAACGGTTCCAATCCGAGAGACTTGGACATTGAGATTCGCTGGCAAGTCAAGACCCAGGCTGGCGACTCAACCAGGGAACAGCTGGGCCGTTACAACTACATCATGCGCTAATCAGTGGAGTCATAGAGCAAAGCAAACGATTATAGACCACGGCCCCTTCGTGTGTTTTAGCGCTAGCTGAGTAAAGATTCGGGCACTACTTCGTGCGATGGGACCGGTGATTGTATAGTAGCATTAATGTTGGTAGCATAGTGAAAAACAACTGCATTCAGACCTGAGCTATGTTACTTTGATTTCATGTAGTGCTTGTTATTTTTAACTCGCCTTCTCTAGTGCAATCACTATTGTGTCTTTTTTTTCATCACTATTGTGTCTTTTTTGGTTCAAGTCTGCAATTCACACTTTCGCAGACAGCCAGCTCTCTGCGGTTTTTATATTGTTTGCGCAGCAGCAGCAGAAAGTAGAACGAAGATTCTCGTCTTAAAAATAGAGATTGCATTTTTTTTAATCGGCCCACTTACAAAAAAGACAAAAGGGGCCGCTTCTGCTGCTCCCGGGGGCTGCATTGTGCTTTCGTCATTGTATGCTACGGAAATCGAGATGTCCGTAATTTTGTTTTTCCGCCGTGCAAACATGTGCGATGGAGACTGGGGAAAGAGAGAGAGAGAGAGAGAGAGAGAGAGAAGGATGAATATCTATAAATAAAAATATCAAAAATGAGAGGGAAAGAAAGAAAGAAAGAGAAGGATGAATATCTATATTTAGTTCATCTTCATGGAAAACGAACCAGTAATGTATTTGGCCTATAGTGGAGGTGCCCGTAATATGCTGCTCTACTTGCATGGCTCTGCTCAACAACTGCAGGAAAAATGTGTTTCCTATTCATTTCCATTCTTTCCCCTCACCTAGATCCTTACACCACCACTGTCTGTTTTGGAGATCGTCAAAGATGAGAAGGCAATGTGCAGGTTGGTGCAGTACGGGGAGCCGCGGGCGAGTGGTTACTAATGCAGCGAACGTAAATATTAGATCTCATGTCACTGAAGCTCAGTATATTAATAGGCATTGTGCAGCATAACCCAACTTTGGAAATCCGTGCACCTAAGATGGAGCATGCTACAAGCAAAAGCCATAATGGGTCCTGCACCAAGCCGTAAATTAACTGGATATTGTTTGGCGTTCGACACACGGCTAAATTACCCCAAGTGCCTTTCCGCGGCGCGACGGGCCTCGATCTGCACACGGCGTGGCGTCTCCTATTCTCGGCTTGTTGGTGCAGGATGGCGCTCAGGTGCTTAATATAGCTTAGAGCTCAAAACGTTTTCTTGGTATCACAATTTTCCGAAACCTCGAAGACGCCCCTCGGAGCAAACATTTAAATACTAATCTTGTTGCTTCACTTGTCCTTGCAGAATCGTCCAGCGTCCCAATCGTGTGCGCGTGACTTCTACTTTCTGTCTAGACATCACTCAAATAAAGTGTCGAACCATCCTTCGAGTTGCTCACCTACAAAGACAAGATGTTCGACACGATGTGGCTGGCGTTGGAGAAGCGCGATGACTACAACTACTTCCACTATAGTTTGAACAAGGGAGGCAACTGGTTTTTCTTAGCTGTGTTTTTTTTCCTCTTTATGTACAACACGGTGTTGATAATATGGTCGCGTTACCACTGGTACAACATCACATATTTCTGTGGCTTCGGGCTTGAGATGATCGGCTTTTTGGGCCGTGTGTTGGCCATCGGAGACAACACCAACATGACCTACTACGTCATGCAATCTACGTGCTTGACAATAGCACCCTTGTTCTTCATGGCAGCCATCTACTTTATTTTCGCCCAGTACGTGGTGTTCCATGGTCGCCAGTACTCGGTCTTGAAACCCATGTGGTACTCGTATTTCTTCATTGGCACAGACATGCTTGCATTGTTTGTACAGGCTGGTGGAGGTGGTCTTTCGTCCTCTGGCAGCACCGATCCGTACCTCTACAACTTAGGTACCTGGATCATGTTTGGTGGAGTGTTGTTCCAAGTTATTGTCATGTCGATGTTCCTTTGCCTCTGGACAGAGTTTCTTATCCGGTTGTACTTCCACGACTCCAAGAACGTGGCCAGCGATTCTCGCTACACAAAGAAGTCTGTTGCCAACTTCTTTTTGATGTTTTTCAACGTTAGATCGGCCAGCCTTTACAAGTCGCAGTACTTGGAGCCCTTCTACAATCCGCGCTATGCCGCGATTCGGGCTCGTCCCATGTTTAAGTTGTACCCGTTGATGATCTCCATAGCAGTGTTGTCGATCTATGTGCGGTGCGTGTACAGAGTGGTGGAGTTGAAACAGGGATTCAGTGGTTTCCTTGCCTCGCACGAGGTCTACCTCTTGGTGCTTGATGCAACCTTGATTGCCATTGCTGGCTTTGTATTTGTGCCGTTCCACCCAATGCTCGGATTCGGCAGGGACGATGTTTTGAAGGCGTCAGCCATCAAGAAGTGCAACGATTTGGGGTACACCGATATGGAGGGCTTTGTCAAGGAACAGGACGACGACGTCAATGCGCAGGGGTCGGACCACTCGCACAGACATAATTTGTAGACATTAGCACTTTTCAGCTTGTTTGTCCTTGAGGCATTCAATCAATACGCATAATCATACTGTTCATCCATCTCAATCTCTGATATAGCATCTAAATTTGGCCTGCTTAGGTACACGCATGCATATGCATAAGCACACGCGCGCAAAGCCACGGTGAAGGCAAAATACGAGCTTACTTGTGTAATTACTACGACTTTCGCCAGAGATGAGCTTCTCCATACCAGTTTGATCGGGTGACGCGAACGTACTCGACCCAGCCAGGCACCAACCGAAACGTCGGGCGCAAATCGGGCAGGCAAAAATCCAAATACCGTATAGTCGTGTTTCCGTTTCGCTTCAACAGTAGGATGGTCCACCGCTCTCTCCATACAATCCTAGTGATGCAGGGAGATTTCGGCACTAGCCTGAATGGCAAATATGTGAAATCCGCAATTGAATATGATTTCCTTGCTTCTCACCGTCCCGTGCGAGTTTTAAGCAACACATGCCTAGAATCATCCACAGCCTAGGCTACCTTGGCTAGCAAGACCTATAGCATAAAGTCAGGCAATTGCATTTGGCTTGCGGTTTTGAATATGGTGTTCAAGCTCACAATGGTCGTGACACGAAGTGCCATGATTCATCTACGCAGCAGCCAGACATATTATCAAGGAATTGGCAGCTGTGGAAAGTAGGCATGTGCCTCGTGTGACGCTAAATCTACGACTGGGCGGCCTAAAACGCTTCTTTCTTGGGGAATGCTTCTCATTGTCGAGTGTTGTGAGACCCAGGCTGATCGGCTAGGTTCCTCCAGCCATTCCACAATAACTATACTTTACACCGTTTTCAACGCCTACTGATGCTATATTTGTCTTTCCACCTGATCGCTATTCATGCTGGCAAAAGGAGATTTGTATTGATTCGTATTTGTCTTTTGCAACGGATAGCTGTTGGCTGGACTGTCTTGTGCGAGAGGTAGCTGGACACTCCATTGCTTTCGTGAGGCTGCACAGTGCGGCGAGACCAGAGTCAGCTGTTCTGAAAAGAAAGTGCCTGAGTAGCACGCTTAGACCTGCCATACAAAAGACGTGGATCCGTTTATGTCCGCCTCGTAGCTATGTGAAAACTATAGTGAAATGCCTATGTGAAAAATATAGTGAGATATGTGAAAACTATAGTGAAATACCTAGCAAGTATCCTGCACTAAATGTTGATAACGGAACTCACGTTCTTTTAGAGTATTCGCACACGAACAACGATGACGTATGCCGTCCATTTATAAGCATGGCCACTGC
The DNA here is from genome assembly GCA_963678735.1 of Metschnikowia agaves. Classification (NCBI taxonomy): domain Eukaryota; kingdom Fungi; phylum Ascomycota; class Pichiomycetes; order Serinales; family Metschnikowiaceae; genus Metschnikowia; species Metschnikowia agaves. Next base: position 1,008,401 of record CAVMBV010000011.1, on the reverse strand, counting down.
TTCCAAGAGATAAAGAACCACACCGTTGCTTTCTCGTTTAGTTTTATCGCTGTCATTTCAATACTGTTCATGATAAGGCAGGCACTCGCCAGACGAATAGTCTCACAAGCCACAAAACTGAACTTCATTATATCCAAACCAACCGCACAACGTGACACTCTAAAAAGATTATACCTGATGAAATCAGAACAAGAATGGAAGGCGGTTTTGTCGCCGCAGCAATTCAAGGTGCTCCGTGAGCACGGCACAGAGGCACCTTTTTCTGGCGAGTACGTGGACACCCCAGCAGGAAAAGGAGAGTATCTTTGTGTGGGGTGCAATCAGCCTCTCTACAAGGCAGACACCAAGTTCGCAGCGCATTGCGGATGGCCAGCGTTCTACGAGGCTATTCCAGGCGCCATAAAGACAATAGAGGATCGGCTGTTTGGCATGACACGCACGGAAATGCGCTGCTCCAAATGCGATGGCCACTTGGGCCACATCTTCAAGGGCGAGGGCTACAAAACACCCACGGACGAGAGACACTGTGTAAACAGCATCTGCTTGAAGTTGAAGGAGTAAGTACGATAGAACTGCCTCTTTGTGTATATTGGAGTGAGTCGAGAACGATTCAAGCCATAAATACAAACCTTCTCGATATACTGTTATAGCAACTATACAACTTGTGCACGGCTCAACAAAGGTGGCACCGTGCCCTAAAGAAGGAAGGGTACGAACTTGGCCCTTCTCAACTTCTTGTACTCGTCGCCAAAGGTCTTCAAGTATTTCTTGTGCCTGGCCACCGCCCAGATGTACATCTGCACTGTGCTCACAGCAAAAAATACCCAGGCAGACCAGTTGCCGACCAACACAGCAAACAGTAGCCAAGTCAAAGACTCAAAGGTGTAGTTGGGACATGCGACCAAGTCGAAGCCATACCCGTATGGTATGGCATACTTCTTCTTGTCGGTGGCCCGGATGTCAGACAACTTCTTGTGTGCCAAAAAGTTGGACACCTCCGCAAAAGCCCACACACCCACTATCAAGACATTAACCGCAGCAGGGAAGCCGTTGACATGGAAGAGGAACTGCTTGAGGGCGCCTGCGCTCTGCAACAGGGCCGGGTCAAAGCTGTACAAACAGATGGCCAAGGCAAAGCCAGACTGAAGCCAATAGTGGCTCGAGTTTTTGAGCAAGTTGAAAAGCGGCATGGTGGAGTTGGAAAACCGATGCACGTACAACGTCTCCAACTCGCGCTTGACGAAGTGCAACAACACCAACCAGAGAGCCACCTGTTGCGTTGCCGAATGGGCCACGCCAAAGAACTGCGTGCTCACGTAGTACGCAACAAGATGGATGGGAATCGGGCCGAGGTACTCCACCAAAAACACCGTTCGGTAGTCCACCTGTGGGCCCACGTCCTTGGCGTAGAGCACAACGTCTCCCAGCAACGCCTGGGCATCAAAGTACTCGTTCAACGTGCCCTCCACCTTGACGGGCTTGTATTTGCCGTCGTCTTCCTTGATAGAAAAGCGCACTCTGTTGGCAGGCAACTTGCTCTTGGATGCTACTTTGTCGGCGAGTCTCTGCACAGAGAAAGACACCAATTCCTCGGAAAAGCCCTTGATTGAGGGCGAGCGTGGCTTGATGGTAACTGTCGACATCTTCTGAAACTAACGAGCAAGGTGAGCCTTTCCTGGATCTTCTTTTCTTGATCTTGGGTGGAGTCTGGCAGTTTATAGCGGGCCGCGGTTCCTGTAGAAAGCGCTGCGTGAACCTCTGGGGCCTCCACTGGATCCCACTGCAAAATGCGGGAAAAACACCCGTGCCGACCGGCGCAGCTGGGCCCTGCAACAGGCAACAATATGCGGACCGCAGAAACTCGCTGTCGGTCTTTAAGCCGATAAGCTATTGGACAGACAGCCGTAGAAGCCACGGCCTGCCACCGCCGCCTCTACGCAAGCACTTCAAACAAACGCTCAACCGGGCCCCGTGGTCACGTGATATCCCCTCGCTTGCTGTCACCGGCCGGAGCCGCCCACAGCACCAGACGTTCCATGACGATCCACGTGCACGTGACCCCGCGCTGGGCTCTACTCTTGGCCAGCGGTCTCGAGTTGCCTTCCAGCCACACTACTCCACCATGTCAGACTGGGATAACGTTACTATCATCGGCCAGAAGGCGCGTGTGGGCGGCGGCGGCCCAAGAGAGAAGGTGGCCCGCACGCAAGCAGAGTTGAATGCCGCAAGAAGGTCGGGCGCCGTGCTTGGCACGGAGAAGAAGTACGGCTCTACCAACACCAAGAGCAATCCCGAGGGCCAGCGGTTGACGAAGTTGGATAACACTGACGATATTGTTTCTGTGAAGAAGGTGGACGTTTCCGTGGGAAAGGCCATCCAGCAAGCGAGACAGGAGAAAAAGCTTACCCAGAAAGAGTTGGCCACCAAGTGCAACGAAAAGCCCCAGGTGATCAACGACTACGAAGCTGGCAGGGCCGTACCCAACCAGCAGTTGTTGGGCAAGTTGGAGAGAGCGTTGGGCGTCAAGTTGCGTGGGAAGAACATCGGGGAGCCTTTGTTTGCCAAGAAGAAGTAGGTGACTACTTGTCGTCTTTTAATGAAACGATTTTCTTTCCTGACTTACTATTTCATTAGTGTGATTTGTAGAATACAAGCGAGGCCAACGATTGGGCTATGCGTGCGGTCTAGATCTGCCAGATGAAGTCGATGGAGTGGGACTTGCACAGAGCTCTGTCTGAGACATTGACTAGACAGCAGGATCCACTGGATCTTGTGAGTGCACGGCTGGCGCGTAGCAATGTGTAACTTGTAGTTGTCTGTGGGGAAGGTCCGATGGCATGGTCTGAGCGGAAATTAGAGGGTTTGGTCTGAGGCTTAGGGTGGAAGTATTGGTCACTCTGGAAACAACACAATCGAGGCTCAAGAGGAAAATTGCATCAAAGTCTAGCTTCGAACACTTTCTCTATGCTTCGGATTACATCACGATAGGACGTGAGGCGCCAGCAGGCTGCGGCAAGTCTGCTAAGCTTTTGGCCGGGGCCACAGCTTACGAAGTGGTTGTGCGGCCCGTCATGAGGGACAGACGGAGCAAGCACAGATGATTCCTGTTGTACGGGCGGAGATGAGTTCACGTCACTCAGCAACAGCTTTGCAGCAGCAGCGTTTGGCGTCTGTTCAACTCCACCCGCCTGGCAGACGCGCCTCGTTTGGGGGCAGCGTCTTCGACGGGCAACGCCCTGGCAATCGTACTGAAAACATCCAAAACCCCGTCACCCGACTTTGCAGAGCATTCTCTGTGGATTATGCTGGGGGTGCCTGCAGACTCGGCGTTCAACTGCCGGATGTACTCAGTGATCTCGGCCTCGTCTACCTCTCTTTCCTCGGCCAAATCTGCCTTGTTGCCGACCAACGCAATCACGATGCCCTCGGGTGCCTGGCGCTTCAACTCTTTTATCCACTCCTGAGCCTTAGTGAACGAATCCTTCGAGGTGATATCGTACACGCACAACGCTGCGTTAGCGTTCCGGTAGTACATGGGCGCCAAACTCTTGTAACGCTCCTGGCCGGCGGTGTCCCAGATCTCAAACTTGATGGTGGTGTTTGTGTCAGGCAACGTAATGCTTTGCGTTAAGAACGCAGCGCCGATGGTGGACTCTCGCATGTCGTCAAACGTGTTCTTTACGAACCGATGCACAATGGACGATTTGCCCACGGCTGACTCACCCAATAAAACCAACTTGAATGACGCAAATGTGGCCTCAGTCATTTCCGAACGTGTTTGTGTCTGAGTTCTGAGGAGGAAGCGGAATAGTCCAATGTTTCGTGTTGGGAAAAGAGGCGGTATCTAGGTTATGGCCAAGGGATAAGCGAGACTTATTCGCATTCTTGTACTGTATTCCGGATCTATGGAGAGGCCAAGATAGGAGAGGCCGAGCGTGGAGACGATCACAGAGAAATAAAGGAAGAGGGAACTAAGAGACAAAAAAAAAGAAAAAGAAAAAAAGAGAAAAAAAGAAAAAAAAAAAAGCTGCCTGCCACTGCACGGCTCTCAGCATGGCTGCACGGCTCTTGGCATGGCGAGCTAGTTGTCTCCCTTGCTTGTCCGCATGGGTAGCTTGCTACAAGAGTTCGACAGTGCGAGACACTTTCCATTCTCAATTCCCCACCGAGCATATGGGCCACACACGACTACAACATAGTGCTAGGTAAAGCAGGGTCAGAAGTTCCTTTCGGCATGGCCCAAATGCTGTATTCACAGGCTGGACGATTGTCTATTTACATGTGTGCCTTCCGCTGAGCTAGTTGTCGATCTTGGCCAAGATCTCCCTGTCGGTGTACAACAAGTATTCTTCCTCTCCCACCTTCACAGGGGAGCCGCCAAAGTTGGGTAACAACACCTTGTCACCAGCCTGCACAGCAACGGGGATCAACTTGCCGGTGGATGGGTCGGTCACGCCAGGCCCAGCGGCAATCACAGTGCCTTGGTTGAGCTTCTCCTGGTTCTTCTCTGGAATGTAGATCCCGCTGGTAGTTTGCGTGGCGGGTTTGAGCCTTTGCACCAAGACTCTGTCGAACAAGGGCTTCAAGCTGTTAACGTTTTTCAAGAAAGACTGTCAGTTAGTAAAGGCTCGCCCAGGTTGCAATTGGGGCACTGGATCAGCTAACCACGAACTACCCGCGTAATTGGATTTGACTGTATTAAATACTAATTATCAATATTATATTTTTTTCTGCCATCCACAGCAACAAAGAGAAAAAGCCAGCGGCAGGGCCTGGTCTTCAGAAGCAAGAACATACCATTTGGTAAGTGGGATCTCTAGATGAAAGTGTCTCACTAGGGCAAAATTTTCTTTATAAACCGTACGCCGGGGCGCGACACCCGTGCACCAGAGATTTCCAGACATTTCCATGAGTTTCCGACATGATTAAGTTCACTCAAGTGGTTTTTTCGTTTTTGTTTTCTACTGAGGTGCACTCCTCCTTTTTGCTTCTTTTCTCTTCCATTAATATAATCTGCTTATTCTTTTCCATCAATTATCTATAATCTGCTTCTTATTCTCTTCCATCAATTATGTATAATCTGCTCTTATTCTCTTCCATTGATTATCCATAATCTGCTTATTCTTGTAATGTGGCCCATGAGTCGAGGCTGTTACGAGAGGTAGCGGTCTAGAGGCTCACCTAAAATTCCCTCGATCACGCGTACCAAGTCTTTTCTGACCTCCATCTCCACGTCTTCGTCGTCGTCTTCGAGTAGCTCGGCGATGTATGGAATGAACGTAGGCAAGTATGATAACCACTGCTCTCCCAACTTCTGGAGCACAGTCCTCAAGACACGGATGGTCCAGATCTTTGTTCTCAGCGAATTCTCGTACTCGTTAGAAATGTAGCGTATGAATGCATTAACAAGCTTCTCGTTGTGCTCATCAGAAGAAACGTTACTCACGAAGAACGAAATGGCCTTAACCAAGTGCTTTCCAATCGAGTCCTCGATGTTCTCCAACTGGCCCACGAGTGGTTCCATAATGCTGTCGAACCGTGACTGATGCGTCCAGTAGTCGTCCTGGTCATACTTGAACGATGATGCCAACGAGTGCAAGAGTATTCTACGCAAGTTGACATTGACCAACTTGCCATTGCGAAAGTCCTGTAGTAACTCAACCGTGGGATCAAGCAAGTACGAAAAGTATGACGTGATGATACTGCGCAAATTGTCTTGCAACTTGTTGAAGAAACGCAAGAAGCTCACCAACCTAACCTCCTTCTCGATTGTAGTAGAGCCGGCACTCTCCCCGCTGACTGCCCATCTAACCAAACTAGCGAACAATGGCCGAAAGTTCTTGTCATTCAACTTCATCACGTACTTGAGACCGCACTCGTAAAATGATCCTTCGATACTGTGAATGGTATTCTCACTTAATTTACCTTCACCGTACTCGCTTCGGAATTCAAATGATTTGATTAACCACTGCATAAAAAGCGTCGACTGTAATGTAGCAGCTCTCTTATCACAGTGTTCAATGGCATTGCTCGTGCTCTTCAAGTACAAGCCTAAACTTGTTGCATTCTCAAGTCCATATATTTTTTCGTTAATCGCCAAATTGCAAAGAGCCTGCAACGCCTGGGCACTGTCTACATGCTCAACAATCAAGTCCAACACTGCTGCTCTGATAGAGCTATCCACATACTCACTCATTAAAATGGACCTGATCATCGGAATCAAGCTGCTGATCACGAAAGCAGGCATCTTCTTGATCAAACATGAGAAAAGCATCAAGATTGCACCTTGTAATAACGTTCTGCGCTCCACTTCCTCCTGGTCTTCTTCCATGTCTTCCTCGTCCAGAGTGTCTGAGGTATCAGGTTCTTCATTCCCTCCTTCTTGACTTCTAAAGCTCTTAGGCTTCGTATTTGTTTCGGATGTTGTTTCCCAGATATCGAGTGCAGGTGGTAATATCTTCGGGAAGTATCCGATACATTTAACCCCAAGGCAATTTACTATGCTGGTAATTGCATTAAGCGAAGATACAACGATTTCCACATGCTCGTTCAATAGCCCATTAGAAGACGTAAGCACCTTAAGAGAATTGATCAAGAATTTAGCGTTATTGGCGCTCGAAAACTCCGGGCCCGCAGTGCCGAATTTGTTCACGATTATGGCAAATGTGTCCAAATATGCTTGAACTAACTCAATGTTGTCAAAATTTTCAACTCTGCTAACTAATACCGGTAACAAATCTTCGGTAACAACGGTGTCGATTTGATCATCCAAAGTGTTACCTGAAATCTCATTGCTAAATCTCTGGCCAGCTAAAATGGCGAAATTCTTTGCGATGTTCACAGAGTTTGGATCTGTAGCCTCTTTCAAGGACTTGATAATGGACGAAATATAGTAACTCAATGGTAATAAGTTCAAGAGACTCTTGAGAAGTCCGTATAATTGTTCAATGAGATCTTCAGCTCCGGTTTGCGTGCTGGTATATGTTTCTAAAGTAGACAATACAAATGAAGTGAGTTTGTTTGAAGAACCTAGAACTTCGTCCTTACTATGCTGCGAGCTCTCATCATCGAATAACACGAGGGCAACCTTCATCTTCAATGTAATGCTATTTGCGAACGTCGTGTCTTCATCAGCAGCTAATGCCTGATTCAAAAACACCAAAAGCCTTTCTTTGAGGAGCAACAATTCCTTTCCATTCAATGTGACCACAGGAGTTCCGTAAATTGATCTGGAGCTCAAGGAAATGTATTCATCACTGTCCTTTTCAAGTGCGTGATCTGGGATATTCTGCCATAAATCGAAGAACCCCTCAATACCAGCCATGCATTCTTCAGCCGAGAAAGTTTTGAGCAATGAGGTGATGAAGTCTAAGAGAGAATCGCACTCATGAGTCCTGCGCTTCGACAAGTTGGAAGCAAATTGTTGTCCGATCAAAAACATGATCGTGGACAAGCTCTGCCTGCTGCCTAATGTTTTGACGAGAGACACAAACAACTTAACCCGACGATGTCTAGGAATATGTTGGAAGGCAGTTATGAAGCTGGTTAGAAGAAACTCGATTTCATTATTGACGGATGCCGAAGCAGACGTAATTGCAGGCACGACTTTGGCAATCGTCTGTTGCAAAGCGGAGCTTGAAAACTCATCATCTTGCCTGATGGTTTGAGCACCCATGAAAGTAAATATTGGCATAACTGAATGAAGAATAATCTCGGGAGCCAATGAAGCGAGCTCGGCAATAACAAGTAAAAACCTGTTTTGGACCTGCGGGGATTGCGACAGCCTAATGGAGTTCACAATGAGGTCTGCACGGATCGAATTGGAGTCAAGCTGGAACTTCTTTTGTGCCATGGTATTCTTCATACACACAATGGCGAGAAGCATACACGTTGCCAAGGTCTCTTGCACGTAGAGTACAGGCATCTTACCGTCATTACACAAATAATCCAAATCAGTCAAGATTTTGAACATTGCTTGTAAGAGCTCAGGACTGGTAAGATCTGTTGGTCTATGACGGAGTTGGGCCTCCAAAACGTCCATAATCACAGAGAGTTTTTTCAAATGGAGAGCAGCCATTGAGCTAATGTCATCTCTGGCCATGTTCTTTTGAGTACTAGACGAAGACCTTCTCCTTCTCTTGGCCACGCCTTGTTCAGGAATTTGAGTGACGATGTTGACGGTACCGAGCAAGTTGATCATATTATGACTCGTAAAGTTCAACGCTTGAAGAGTTTCGAGCGGATCGAACTCCAACTCAATATCATTGTCTTTCACGATCAAGTCCACTAATTCACTACATATTTTGAGCTGGAATTCTTCAGAAGGAAGGTCTGCAAAAAGAGTAATCATCCTCCTATTTGCAGCAACTTGCAATGCCGGGTCCGAAGAAATAGCCGTTACAAGCCAATCGACTTCCTTGGCCACATTCTTCTCGCTCGATGTGCTACCACCGACAAGTCCCACAATTGCAGACATCAAAATGTCAAGGGAGATATTGTCAGCTGCGGCTTCTCTCTTCCACTGAGGAATGTTTTGGAAAAATGACTTGAAATCTTCAGCAAATACAAATCGGTCGTCACTTCCATTGGATGCAGTGTTTCTTACTGATACAATCTTCCAAGCTCTGAATTTGAGGGCAACGGGCCAGAATGGAAGCGACCACTGGCTAAGCACAAATGCTCTGAGCAAAACGGAACCGAATTTCTTGTGACCGGATTTAGATGCTTTGAAAAGTACCTCAAAAATAAAATGGCCAATCTTCGAAGAGTCCACAAGAACATCACTGAGTTGCGCACGGTGCTCAAACACAGCCTGAAGCATAGAATAAGCATCTTGAGGCGATATAATTGATCTCTGTGCTGCATCAACTTCTCCGTAGATTTGCAGCTCCATGAACAAGTCACACTTGACTTTCTTACCCTTTCCTTGAACAAGCTCATCTGTTAAGTGCTTGACATCTTCGAGCAATGACAAGAAGTAGTCCTTGATGGTCTTGTTGTTATCGGAAAAGCCCAAAAGAAGGATTGGTATCAACAAATAAAAGGCATAGTTGAGATTTTTTGAATGTGCATTCTTTAGCTTTGTCTTCAAGACCTTCAAAGCAACTAACCTCACATTTGCCGGCACTGCTGGACTAAGGGCAACTCTAACGAGGAAAGAGCACTGAGTCTCGAGCTTATCTTTCATGACTACACGCGTGAAAGCAAACACTATGCTTATTTGCCCCGATACTTCGACACCATGCATTTTAGAGAGCAAGACCTGTAAAAGCAGGAAAAACTCAGTAGATGAGGCCGAACACAAGAAGGAAGCCGTTCCAGATTTGTACTCAACAAAAGAGGGTGTGTTGCTATCATTGTCTATCACATCCAAGTCCAATGTATCGTAGTTCAGCTCATAGATATCCTCGTTGACATCGGAGTCTCCTAGTGTGCGCAGAAGAATCAGTTCCATATCGCCCAACGTGCTGTGGCGGGTATCCAAGAGAGCAATAATGCTATTCTTGTTGGCCTTGATCAACTTCTCGAAAACCACAGTGGCAGTTGGCTTTACAGCATCGGCGAGTGACGTTTCAAGCAATTGGAGGAGCTTCACAGCAGTAGGCTCAAACAAAAAGTCTGGCCTCGAGGGATCAAGGAGAGCCAATACTTTGACGGCTTCGGGTTGCAGGTTGTTGACGCGGTCAGCAAAGTAGAAAAACAAAAACTTGGAGAGCTTGTAGTTTTCACTCAAAAGACTTTGCAACAAATCCTGTTCATGCAAAAGGTCAGGGATGGAAAGTGGTGAGAACACGTCTGCATCGGAAGGAAGGTCGTCTTCGTTATAGTAGTGCCATAACTGGCCCAATAAAATAAGGGAGGGGCGCCTCAACGCAGGTGAAAATGCCAATTTACCCAGCAAAACGGACTTCGTTAAGGTAAACACGAGCTCTTGGCGGAGAGGCACGAGTGCACACATGACCGAGATAATAGTATATATGGAAAGACGGGTGTCCTGTGCTAATGTAGCAGAGTAGCGGAAAGTATGGTCTTGGAAGAACTCTATGGAGGCCTCCAACACTATTGGAATGTATGTATCATTTAATCGGGCCACGTCCCGCGAGTGAGACGCCAACACCTGGGTAGCATTGGCGACGTAAAACACCAACTGCTCTTTGTAGACAGTCTGGTTTTTCAATGCATCCATCACGTATTGCGTGTACAAACGGAAAAAAGCAGGATCACTGTGAAAGCACTTAAGCAACGAGCTCAGAGGCGGAGGTTTCATAGAATCCTTGTAGCCAAGTATCGGAGAGAAAATGGCGGGCCACGAGCTCTTGGGCACCACGCTCATGAACCGGGTAAACACAGGCTGGTTGTGGTACGGGAGCGCAGCAAGAAGCAATGTCTCCGGATGATGAATGTTGATGTGGTAACGTCTGACGAGCCACTCCAATGCCTTCAAGGCAGGGCTAAGGGCAAAATACGGGGCAGCCAAGTTGACGAATGCTAGGGCGGTTCTTTCGGCCTGGGAAACCACGTCCTTGGCCAGGGTGTTCCTGTCGAAATTCACCGAAGCTGGAGAAAAGAGCGTGGCCTCGAACCTGGCGAACCTGGGGTCGATCGACACGAGTTCCTCCAAGCCTTCACATGCGATTTGATAGATGTAGTCGTAGTCCTGGGCCGCGGCGGCCTTGGAGTCGAAAATGAGCGACCGTGAGTGGATTTTCGCCCGGGACTTGCGGTCGAGCGCCACAGAGGCGTTTTTCTCGCCGATGGCCTTGAGCTGTTGCGATAAGCTGCTCATAATGGGCGTGTCAGGGATCTCGAAGCGTAGAGGAGATGAAAAAACTGGTGATGAGGGTGTGCAGAAAAGCCCAGCGGCCCCACGGGTCACGTGACACAAGAAGCCGGCGGTGTTGTTTTGTTGAATGTGGCGAGTAAGGGAGGGGAAGAGGGAGGGTAACGGCAATAGAGAAAAAATGGACAAGAAGGAACGGAAGCCCGGCCATAGCTGAGAAAGATAGGTGTGTGTTTTCTCGATTCGCGAGGGCCATATTGATCAGCACCCTGGGAGAATCCGATTGAAGCATCCACGAACGGCCCGAAAGAGAAGGGCGAGCCTGAAGATGCCCGATTTCCGCCTTTTTGGAGGAGCCACGCGGCTGGGCTTTGTCACAAAGTTGCAGAATTACATCCACCGCATGGGTGCAAAATTTGGGCTGCGACTGCCTGCCCTGCGCTGGAATTGGTGCCTGGCTTCGCACTATTCGTTGTGCTCTAGCCCCTCCGATCCGGCCCCAAAAAGAAGGAACAAAACCAGTAGAAGAAAGCAGGAACGCAAAGCACGTGTGGTCACAAAGTGCCCATGCTGACTGGCCCGTTTCCAATTCCGAACTCTCAAGAATTCTGGCTCTTATGCCTCAAGCAGGGCTCGCCGCAGTTACCCGCACATGGAGCGAAAGAAAAAGCGAAAAATACTCCGGCTCTGTCCACCAGTCTTCACAACCGGTTTTCTACCAAGCAGTATGTACCAAGAAGTCGATCACTAGGATGAAAAACCACACAGACCTGATCTGACAGGGCCCCGGCTCTAATGCAGATAATCTATATTGCCTTTTTAGCTGAACGTGATGACGTGGCATTAGAATCACTACTAACAACTCACCAGAACTCACAGTAGCCACGTATCGTTCGATCGCTTAGTTTTATAGTTTTGGTTTTGTGTTTTGGTTTTGCCTTTGGTTTTGCTTTTGTGTTTTGCTTTTGCCTTTGCTTTTGCTTTTGCTTTGTGTTTGCTTTTGCTTTGTGTTTTGCTTCTTCCTTCTATTCTCTTCTCCACTATTCCTCAACATCCATCCACATGCCTACACAAAGTTAACGTGAAACTATTGCTATATTATCTTAAGATATACTTATTTCTTGGCAGTCAATCTTCTCAAGTAGAAGGCCAACTCCTCTCCCTCCAAGATGTAACCGTCACATCTGCCGGATTGACCAGGTCTGGAAGAGATACAAGCGTACAACTTACCAGCAGAGAACTGGTGCTCAACAGCAGATTCGATGGCGGCAGCAGCAGACCTGGAAGCCAACTTTCTCTCAACCTTCTTGGACTTCTTGGTCTCCTCCTCACCATGTCCCTTGCCCAAGACCTTACCGTAGTGGGTCTCGTACCATTGTCTGAAAGGAGTGGCATCGATTTGCACGATGGCGGACTTGGTCAACGTGTTGGTTCTGACCAACTCGTTGTTGGATGGGTGGTACACGACAGATGCAATTCTGGTTTTTCTAGCAACACCCTCGCTGGCCCACGAGAAGTTACCAGTCTCAACTCTCAAGGCTCTGAACTTCTTGTTGCCTCCTCTGGCTCTGACAGTGTGGATTCTCTTGGCCCCGATCTTGGTGTTGGCTGGCTGTCTACCCAACTCGAACTTTCTCTTCTTTCTGAATTGGGCTCTTTTAGCACCAGTGGCAGCACGCTTGTGACGAGAGTCTCTAGAAATACCCATGGTCTGAAGAATGTTAGTACTAGTCGATGGAATTTCTAATCACTGGCTGATCGAGTAGTCTGGCTGCCGTCTGCAGAACCTGGACATGTCCACACGAATGAAAGTTAGGCCGAGCCAGAACTCTCAACGCTCCATTAGCCTGGCTTTCACCTGACTTTCAGCTGAATGGACGGACGTCTGCAATCGCTTTTCGCTCAGATCTCGTCAGGAACAGCACTGTGAAACAAGGCTGAAACACGGGTGAAACACAATCGGGGCGTGTTGAACGTCGATGGCCAACAAACGGCAACTTTTGCAGATTTCGTTACATACTTCTTTGGTTACTGTCTAGTAGGAAGAAAGAGAGAAGGAATTTTTCGTAGCTGAGAGCTCCAAGGTAAAAATTTTCGCACACTGCGCGTGCAGGACGCCCTCCATACCAAGCAGCGGTGTGGCCTGGGTGAGCAAGCCTGGTGTCGTGGTGTTTTGTCCACCAACGACAGTCACACCCGCCCCAGTAGCGCGAAGCACGTGACTACACCGGTCTGTTGCCCTGGATGTTGATGCTAACTACGACTCTGCGGCAGCTCACCACCACCGAGCGAGCCGTAGCTGGCTATAATCCGAGTCAGCCTGAAGAAAGGGAGCTGACAAAGCGAACAAATATAAATCGACTAAAAAAGAAAAAAAGAAAAAAAAGAAAAAAAGAAAAAAAAATAAAAAGACCAAACAGGGCGCCGAACCCGTACCTCCCTACTCAATGGCCATTTATCGTTCCGCCTCGGTCGCCTGGCACTCGGCCCGAAATTAGAGGATGTAGCTACGCTTTGAGAGCCGAAACAATCCAATTGGGATATAGCCGCCGAAGGCCGCCTTCTTCCTTGGTCGGAATATTCGCAAATTGAAGAGCCAACGGAGAATTCAAATTGCCCTTCGTGCAGGACCACCTTTAAGGAAAAACATGCATACTGTTTTAGCCTACGTGGGGCGCAGCAACCGACGCAACAAGCAGAGAAGTCGAGTGCCAAGCCGGCTCGCCAGAGCCCACTACGCCCAGGGTAGACAACGGCAGCCTCAAGCGAGACAGAGACGGGAGGCCGGGTCACGTGACCGATGAGGTGAGCAACCGCAGAGAAAAAAAAACAGGAACCGTCCGAACGCAGCCTGAACCTCTGGCAACACAAGTACCCGCCGCGTAGTGCTCACAGGAGAGACAGAGCGCCGGTCGAAGAGCAGAAGACGCAGCCCAGCGGAAGCATCGCGGACGCTTTGGTTGTGGCACGTGAGGAGGTCTGGACACCGCAGCCTCAAATGGAAACTATATACGATGAGATAGAGATCGAGGATTTCGCCTATGACCCGATTACCCAGCTCTTCCAGTACCCGTGTCCCTGTGGAGATCGGTTTGCGATATCGTTAGGGGACTTGCGAGAGGGTGAAGATATAGCAGTTTGTCCGAGCTGTTCATTGATGGTCAAGATAATTTACGAGCCCGAAGATCTTGACGAGTTTGAGTAGCAAAGAAAGAAGTGTTATTGTGCAGAACCAATCACAATGTGAAGAGTGTTTCAAGATATTGATATCTTCTTTGATGCATGTGATATTGCTGCATTTGCTTTATTCAGACGTTTGCGTCGTGGCCGTGGTCGACGAGGCTTACCCGTTGTGGTCGGGCCGCATATTGGCATGACTGAGAAGTATGGCGAAATCGACTTTGACCATCAACGCACCAAGAAGCGAGCATATCGGCTAATCTCAACTAAAATAGAGACAGAAAAAAAAACACTTAAATCGCAAAGAAGCACAAAATTTAAATAAGTGAAGGGCAACGAAAAAAAAGTCAGACAAAACAAAATTTTGCAAAGGCACCGTCAAGCCACTTGCAACTGAAAAAGAAACAAAGTATGAACTTTGGGGTAATCGGGAATATAGGTACAGAACAGAATATACGAATAGTGAATAGCTAAAGCGGGCGTTGCTTTTTGCAACGGTGCAAGTGCGTTGACAGATTAATAATATATGACTGTTGCGGAGTTCTTGGAAAAGCGTACACCACACAAGCATCAACGTTGGAACAACCGCATCGGCTCCCACCGAAATGTTCTGATTTGACTTAACTTTACCTTAACGCCGAACTGCATGACTCCGCGTTAGTGTAAGAAAGCGCAACCGGTTAGAGTTTCAGTTTTTTTTTCCCGCGAAATCTCAGCAAACATGTTCCCTGTTTGAGAAGAGTCTGCAATCTTCATGCTGCTAGATGTAACCACCCACTTGCTTAGCTCACACATGTAACATGATTTTTGTGGTAGCCTACATGAATTTATGGTTCGTTTTAGGCAGAGTTTTGACTCTTTGCAAAATGGTTAAAGTTGATATTGTTGTGTATATTTGGCTCAGCGAAGACATGCCGCTTTTAAAGTGTCAGCAATAACTGGTGAACGAAGTAAATCACAAAAAAAGAAAAAAAAAAAATAATGAGTTGCATCCAAGTTCGGCACAAAATTGGAGGACCCGTAGCGAAGTAGCAACAGATGCATTGTAGATGCGGAATTTCGCATGTTTTTTCCGACATCAGTTCATATACAAGAAAATCAAAAGCGATCTTGAATTTGTGTTCCCTAAGGCATGAGCGGACTCGACCTATTCAAAGTGATCGAATAATAAAAAAAAAACCCTAAATTCGTACGAGAAAAGCTCTGTGTTCAATTAGCGAGTCGTTATCATGAGAAGACCGCCCTGGCAAGAGCCTGCGTCGCATAGAAGATTACGAGTCTCAGCATGCATGCACGAAGTCAGAGACAAATGCACAGTGGTAAGTGTTCTTCCAACCGTTAGGCAGAAGTGGATGTACGCATGCATGGTGTGCACTACTGCATTCAGAGTAGGCTCTCCTAGACCCAAAGATTTTGAATTAGATATGACGCACTAAAACTAATTCTCTCCCGACGGGATAAGCACGACGGCTTATGTACAACTTTTGGGATCCAGCTTACTCTTTTCCATGGGATTGTGCATCGACACGAACCTTAAATCGACATATTTTTTTGCAAGGCTTTGCGACCGTTTTGCTCCGTCAACCGTTCAAATATCAATAATCTCGCTCTTCTTGACTAAAAACATCTTTTTCACTTTTCCCCGTCCCCACAAACCCACCCATCTGTTAATACCCTGCCAGTCTACCCCAGGCACATGCAAGTGTATCCGAGCACTGATTTTGCAAGTTTTCTCGTAATTCTTAGTCATCGCTCTCCAAACGCCTTAGAAGGGAGAAGTTGATACATCGAGAATCTTTTGCTGACACGAAGGAATTGAAGCGACACCCCTTTCCTAATCTTTAGTTGTCTTGCCTTTGTTTGTCTTAGTCAAGTGAAGTCCAATCCGCTTGAAGCAACACTTCCTTTCCCTCATTTCTATTCGCATGCTTCTAGTCCTGAGCCACACTTCCAACTTCACCACTATGGACTCAAACTACGGCGCTGACCGAGACCGGCAGCCGTCACAGGAACAAGGCCACGCAGCTCATTTCAAGGCCGAACCTAACTCCATCCGGCGAGGACCCTGGAGTCCCGAGGAAGATCAGAAGCTCATGGAGATTATCTCGTCCTACGGCCCACTGAACTGGGTCCGCATCTCGATACTGCTTGGTAGCAGGTCACCCAAGCAATGCCGAGAACGCTACCACCAGAATCTCAAGCCGCTGTTGAATCGGAATCCAATCACGTACGAGGAAGGCTTGTTAATCGAGGAACTAGTAGCCAAGCACGGCAAGAAATGGGCCGAAATCGCTCGCCATCTAACAGGACGCTCGGACAATGCCATCAAGAACTGGTGGAACGGTGGTGCTAACAAGAGGCGCAGGGCGTCCCACGTTCAGGTCCTGACTCCTGGTTCCACCCATAACTCATCTCTGGCTTACACTGCTCCACGACAGGGATCTGAGCTGTTAGATGATACACCCTCGAGCAAGGAGAATGGCCGGGTGGAAGACGGAGCCGGCTCGACTGCCGGTGTCACGTCTACCGTCAAATCAGTAAGTGCAACGCCGCAGGCTTCGGGTCCTGGTTCTGAGAACGGGAAAGCTCTCGGACACGGCTCTGCCAATGGCCACAGCTCAGGCAGCAGCCAGAGCCATCATCATAATCACAACCATAATCATAACCATAATCACATTCATAATCACAGTCACAATCACAGTCACAGTCACATGCAAAATCATCAGGTACCGCTCCACGGCATAGGCACCCAGCAATATCCAGGGATGCTTGCATCCCGGACGTTTCCTCCCGGATTGCAGCCAGTGTTGCCCTATCATCAGGCGGCACCACCACATGAACAATTTCCGGCTCAATCACTTGGCTTCACCGAATCCAGCCCTCGTTCTGTAGATGTCCCCCACTACAATCCTTTCAACAACGCGCCGGCGCTTCCCCAAATAGCTTTCAACACCATGATATTCAACGAGCAAAAGCGCCAGGCGCCGTACAGCTTCCCGGGGCCCAATGTCTCCCAGCACTGGGCGGTCGGAAGTCGCTCCGATCCACTCCATCCCATGTCAATTGACAACGTTCCGCTAAACACAGGCAAACCAGGCAACCCAGGCAACCCCAACATTCGGTTCTTTGACGACCGCAGACACAGTTCCAGCTTGACGCCCGTTGTGTCGACGTCACCGGCGTTGTACTCCAACGGAGGCGCTCCCCAGAACTACTTGTACAGTTACAGTCTCTCCAAGCGCACCGATTCGGCGGAATTGAACAGTCCACACGTCAGCAGAAACAGTTCGCTCAACTACTACGATACGAACAGCCAACGGTCGGTCGGTAACTCGACATCAACTACATCGTCGTCGGTGACTAGCCATTCGCGTATTCCGGCAGCACCGGCACCAGAGGGCCCGATGGGTGGGGAGTTGATACGGAAGAGATCGTTTTCTCAGAGCCAAGCCACCGAACTCAAGCATCAGCCTCGTGTTATGAAAGCAGATGCCAAAGATCCAGAAACGACACTTACTCCACCTTACAAAAAGTTAGTGAAAGAAATTCAATTGCCGACTTCGCCATCATCACAGGATGGCCGGGACTGCAGCAAGAGCATGAGCGTATCCAGTTTGATCAATTGAGAGAGTGCCGTACCAAGCAGGCAACAACCAGTGCCGCGGCGTAGCAGTTTCGGTCTACTTCAGCTTTTTATTGATGAGATGAATTTCTTCTACACTCACCCAACATTAGACCACGCCCTGCATCAGGGGTTGTGGAACATGAAGTTACAGTTCCATGCACCGCGCTTCGTTTGTTTTGCATATCCGGTACGCCGGTGGAATCGCATTAAGTTAGTCAACACACACTCCACGATTTTGCGCCATGGGCATGCAAATACAGACAAAAAAAGAACAGCACATAAAAGGACAGACACGAAAAAAGTGGAAAACAAACATAGAAATGTTATTTTCAGAGAACGAGAGTGTATGTAAGAAAAAGAAAACAGCAGCAGCTAGTTATTATCTTCATACGCAAACTAATACATTTATTCTGGTGTTGTTTCGTAGTGAGGCCACTGCCACCTCAAGGATGGTTTTTTTTTCTTTTTCTGTGTTAAGCTTTTCATCTCACTTTATTTTGGTTTTAGTTTTTTCTTTCTTTTCTTTTCTTTTGTTTTTATTTGTATTATATTTTTCTTTATTCATCTTATTCGTTTTTATTTGGAATTTTACCGTCTCCTGCTATTTTAATGTTTATGTACGTGGAGATTCCACGTCGTTTGTTGCTAGGATTACACGCAATACGTTTTTAGGTTTCCGTGGTTACTTAGAATCGGTGGTGCGCATGCAGTTTGAACGCTGATGTTTTCCGCAAGCCGACCGTGGCGAGCTATGCACGATTTTAGTTTGGAGTTGGCGAACTTACAATGCCGTTTTCTGCAGTGCGAAATGCGAATGCACGCCTAATCTCGTCATCTAAACGAATAGTGATGCTGAACCGGCAGCTGCATAGAACATCCCAAGAAATTACTTCACACGCAAAATGCAATTTTTGCAAGATTCAACCAACACAATGGGCAGGTTGAAGCTCGAACATCCATGTGGTTCCCACACCCCCATACAGGTTTTGCTGTAGCAAGCCTCAATCGAACCTAATATGAACCGCCCCATTCCTTTCTTTCTTTTGGCCAATAGTGCACACCTGCAGCTTGCCGTCTTCTCTGTTAGCTTTGCTCTGTTAAGTTTTATTTGCTCTCGTTGTGGGTTTGTTCTCCCTTTCAGCGATGCAAGATTTGGAGCAGTGCTTCTACCTGTGCCTATCTAACGTAGACATGGTTTGTATCCGCATTCGCATTTCCGCTCAACGCCGGTGCCGATGTGAGGGCCGTTGTTCACCGCCCGCTGTTCACTCCGCTGACAAGGATATGGCTTCTGTCATAGGTCGTCCAGTGCGTGGGTGGAGAAAATCAACACCCTCGCCCGGTGCGCCTGCTACGGCCGAACCACCGCCTCTTGCGGCCGGATCGGTTTTTGCACCTTTCCTGTCCGCCATGCCTTTCTGTCGTTTCCTTTCTGTCGTTTCCTTTATTTCTATTTTTTTCCCATTCTCTGTTCCTTTCGTTTTCCGGGTGCTGATTTCCACCGTCTGCTCGCATGTCACTGTATAGTGGCCTCTTGCCCGTGCGTTCACGTGGTTCGTCAACAGCGAAAAGCGGTGCCACCAAGCCAGTGCACACCAAAAGCTTATATCCCATTGACAGGCACTGACCCCTCAGCACTCGGTGACTTGTACACACTCTGAGTTCTTAAGCGTGGTGACATGGCACGGATGTTCAGTGGTGGCAGCATCCAACATCTTTTCGACCGTATCAGGCCACTTTTTTCGTAGCTCCGGTTACTAACCCGTCTACAAACCGTTGCTTGTACATGCCACCGCAAAGAGGAAAGTCTCAAACGGGAAATCAGGAACATGGCATCTGCAACTTCAAGGCACAGGAATCGGGTGACATTTCGTTTGACCCCTTGCATTTTGATGGCAGTGGGCTGTGAAGCGCGTTATATGCTGGTGGGGGCCCCAAGCCCTAAATGGATGGGACGCAGTTACAAGCCTACAGGGCTTGTGCAGTTTTGTCGGCAATGTCGTAAAAATGTGCGGGGCCCGACCGCCTCCGTAAAGCCCTGACCAGCATCCGCCCTTGGGGCCTCTTTGCTGCCGTCTGCTTGCGCTGCCTACGCACCCTGCAAGTATTCTACTGCCACTTTCCTGCTGTCTACTCCGAGCCAGGGTTTCTGGGCCGCCGCACCGCGCCTACCGCTGTGAAATGGCGCCTCGACACCCGTGCACCGCCGCTTCTCTGGCGGTGCGCAACGGCTTCTCATCACTACGCTTCGTCTCTCTTGTCCGAATCACGTGCACTCTGCCTGTCCTCATGATTCCTCTCCTTGTTGTCGGCACGTCCTTGCTAGTGTTCGACCTAGACCATGTGCGGGCTCTCAGGGACGCGGGTATCGTGGGTGTGCTTGCGGGCTCGTTGCCCAAGGCCCCGCAGCAGAATCTCTTTTTGGGGCTCCCTCTCCGTTTGAGTCTTCACGAAGCTCTCTGGGTAGTTGAGGCCGGTCTTGGAGTTTTGGTGGACGCCGCCCTGTACAGCAGCCACCTTGCTTCAAATGCCGGCTCCGCTTTAGTATCGACTCCCAAAGCTGGCCCGTTTGCTGTCACTTTGGACACGAATAAGTTGGCTCCCACTGAACTGCTAGAGCCTTTCGTAGTTTCGCCTGAGACATTGATTGAGACGCATTGTCACGGGCTCGAAGACCCCGACTCCGCCCGACGGCATCTACGCTGCACATATGCGGTTTTCAAGTATCTCCGGGAATTGCGTTATTTCATGATGCCCGGCCTACGCTTTGGAGGAACCTTCGTTGCCTATCCGGGAGACCCTCTCAAATTTCATTCGCATTTGATAGTGAAGGTGTTAAAGCCGCATGACAAAGTTGACTTGATCAAGCTCGTCGCGAGTGGCCGTTTGGCAACAGCCGTGAAAAAAGCCTGGCTTCTTGTTTCTGTGGACTGTCTAGATTGTACTGGTGAAGACAAGCTAAAAAGTTCTACAGCTACTAACGGGCGTGCTCAGGAAGAAACTCCCCAAGTTACGAGCAATTATAACTCGGCCGAGGTCAAAGCCTTTTCAATAGAATGGGCTGGTTTTGGATAAGTAAAACAAAGATACATTATAGTGCATTCATAATTCACAATTCGTAAGATAGATTCATTTCAACAATGGGGCAATCTTGTGGTGATATTCTTTTATCGCCATAAAGGCATCTCCATTCTGCTTCAAATGTCCTTGTAAGACTGCTTGTCACTAACAATTTCTCCCTTCGAAGCCGTCACCTTCCTCTTATATTCGAATTGATGACAAGGCCCATCAATAATGGACTTCAACTTTGTGTGTAAAGTTCCTTCGCCGAAATTGCCTGTCTCACGGAGATGGAATTCCGATGTGCCCGCTTGAGATTCTCTCTCATTCATAACCTCTTTATCATTAATCTGTAAAACGGTCAGCTTCACATTGACTAAATCAACTACCAAGTCCTGGCCACCTTCAACGGCAGTCTCCTTGTACGTGATGTCAAGTGGATAGTTGAGTGATAAGTCCGTCTCAAGGAACACTTCTTCTGCAAAGTTATCCTTGAGATAAATTCTTTTCACAGATTCTCCATCAAATACCAACTTAGCAGACCTGCCAGCATCATAGTACATTTGAACGTTAGAGATCTCTCCTTTGGTGAAAGCTGTTAAAGTAGTGTTCAACGTTCTTCCGTCCTTCAACTCGTAAAGGAGCCTAGTTGATATTCCAGCTTCAAGGACACCGTTGCAAACCTGCTGTAAAGATTGTGTTAATGGGATGGATACACCAAAGGATTTCGCTTTACTATCCCCAAACACATCCAAAGTCTCAGCAGAAGACAGAACAATTTCCGAGTTTTCATAAGCCAATAGATTAGCACTTATTATCCAGTCATTACCGATTCCAGAACTAGAGCCCTCCACTTCGTCTAAGGCATTCACAACTTTAACCAGAATGAAATGTTCGTCAGAATCCCATGCCAGCGGCAAGAACCCAGTAACATCAACATCAATACTGGCTAAATCAAATGCATTGATTGGAACTACAGAGCTCCACAATGCTGGCGAAAAGCCTCCGGTGAAGATAAAAGGTTGAGGAGTCTGAGTAGCGATCTTCTGGCCATCGAGATAAACCTCAACAAAGCGAAGAGGGCCATGGCCATATAAAGTTTTACCGCTAGCTTCAAAGGTGTCAGTATATTTGTCAAGAACGTTATGGTACCAGAACTCTTCATTACCGTTTCCACTGGCAAACACAGCCAATTTCAATCTGGTGGTGTTGAAGGACACTTTAGGCAATTTGACCGAAACATCCTCCCAAGGAAGATGTTGAATAGGCGTGGAAGAGTTTCTTATATCTGTCAAAGGGTATATCTTGTCAGCAGGCCTCCGGATATCGTACAATTTATACTTTTCGTCGAGCACCAAATGACCGTCGTTTGCAGGGGAGTATAGCTCATCGGAGGTGCTGTCGATACGGTCACTATTGTAGAAGTCTACCGTAATGACTACATTGAAGGCACCGGTCAATTTTTCAGTGACAAGATTGTCCAATTGGAACACAATTTCAGAATCTTCCTTGAACAACCCCAAGTACAGGGTCACATCCTTCTTGTGCGAGGAAGAGACGTTTCTGTGGCCCGGTTCAACCGTTGATGTTCTCCAGATTTCGGCGCCTCCAACATAAAGATGAGCCAAGCGATCATACTGCACGCCTTCAACTGTAGTGTTGAGTGTTAGCACAACTTTGTTATACTCGATTTCTTTGGGTGGCTGAAACTTGTAGGAGACGGGATGGCCCCACGAATTGAAGGTATGGTTCACCAACAACTCCGAATACATGGACACGCCATATTTGTTTTCGGGAAGTAGTGGGAAGTCAACGCTGATAATCTCTTTGCGAGTCGAAGACAATTCCAGGAACATGCCGTAGTCCAAGTGACCACCAAAGAGCATTTGCTGACTTTGAGGCATCTTCATGAAACTCAGCAAACCCCACAACACATATCTCAAGTAAGGCAAAAGAAATATAATCAAGCAGATTTGAAGTGCACGGATAGTCCAGCTCAAGGCCCGGTTGTGCCCGCTTCCTTTGCGTCGTGGTTGCACTCTTTTCTCCTCAGGGTAGTCGGATTTTACATCATCATGTAACAACAGTGGACGATGCGTTTTACCGAATACCAACCTGTTCCACACAGAATCGTCCTTTGCTAGATGCCGGCTCATATTAGTATTGTAGCAAATAGAAAACCGCAAGTCAGCAGGGGTTATATATATATCTATAATTGTCTTCGTGCAGTATCGAGCGACTGTCCCACTGACTTCTCGCCGCACTAATCTTGACTAA
This sequence comes from Metschnikowia agaves, assembly GCA_963678735.1. Lineage (NCBI taxonomy): Eukaryota > Fungi > Ascomycota > Pichiomycetes > Serinales > Metschnikowiaceae > Metschnikowia > Metschnikowia agaves. The sequence goes on along the minus strand of CAVMBV010000011.1, from coordinate 985,479 downwards.
GCGGTCGGCCGTAAGTAACTAAAAGTTCGGAGATGCCCGTGGTGCCGGGAAGCATCAGACTCTCGGACGCCGATGAGTTTTCATTCCATCGAACGGTCTTATTTTTTTTATTTATTTTTATTTTTTGCCTTCGTATGATGTGCATGCAGAATCTTACCGGTTTCTCCTGCTTTTCTCAGTATCGCTGTTCGTTGTTCACTCTTCGTGCCAGTTCTCAGTTCTTAAACAACAATACCTTGGAAATGGCCCTCGGCTTGCTGCTGGTTTTTCAAATAGGTTAGCGTTCTTTCGAAAAAATCATCAATGCGACGTAAGAGTCTTGCCTCCTGGTCATCATCGTCACTAGAAACGTTGTTTTCCCTGAAGTTTGAAAAATTCGTGCGTATCAAATCAATTAGACCATTGATGTAGCGAGAGTCGATCATCCAGTTGTCGTAGATATTGAAAATCAAACAGCGGTTGAGCACCTCTACAAAAAGCTTCAACAGAAGGTACGGATCCATGCACGAATCGGCCACACGGAGAGCTTTTTGGAGACACTCTAGCACTCGTTTTGGATCTTGGTATAACTGTTGTTCAGTAGCTTCGGGGATATCTGTATCATTGTTTGATTTGTCATCCGCATTGCCGCTTGCATCCTTCGCTTCACCTTCTCCATCCTCGCCTTCTGTTTCACCAGTTTTACCCTTATTCTTTTTTTCTTGGTCATCAGCTACTGTTGGTGACTTTCCATCAATCAACGCCTCACACCACCACCATAAATGTGCACAAAAATATATTGACCGGCACTGGTCCTGCTTTTTGAGCAACTTTGATCCGTATAAAGTGAGTTTAGTAATCAAGCTCTCATAATTATCCCGCTTGAAAAAGCGCAGGTTAGATAATCGGTTCGCGATCATGACAACTGACTGGTAGGGAAGAGCACCTCCCATTGAGTCATGAGGATTTACCTGAGCCTGAGACCCACTTAAGCTAAGACTCTCTTCATAAACAACAAAACACTGACTGAATAACTCGTATGCAATATTTTCGAGTCGCAATTGGTCTGCAACGGTTGCTAAATTGAGATAGCATTTCAATACTAGCTCTGCGCCGAACCGCTGATGATATTGGTACAATTCATCAATGACCACAGAAATGTTCTTGAATGAGCTACTGATCATCAAGTCCAGTTGATCGGTATCTGTTTTCGACTTTTTGTTTAGCTTCTTGTAACCCGCTATCCTCAAGACATTGGTCATCCTAGTAATGATTGTAGGGTACGTAAAGATAATGTTCTCTGGACTTTTGTTCAAGTACTTTTTCTTGACATAGAGAAGATTTGATAACAATTTGAACTCATCCTCATTGTCCAACGAATGAAGAGTCTTGCTGACTATTTCTTGTGTCCTTAAGAATTTCTCGGTTACGAGCTTTTCACCGCCATCTATCTTGATGGTTTTTTCAACACCCAAGTCTTTCGATGTGTTCAAACTGGTGTTCAGGTCTTTGATAAGAACCAATAGATATTTGAAAACCTCGTCAATCTCCTCAGTTGTTCTTAGTTTAACAATATTATCTTTCTCCACACCCGCTGCCAAAAGCTTATCAATTATGTTGTAGGATAGCACCTTCTGTAGAGCAGTGTCGCTGATCTTTGAGTACAATTCGTAGAAGTATGGAAGCTTGAGCAAGTTGATGACTGAAGTCGAGGGACCTATTGGAGCCACTAAGAGATCAGCCCATAATGTTTGCTGTGCTAGAGCATTTTCTGCATTGGACTCTTCAGGCGCCAAGTAATTTTCTGCAGCAAACTGGTACACCTTATCTAGGCTCGAATAATTGGATGGATCGAAGGCCAGGGATAACTTCACAAGAGACTGCAAAATAGGTATAAGCTCCTCAGAAGCAAGAGGAGGCTCAGAGTTCTTCAAGCGCGAATAGAATGTCCAAAAGGACAGGAACATCTGTTCGGTGGAAGGGGACTCTTTTCCGTCGAGAGTAGCAGACACATTTAACTTTGAGGTCTCTTTGGCTAGCTCGTCCTCGTTGCTTTTAAAAGTGACAAAACGGTCGACCAATGAGGCCACGAGATCAGACTTCTTTAACATTGGATGCAAGTTCAAAAATACGTCATTGAGCAATTTCTCCAACGTGAGCAAATGATACAGATCAGGAAATACCTGAATGAGGACATCGACCAAGTAGCTCTGGGCCAAGTGGTCCTTGCACTGGATAATCTGCTCTGTGATAGTAGGGAATAGCTTTTCCTCGTAGTAGGTAGCAGCGGAGTAGTCAGGGCCCGAATAATCATCGACAACCTGCGAAAGACGCACTAAATTTGATCCCACCAAAATCTTGAGTTCCTTCCGCTCTTGATAGCGCAACATTCTCTCGCTGGAATGGCCCTGGTGCTGCAAGCGAACCCAAAGCTTATTCATCTCCACGAAGTTGGTGACCAAGAAGTCTACTGTCTCGTTGAATTCATCCCTGGTTGCCATTGGAAATAACTCCTTGCATCTCTGGCCCAAGTAGTGCCTTAGAAATAAGCCGCGGATCGGGTGTTGTACGCCACGGCACATTTCTATCATGTCTTTCATGATGTCCTTGGACGAAACATTATTGACGGCCATGCATGTCGTCCCTACAACAATCATCATGTAAAGCCTGGGCACAATGTTGCCTGAATACTGTACCAACTCGTAAAGGTCTGTTAGAAAGGGCGTGTCCTTGTTCTTCGCCTGTTTGCTCTTGGCGGATTGAAGAAGGTATGCAGAGAAGTCCTCCAACGCGTCAAACACAGCCATGTATAGTTCATAGTACTCTTTGGGCGAGAATGCCGATGAACGCAACTCGTTGAGAAAGTTGGAGCAGTTCTTGAGTGCTTGTAAAAGATGACCCTCGGCCAAGTTTTCCTTCATCAATTTTGCCTGTTGCCTGATGGTGTTGAGGCTGCTGACAAGCAAGGTGTTGGGAGCCATTTTGGAACAGACCTGTTTCGGATTGAAGAAAATCAACCACTAGACTTCGGAGCGTTTAATTGGGTGAAGCCCGGAGCTTTTTGCTGCTAGTGTTCGGTATAGCAGCCGGTTATAGCGGACTATTCCTAGAGTCACGATCTTATGCGTAGGCAGGTCCCGGTGCACTTGTTTTTATGGTGCAGAGGTCGCTTGCACGAGAAGAATCTTGAAAATCAGACGAATAGAAACTCTGATTGAATCTATGAAAAGCGAAACCAGCTAGGAAATCCTGCTCAATTGCGTGGTAGAGTTGTGGCTATCTCACTGAGGTAAGCACAAATCAGACAAGGGCACACTGAGGCACGGATGTATCGCTCTGGTAAACGACGACAGAGTCAAAGTGAACTTCAGACTACATCAGTTACCTGGGACGAAGAGGCAGGAAGCGTGCCCGAACGTAAAAAGAACCATTCAGAATAAAATTAGAAATACAGCAAAAGAGCCGAACAGCCGCTGCTCTTGGTTACACCCGTCATCGTCTTTGTCGTTCTAGTCAAGTACTATATGTGCCCGTTGTAGAGCTATCCGTCTCGGAATTATTCGAAGTTAGATGCGTCATTAACAACCATGCCAGAAATGGCAGCCGACATCATCGTGGCAATGAAACCTGTGAATAATGCCGAGAAAATGTTCTTCGCTATGTCTGAAGATCTCTTCCCTTTGCTCAAGGTATTCAAAACACCCAATGTGATGCCCATGGAGCCAAAGTTGGCAAAACCACAAAGAGCATACGTGGCAATCAAAGTGCCTCTCGTGGACAATTCAGTGTAAGGTTTCTCAGAAATCAACATCGAGTAAGCTACGTATTCATTCTGGACGAACTTGTTGGCAATCAAGTTGGAGATGGGGAGTATTTCGTTTCTTGGAACTCCCAACAAAAAGGTAGCTGGATAGAAAATATATTTGAAAATCAACTCCAATGTCAATTCACCAATGTTCCAAAACTTTCCAAACCACGTCAAGAGCCCGTTGCACAAAGCAACAAGTGCAATAATACATAAACATTGGGTCAACATAGTGGCTGCAGTGAAGAGACCCAACGTGGCTCCTTCTGAAAACGCTTGCAACACGTTTTTAGGCTTTTCTCCCTTGTCTAGGTCCTCTGTGAACTGAACACGTCCCTGGGTTGTGGGCACTTCGATTTCTGGACATCTTAATTTAGACGTTGCAATGGAGGCTGGGATTGACATGACACAAGAAGACACCAAAGCTTGGGCACTTAATCCCAACCCAATGTATCCTACGAGAACAGCGCCTGAGATAGTGGCGAAACCTGAGGTCATGACTTGATGCAACTCAGCAATTGTGAGATACGGAAGAAAATCTTTAATCAAAATTGCCGACTCTCCTATCCCAATAAACGGGGACGCAGATGCAGTAATCGATTCCGCTCCAGAGATTCTTAAAGTCCAGAAAAAGAAGTTGGCGAATTTGGAGACAAACCACTGAATTGTTCCCCAGTAATAGAAGATGTGAACGAAAGCAACGAAGAAGATCACACCCGGCAACACTGTGAAGAAGAACATGCTAATCTGCGACACTTCAGAGCTCGTCAAAAAGGCCACACCATCCTTTGCAAACCCTAGTAACTCTCTGGCCAAGGTGGAAATAAAGTTGAAAACGTCATAACCACATTTTGTCCTCAAAACGAAAAGCGCAATGATATATTGCATCAAGACACCTCCAATGACCGCATTCCAGTTGACCTTGGATCTATTTCTTGATGTGGCATATAATCCAAGGATTGCAACGACAAGGCCAAGGAAAGAAATTGCCCGGTCTGATCTCTTGGAATATGAGGACTCCTTGGACACAAATGTACCGATCAAAATCACTGCGAGAGTGATCGAAGCTCCAGCAAGTAATCTTTGGGATCTCTTAGGGAGTAACTTGTTATAAACGATATCACATACGGAGTCCCAGCCGATTTTTGCAAATGCGAGGATTTTGTTCAAGATTCTAAAGTGCCATGAGATTAAACGGACCATTATCATGCCCCATAAAACAGTAGGGATCAACCATTGGCTTCTGTGTTCTTGCTGTATGAGGATAGAGAGCCACCAAGCTGTGAAAAAACACCCTACCACTACATGGCCTGCTAAACGATACCAAGGAAACCTTAGCTTCAATTTCTGTACTCTGTTCAATGTTTCAGCGGTAGTCTCCGCCTCCTGAACATCGTACGTGCTCTCCTTGAGTTCTTTTGGCTCACCTGTCGTGTCAGATTTTGGGCTCACTTGTGCCTCTATTTCATTTGGCTGGAGCATCTTGCTTATTGTTGGAGCTCTCTATGCGTTAGCAGCAATCTAGCAGATATAAAGATGCAACAAATAACTTTATATTCTTCACTTGACCACTGCTCTTATCAATATTCAGAAAAACCCCCTTCACTGATCTCTTCACTAATAAATGCAAAAAAAAAGAAAAAAAAAAAATATGAATGAAATGGCATTGTATTGCATACATGCAAACGGTTTTGCAGTGACTGCGGAGTCCCATTGATAAGATATGTAAGGCGTTTTGAGAAATGAATTTGAACCCGAAAAGTTTGAAACTGCTGTTGTTTGTTCTCCAGAAAATTATTCAATTTTCGCCTATTCTGACATATTGGCAGCCTTCCCCTGCCAATGGCCTAAAAAAAAGCAGCGGTTTTCATAGGCACATAAACTGTCAAACCCTGAAAATCTGCGCACGGCATCTTCATCACTAGTTTGTCCTGCATATTGTAGAAAATATTCCAAGAAAATGGGCTTTCTTGGGTTTTTCCGCATCCTGTACTTGCATGACATTCCAGATAATGTAACATTTCGGTAAAATTTCCCCTATCAAGCCGTGACAAGATAGTCGAATACAGCTAAGGCGGTGTAGTTTCTGCTTGATTGTTTCCATATTTCTCTTGGCTTTCTCTCATTTGTTTAGAGTCAATACCGTTGCTAATACCCATCAACGTCTTCATCAATGCCTCTGTAGTTCCGATCATTGGTCGAATTATCAAAACCGGAGAGTTTTTTGCTAAAGTAACGAGTTGGTCCTGAAGTTTTTCTGCCTCTTTTAGTTCCTTTTTCATCTCCTTGAATTTTTTACCCGTACTCCTCATGTTCTTTCCCAATGCGTTGTACGCTGACTTCAACCCATCCTTGAGATTTTCTGGCTGGTTAGAGTAAAGACTAATCTTCTTGGTGCCCGTTTCATCATCGAGCTCCTGTTCTAATTCATTATCTTGCTCATCTGATACTTCAACGTCACTTTGATCGAACACAAGGATTGAGTGTTGCAAGTCTTCAATCTCCAGTTCCAGTGAAAGTTCATCATCCTCGTCAATTGTAGAGTAGAAGTAAGGTTTTGATTTCATTGACGTATCCGCTATAGTTGATTTTCGAAGATTTTGTGATGACTCCATGAGTGTGGGTCTCTTGTCATTCACCACTCTTCGTTGCTTCGGCTTCTTGTGTCTTGTAGTCTTATATTCTCCTCTGGCTGAATTGCCCTCGCCGCCAAAATACTCTTCCAGATGCTCCAAGACCACTTGGGCACCAGACGCTAATTTGACTCCTAATTTCAATATTTCGTATGTCGTGGTCTTCGCAAACGACTTCGACCCTTTTTGAAGTCCATAAACCACCCTGCCATCTTTTTTGTTGTACTCCCTCACTGGAATAGCCACAAGGTCCTTGACTCCATTACCTATGTTGACAACCGACTTTACAGGGGATAACCCTGAGAGTAGGCCAGCAATTTGGTATTTTTGAATGTATGGCCCATATATCTGACCGATAGCAATGCCAAGTTTAGAAAACCCATGAGCACCGTAAACAACAGCTCTTTTTAAAGATATATCCGACCCATCCAAGATGAAAAAGTTTGCCAATTCGGCATTTTTCCCTGCTCTTATCCCTGCGTAGTCGATCTTCTTAGGCTTATAGTCAAACTTTACTCTTATAGGGTCAATGACTAATTTTTGAATGTAAGGTATCTCATCAATTGGAAGAAAGAACCTAGTGTCTTTAAACTCGAAAAACCTTATAGCAAATCCCAAAGTATCTTGATCAATGTGAAGGCGAAGTGGAAGAACCTTCAATGTCACAACTGCCTCCGTAAATGATAATTTAGTGTCTGGACGAACATTTAGAATGTCGAGGTCTAACATATTCGTCCCCAACTCCCGATCTCCTAGCAGACTCATGTAAGTTACCATTTTGTTCCACGTAGAAGAATTGACATTGTCGAGAACCGCAAAGGTATCTACTGTAAGTGTGACTCGACTGACTAATTCCAGCTCTGCATTCACCGTTTTATCCACCTTAGGATCTCTCGTAGTAAAGTTCCGTATTCTAATCCCGATATTTTTTAAGCTTGCTGAAATTTTATGGTCCTGCGACCGTGTTAATTTCAAATCATTGAAATTTTTACCGATCTTAACATTTGGCATTGCATCGAAATCGTCCACATATTCATTGGAATTTCCTTGCACTTGCGCATTAATTTTATCAACGAGATCAGAAACTTTCACTTTATCATCAGCTGCTATGCAGATTGACAGGTACAAAGTTTCAGTTAGTTCCTCTTTCGGGTTCTCCGTCTCTGACTTTGAATTTTTAGTTGGCACAAATTGGTCATCTATATCACTCGCGTGTTGTTCGTCGCCTGATGGTAACGGTCTTTTCGTGTTCGAATTCAGTTCTAATGATCGCTTCTGCAAAGATTGAAAGGCTTTTCTCAAAGACTTCCTCGTCAGTTTCCAGTCATATCCATCATGCAAATAGATGTCAGTTTTCGATAGATTAACCTCAATGGATAATGGAATAGCTTTAATCACTTTGGACACTTTTTTGTCAAGAAAATGACTCTCGACAAGCAGAAGAGTAGAGTCGCCTCCAGTTGCAGATGAAGAGGATTCAATTTTCATACTCGCAAATTCATCTTCTAAAGTAGTATCTTGTAAGTTTGCTTCATTGTAATATTCGTCCACAACACAAAAATCCTCAGTAGCAGTTTGACTCGACTTAGTGTTGTTTTCACTGTTGAGTTCATGTTCATCTCCTTGTTTGACACAATGAAGTTCATCAAGAATATCTTGGGGCAAGCGAAATCCTTCTTCAACTCGCAAACGAAACTTATCTTCATCTAGAAACGTCACTGGCTCTTTGAGGTCATTGATTGTTTGAATAAGTGTATGAGCAGAATCTGCACAAAGCGAAGCACGAATTTCGTCGGCATTAACTTTCAAACCCACAATTGAAATATCTTCCCATATACCTTCCAGAATAGATATATTTGTCACACTTTCGACATCATTGGTTAGCATTACACCAACATGCACGATGCTTATGTGTCCGATGTCTGTGTACCCTTCATTTATGAATGCCAAATAGGGAGATGTTGAGGTGCTACCTGATCTATTGCGCAAATTTTTAATATCATCAGTCAAAAGCAATTTAAGGTCACGGAATGAAGTCTTAATGTCAGATTTATCTCTTCTGATCACAATATCCAGATGGCCCTTGCCAATCAGTAGGCAAATTTTGCTTGCTAGTCTTCCAGGTACGAGTCCCACAGCAACTTCGTGAAGTGCTATTCTGATGTCCGTTTTACTGTCAAGTTTTTGCGTCTTGCCTGTGGGCAATTTCTCTAGTCCTTCTTCTGTTCGCTGGCTGTCAAATAAGGTAACCCAATATGAAAAGTAGTCGATGTAAATTTGCCTAACCACAAAATCGATGACAGATTTACTGTCTCCAGATTTGAGAGAAAATTGAAGCATGGGAACATCCAGAGGGATATGAGGAATCCTCGAGACAAATGTTTCATTCATATCGTGTTTGCGATATATTCCAATCGTATTTACCATTCCATAAAGCCCAGTAGTCAGTTGGTGTATTTCAATATTGCTTGCTTGAAGCATCAAGTCCCCGAATTTTTCACTAATGTTAGAAACCTTGAATTTGATCTGCTTAAGAACGAGTTGGAAAGAGACTTGAGAGATAGAGTAATCCCTGAACAATAAATGAGTATTCTTAACACGCCTAAACCTGCTTTGACTGGAATAAACAGAATTTGCCATTGTATAGCCTAGTTGGTTATCTGTCATTGACAGCTTCACAAAAGCTTCTTTCATACAATTAACTTTCTGTGAACGCAGCGAGATTTCATCAAAAAATAACAAAAAATCAGAAACTAAGGTTTGGAGAATACATTTGTCAACTGAGATTAATATCTCGTCAACAAATAATGAATTAGAACACTGGTATCTGGACTTCTGAGGTGCCGAACTTGTTGTTGAAAATTGGTATGAGTTAAAGTTCTGCTTTTTAAGTCGCATGTGGACGTTTGGGATGGTGATTATATTGTATTCCTTCTTGTTATTGAAAAGTGCCACATCAATATGCTGTATTGAACAATGATCTTGAATTTTGTTGAATGATAGTGGAAATATCATGGCCTTAAGCGTCCGCAAGTCAGATAATCTTAAATTGATCTCAAGAGACGCAGTTTGCACGACAATTTGATTGGGTTTATCAGATGTTCTGTGTTTCTGGCTTGAAAATTTTGAATTCCTAAACAGTAGTTCATTCATGATGCCCACATCATTGAAAAAGGTGGATACGTTTTCAGAAACGACAGACAAAGAAGATGCAAAATTAACAAGATACAGCAAACTTGTGCTATCTAAGACAAGTACGGCAGGATTTGAAATTAGAATGGTTATTTCTGATGAGACACTGGAGCCACAATCGGAAGGTTTTGAGTATTCAAATCTAACTTCTGCTTTTTTCTGTGCTGGGGAAAAGTTTTCGTTTTCTGCATTTGCATCTCCTGGAACGATATCTTTATCGGGTATTGAAAACGAAAATAATTTTTCACTTTGGCCACCAAAATATCTGAGGATCTCAATGGTCTCAATTCCCCCATAGATCAAGCACTCATCCTTTTGTTTTAGAGTAGAATTGAGAAGAACAACATTAATGTCGTCCTCGAAGGAAGCAAACTCTCCTTGAAAGTTCAAAGCGGAGGTGAGTCCCACATCTATTTTTGCCACGTGGATCTTGTCAAAAACGCCTTCACTCGTGTCTGAATCATCGACAGCATAGTCGTCATCTCTTGAATCATCCTCATCGTCACTAAGAAGATGGGACAGAATGGAGTTGGTTTTTTTATGGGAGTTGGACTTTCTCAATTGATGATTTTTAAGTTTGAGAAGCTTTGAGAGACTGTTGAACACCAAGGATAATGTGGGTAGAAGCGGCACCGCCGACACTTTGACAGTATCAACATCAACTTTCAAACCAGATAAAGGAAACATATTTTCGAAGGATATGTTCACATTGTTGATGTGCAATAATAGAGGCTTGGTCTCATCTGGACCTGTGGAGGTGACATTTCTTGTCTTTGCAAATGATTCTGATGTTGCACTCATGTAAATAGAGCTGGCCTCCTCGTGTGTGAATACCATACTTTTGTTAAGTTCGAGATCAGCGTCCTCATCTTCGCTAGTGTCACTCAGTTGGTTCTCATCGGACTCATCCCCACTGCTAGCTAGTTTTTCATCACTTGCTGTATGGGAGCGAACATCATGGCCAGCGTTCAACACAGGTTTAGATGTAATAACTCGAACATTACTGATATCGAGAAATTTATCACCATTCTTGAAGGAAAATAAAACTTCACCAATTTCGAGAAGTATGTCTACAGGCTCAATGAGAATTTTGATTTTCACATCAGTGACACGCACCAGAAGACGCAGAAGCGCCATTTCCAATGCCTTAGACATCATGCCCCCACCAAAAGATGTCCTTCTAGGGGAGTCTGTTGATGATGTGGACGAAGTGCGGTTCTTTGCGGGAAGAGTTTGTTCAGCCAGCGAGTCAGACATTGTGCTATGGTCCATACTTTCTCCTTGAGATTCTGCGGGCGTATTGAGGTCAGATTCGAGAAATACGGTGCTGGTCAAATCAGCAGTGCTTTGTGCCAACAGCGCCTGGGCATTTTTTATATCTTGCTCGAGGTTGTCTATGCTTGGCGTTACGACTATATCTAGGCCAGCAACCTCAACATTGACGCCTTCCACGACACCCCCCTTGAGGGTGATGTTCTTGAATTTCCCATGGCGAAGGTTAAACCCAGGGACCTTGGTGACTTTTTCCGGGTCAATCGAAATATCTCGCAACTGTATGTTATTGAGGGAAACCTCCTCCAAGTTTGGAAGATCCACTTCAGAAAATAGCGATAGTTGCTGGAGTATGTAAAGTAGAAGTCTCTTCTGTATGTTCTGGGGCATCCAGTTGGAATAAATCATGTTGACTCCAAAGCTCTACCGTTTTTAGCCTAAGCTTTGTCTGCCGCGAGATCAGATGATATTATCTGAAGAAGGTGTGTATTAACACCGTGATGTTTTGATATATCCTAGTAAACTGATCTTGAGATATGCCTTGGTCTTGCTTCGCAAGGATAACGGTTAAGAAGCCAGCTTCTTTATGGGTGCTTGGAACGGTAAGCTTATTTAGATGGAAAGCCACAGCCTCTACCGTAACTGATGACCTGGTTTTCTGCTGTTTTTGAAGTTTTGCTGGGTCACTCAAGAAGATTATGTGTTTTAGATTATGTGTTTTAGCCGTTATCGGGTGTTTGTCTCTTGTCGGCTTTAAAGATTTGTAACTAAGGATCATACGGACTTGCAAGATTGTGCGTGCTACGTGCGCTCGGTATATAAGCCCGATAAGCTGGTGGGTTGGACTCCCCAGAAAATGATACCATTGACATGCGTACGGGCTGAACAGAAAGTCGAAATGCAAGACACAGCAATTTCTGGTCTATTTATATTCGACACTAATGAGGAGCCTGGAAAGAAAAACATGACAAGGAGGGTATAAGACTCGCACGTGACCTGTCACGTGGAGATACGGTGCCTTTCCCCAGGTTTCGGTTCCGACTCACTAAGTGATGCTGCCCGGGCTCCTTATCGTTTTGTATGTTATGTAAAGCTTCTGTATTCTCACTTCGGTGCTGTGTGGTTAAGCAATTTTATTTTTTTGTTTGCAGATGCCAAGGTTCGGGCGTAGCCCCAAACGGTAATGCAGTCCAACCTTGGTGTCTAGAGAACATGAACCCCCCGTTTACCTTCTGTTTCTTGGCCGCCTGCCCTTCCATTGCTTGAAAGTCTGGAGATCCACACGAGCTCGTGGCCCTCTCTGAATGGTCATTCAAAATTTCCAGGAGCAGAGGCACACTGGCGAATTTCTTCTTCTTTTCTCCGCCCAGAAGAACCTTATTGACGACATTGACGATATCTGAAGTTGCATCTGAGGCTACGGTGTAGTTTTTGATGGCAACTTTCACTTCATCGGTATTTCTGTAACTGTGGTGCATCTCAAATGGAAACGGGCCCCGTAGGACGAGTGGAATCAAGGTTTCTAGCCATGAGCTGATCAACGAGTGCTCCGCGGACGGAGCCTGTTTTTGCTGAAAGCATTGCAGTATAAGTGAGTAAATCAAACGTAGATTAAAGCTTGCAGGGAACGCTTGAAGCAAATCACTGTACATTGTGCGGAGTCCCGAGAACCGCTGGGACTTCAATAACACTTTGTTCAGCACGAACAAACGAGCCATCTCAATACATTGTTTCCGATCTTGAGCAATTGCCAGCAACTGCGAGACGATCTCCTCGGGCTGGGTTGCTACAGCCTCTTGTGCACCCTGGCGTCTCTGAATACCCTTATAGGATCTTACAAGGGACACTATCTGCCTTCTGACATCTGCGTCAGACGGCTCAGAAGGTTGCGAAGCACTTGGTCTCGAGGTGCTCTGCTCCGTGGAATCGAGGCCAATCCAAAAGTTATCATGTATCCACTCCAAAGCCCACCGACACATGAAGCGTAAGGATTCCAACGACGGTAGCAGCTCGTGCGTCGCCCAATGGCGGACTTCCACAAACGCATACGGGAGCCCGATGTTCTTTGCCAATACCAGGAGTGCCATGGCATATGCGCCTTGCTGGAACGGGTCCAAGATGCCGTTGACAAACCGCACCAATGCCATGGAATAGGCGTTGCGAAGAACAAGCTCTTCCGCCGCACTGAATGTGGCGTCTTCCTCTGATTTGCCAGTTTGTGTGCTACTCTTTATGCTCTTAGCACCGACTCTGTCTTGTAGAAAAGCAGAGATAATCCAGGCCGTCGCATCCACACCGTGAGGAAGGTGTCCGCGAGTGCGCCAAAAATTTACGATAGAAACACCTTTACGGAGGCTCTCCAAGTTCTCCTGGTCACGGTAGAACAATTCCCTGACCAGTAAGAGCTCTGTGCGGTCTTTGTATGGCGTAACTGTTGGCATAAGTTGCTGGAGTAACGTTGAGATGGACTCCGCGCCTTGGTCCAGCATGAGCATTACCTGCACCCTCGCTCAATACTATGGCTACATAGGCGACTCAGCTTGATGAGGAACCACATCAATGGCGAAAGCCAGGTCCTCCTTGTGGCCGCAGATTTATTCAGATCCCTCTATAAAATTATTACGTCGTCGCATCATGTAGTTTTCCTTTGTTTTTAGTATCTCCGTTTCTCTTGGCTCATGGCCAAATCTGTATTACGAATTGTAGTCCCAGATGTCATCTATCCTGCCCACTAAGACCCGAAAACAGACTCAAAATCTCATTCTCCTCGGTGGAAAGGACACGGTGGTGACCCAGCTTATGCAAATTATCGTAAGGAAACTTCAGCAACATGAGAGTTCGAGAATCGTCCGCCAAGTCCTCGGGCTTGCCAAGTGCACTCTCCCAGCTAATTAGAACGACACCCAACAACACTCCGGAGAGCCCAAGCAACACGCACACCAATTGGCGGTAACTCATGGCTCCGCTGCTCAAAAGCCTGTTGTAAGAGAGGTCATTGAATAGATTCACCAAGTTGTATACCAAAAAGCATAACGGGTACAAGATGGAAGTCAGGATGTTGGAGAGACCCAAGTTAAAGGCCACAAGCTGCATGCCCACAATAGACAAGGTCACCATTAAAAGTGCAACGGTGATGAAATAAGTAAACAGGCTTTTGGGAGAGGAGTGGTCCAAAACAGACCCCACGCACACGTCCACGAGGTTTTTAGCAAAGAGAAAGGTATGCGCAGTTAGCGTGCCACTGATGAGCCCATACAAAATGCCTCTTATGAAGATGAGCTGGGAAGCTGGATCGCGCCCGCTTCTCGAGGACCGTCTGACCTTCCGATACGGGTTGTACTGGAGGGTCTTGATTCGCTTGGAAATCAGCCAGTTCACACGAACCAAGATGGCCATGTAAACGAAAGTGAAGAGCCACCAGGTCAAAAACCCAGCACTCACGAACTTGGCGAGCACTATGTGCAACCGCTCGTCGGAGCCGATGTTCAGTGGTGGCGGGGAAGCGCTTGCGCCATTGAAAGCAATAACGAAGGCCCCACAGGCGATCACAGCAGTGCCCCAGGCCAATTTGCGGGTGAAATACTCGCCTGGTAGAAGCAAGCAGCTGAAGATGGAATTGAAGATAAGCCCGATGCTTTGCAAGGGCGACAAGATTATGAGGGGCAAGGCCGTGAGCTGAACCAAGGAACCGAAGATGTTGGCCACAATGAAAAGCGAAAAGCCCACGAGCCATAGGTTGCGCCTGTAGTTGTGGGTCCTGCGCGAGGACTCGGGATCAAACGACACAGTGCTATCTCGGCGCAAGTTGACCACCGACTCCTCAGAGAGCTCGTGGTTGTATGGAATGACATGGGACTTGCGCTGTAGCGTGATTCCTAGCGACTGGATGCCTGACAGCACTACAGCAGCGACACATCCCCAGAACACCGAGGACGCGGGCATTTGTTGGGTGAAGTGGGGCAGAAATGGGGTGTGTTGGAAGAGCAAGTATTGTTGGCAATGTGTTTGATCTCTTGAAGCTAGAAGTGGAAGGAAAAACTGAGTTGTATTGGCCGATCCGACTGTCCTCTTTGTATGGTGTTCAGGTTAGATGCACGGGTTCTGTGCAAGTGAGGCTGAAGCCCGAGTGTGCGTAGTAGGAGAGTTGGAGAGGAGGAAATGGAGCGCACAGGGCAGGACGAACACCAGCTACCGAGGGCCGGTGCCAGGCGGCACGCTTGAACTGTTTCCTGCTGTGAGCTTGCCCCAGTGCATCCTTAAAAAAGGGAAATAACTGAAGAGTTTACCTTCGCCCCACGCACAACGGGCCTGCGTCCGACGGAGGGCTTGGAGCGGCGCAGCGGCCAGGCCTGTCGCGCGCGTTTGCTAGGCCGGTGCATCGTCAAAGTTGCCCAGTTCAGACTGGTGGGGCCGCAACATGCGATAGAAAGGCTAGCCAGGCTTCGTGGAGCTCAGCCGTGATTGTAGGCAACTGTAGCACTTCACTCTGGCGCTTTGTTACACGATTGTTTTCTGCGGCTGTGAGTTTTGTAGCTCCTCTTTTTTTTTTTTTTTTTTTGGGCCTTATTCATTTTTTGGCCTGGACTTTACGCCCGGGGCCTGTAGCGTTGATGCCTAATTTCGCAGCAAAGTGAGTGTTCTACCGACGAATTGGAAACAGAGCTGGAGAAAACCAGTGAGTTCGGCTACAAAACCAAGCACAAAACAAACTAGAACAAACTAAAACAAACTAAAACAAACCACAAACAAACCACAAACAAACCACAAACAAACTAAAAACAACCACAAAACCAAATACATAACGAAAACCACCTTGTTGATTGGAATACCGTGTCCGTAATCTTGTAGCCTGCCGCCTGTTTCCAGGCCCTCACCGGCCTCACCGGCCCTGTCGCGCTTCTTCACAAACATCAGTCAAGCCATCAAGCCCGTATGGCCGTGGCCGCCAATGCAAAAGGAACTCAGTGCCATTGTCGACCTGCTCAGCGCAAGCTCTTACAACGAGGTCGTGCAGGGCCTCGCCAAGCTCGAGTCTTTCCTTGGGGCCTTGGCTCCGTCCATTCGCAAGTACCATAAGACGGGCTTACGCGATAGTCGCTTGGCCTCGCTAGCTGCGCTTCAAGATCACTTCCAGTACAACGTGGCTGCTGCTCTCTTGCAGACGTACCAGACGTTTGTGGCATCTCCACAGCTCGTACACCATGATCACCTCATTCTCGCCAACCACCTTCTCAGCGGGATGCTCCTCATCCACAGCGACTCGCGTGTGCTATTTGGCCGCAGCGCCAGCATGGCGTTGATGCTTTCGTTTCTCGAGGAGTCGAGCCCGCTCTACCTGACGCACGGGTGCATCTCGTTTGTTCTGCTCCTCATCCACATTCTCCTCAAGAACATCAAGAACATGCGCACATTCGAGGCTAACAATGGGTGCCAGCTCCTCATCCGCCACTTGAAGCTCTCGGCACCGGATGCCGAGGGCTCCAGCGAGCTTCAGGAGCACCTCCACTTCAAGGTGATCGAATTCATGATCTTCTACTTGACTGACGAGTCCGACCTTCTTAACTTGCCTGTCAACTCGGGCCTGCGAAGCTTGTCCATCCAAGAAAAGGCAGACTTGTTTCGCCCTGAGTTTCCTGCTATCAACGATCTAATTGACAATTTGAACGACTTGACGTCCCTACGGTCGTCCCCAGCGGGGCTATGACTGTTTGACCCGTGCTTGTGCTGGACGATACAGAACATTACTAACTAAGCTACAGCGTACACTCAAATACACGGACTGCCGACATTTGCCAGTAGACTATAGAGGAATGCTTGGTTTGTATTATACCGATGATTCTATTTTCTTTCTTAACTCACTTGCTTGGTTTGTATTATACCATTGATTTCTAGTATTTTCTTTCTCAACTCACTTGCTTGCCCATTGTCTCTTCGTGCCTCTGCTGTTTCCGGTCCTCTATCATCACTTCACATCTGCTGCGCGCTTCTGTTTACCCTCTTCTCTCGCTCGTCTTGCTTCTTCTGACCATCTTCAATGTACAGCCACATGGAATACCTCCAGAAATGTTTCAGCAAAGTCACCGGCTGGAATGAAGACAACATATACTCCAATATCTTGGCAACCTCGAATGCGCTTCTCGATTTCCAGGTGCCCAACGGCGGCAAGTTGGAGGTCTCGTCCCTGGCATCCCCCCACTCCGCATCTTCAATGACGTTGCTGAACCACCACACAGTCAACGGCTCTCTAGCGTACCTTTACCTGAGTGCCCGGGTCGCAAATGCAACCGGAACAAAGGACATTTCGCTCCAGGATGCCATTGCAGGCTTTCGCATCATTGAACCTTACGCTGCCACCACAGAAAACGCTGTTAGTGCTAGCAAATTTCTGCGGGCCTCGCTCTTGTACGGCCGAATGTACTTTCCAGGTTCTGCGCTCGAAGCAATGGTCATACGTCGATTCTCTGAGCGTCTTCAGCTCTTGATAAAGTGCATCAGCAATCCTCATCTAGCTAAGAACGGCACCATGATCGTGTACCTCCAGGAAAACGCCCCCAGATTTTCTCGTGAGTATATATATTCGACAAACGAGGCTTTGCTCGGGTTCAGGTGCCTCTACAACTTTGGCTCGCCTGCGATAAACCAACCGATCACATCTCTACCGAAGTTTGACAATTCCGTGGTTTCTGTGGGTGCAGAGTTTTGGTACGCAGCCTTTTCCATGAGCCCCGGGCTATCCACAGCCTTCCGCTACTCAACACGCTCTACTTCGACAGGAAAACCGCTCACAATGACACTCAGCTGCAACCCGATTTTGGGCCAGGTTTCTTCCACCTACAACGTGAAAACATCGGTGTCGTCAACCGTTTGCTCCAAATACGACTTCAATTGGTTCTCATACGCCAGCAACTTATCCATTGGCTTCGAACTTTTCAACTTCACTAAAAACCCTACTGTTTTCTCGCATAATCAAACTCGCTCATCTCCCTCAATTCATCATGACCACTTGGCCCCGATTCCCACTGACACAGAACTTACTACACCGACAAGCCTGATAAATGCAAACGTGACAAGAAGAAGTAAGATGCGATCCCCTAACAACTTTGACTCTACCGACGATTACAGAATCAACCCTTATACTCGTAGGTACGTTACTACAGTCGACAATTCCGGGCAGGAGGTGATGTCTGCTTTTCAAAATTTGGTAAAAGGAAGCAGCTTTTCAAGTGTTTTAAAAGGCTCTACTAGTTTGAACGATCGCGTGTTGAAGCTTCTTTGGGTCGGTCGATACAAGGACTTTTTGGTGAGCACAGGAATAAAGATCAACTTGAATCCTACCACAAGAACTCCAGAAATCAGCCGTTTTGGAATCACTTTTGCATACGCTTGTTGAACATTCTTCAACGCTGGCTGCATTTTATATCATGTTGCTACACTAATACTGTACTATGAGGCTGGTTCCTCTGATGGCTCATGAGAACATGTGATAATAAACCTGTACATCTGAAAATACACTCAAGATTGGGCGAGCAAAATGAGAGCGAGAAAAAAAAAAAGACACACCGTGGTGAAGGTCAAAACGACATGAACAATCAAGAGTTTCATAAGTTATTTAGAAACTCCAAGCTCACACAGGTGGCGACACCTTTGAGCAAAAAAATTCGGGGACCCAGCGTGTCGACCCCCACTCATCAGATCATTTACACTTCGAAAGAGAGTGCTAAGAGATCAAACTATGGATTGAAAACTGCACTTCCTAAGCAAATCGGCAACTCTCACATTGTGTTTAATGACGTGGATAACTTCAAAAACATGCCTGATGTTGAGAAGCAATCTGGACCATATTTTACTAGATTGCGATTTCAAGAGTCTGGCTTGGTATTGAGAAAGTCATACAACAGAGCCAATCCTCTTTTTGCGTGGGAATCGTCGAGCTCACTCAATGGATTAAAATCTGATGCAGTTGATAACATCGCCACCCGTTTCAACTTGGGCCAAAGGGTCTCCGCAAAAGAGGTCAGAGAGGTTATGAAGGCAAACCCAGAGTTGCGTCAGCAGTTTAAGAAATGGGTTCTTGAAAACAGCCCAGAGTCAGTCATGTTGAAAGTTCCGTCGAAACTTGATGCTTTACTTAAAGAATTTATATCTTCATCTCCAGTTATCACTAAACGTGAACCCTCTATCGAGGACTTGAGAAGAGTTCCCGGTTCGACTTCTCCAAGTGGCACAAGAAGTAACGTACAGGGAAATGCCGGGCTTTCATATCTTCAAAAGGGCCGCCTCACGAATTCCCCGAACGGTGTTGAGCATGGAACTGTTGTTCCTGGCAGACTCGTTAAAGACAGAGAAGCTGCCATCGGCGGTATCATAGCCAGCGTGAATGATAGAACAACGACATTACAATCCAACTACATCAAAAACTCCCCGGGAAAGAATAGTAGACAATTTGTTCTTCCGTTCAAGATAAATGAAGCGGAGATGGTCCATAACGGTTCGGTCAGGTTGCATGCGGATGGTGTGAAGGTGGGATCATGGATGCTGAGATCCGACATGGACACTTACTCTGGCACCTACGTTGCATCCAATCCAAACTTCGGAAGCTTGTCTGAAAGAAACAAGAAAGATTCATCTGCGTTGGAAAGCTTGTTAGGCTTGGTATCAAAATCAAGAATTTAACTCTCTACTTGTATATAATCCACCAGCAATGTAAAATCCATATTAAGACACAAAAAAAAAAAAATTCTATATCAAGAGACGGTTTCAGTCTTGACAGGACTTGATGATGCAATATTATTGATAACGGGGTTTGGCGTCTTTTGTGAATTCATGGGGCTCGCCTGTGCAGATGTCTCCACCACCGCTGTACTTTGAGTTTGAGGAACCCCATTAGATGAAGTGTTTGCGACTGCTTGCCCATTATCCATTGGTGTGTTTTCTTTAGACCGCTTAGGTTTTGGGTTTTTATTCTCCTTAGGTTTCCTCTTTTTTGGTTCAACAGGTGGGACAAAACCACTCATTTTCTTTTCTTCTGCCACAGCACAACTTCTGAGATTCTCGGCAAAAGCTTCGTCCAATCTGGCATCCACTTGATACCATAGATAAAAAGTTGACACTCTTGTTCCAGTTTTCAAAATATGCTCCATGTGTTCCTGCATTTGTTTCAAGGGTTTCATACTGTTGCAAACTATAGGGATGAAACGACTAGGGATATTATGAATTTTGAAGGAAAATGCAGTATATTTGATGTGAGGCGGTTCAGGTGCCACAAGTTGCTTTTTCTTCCTTGGAGGAGGAGCTTTTTTCTTGGTTCTGAGGTTGCGTGCCCCTCCGAGTGGCACTGTAGCATCTTCTTTCTTACCTTCAGCTTCCTCCTTACGTTTCTTTTCCTCTTCTTCTTCCCTTCTCTTGAGCTCTTCTTCGTACAGTTCCTTGTCTTTCTCATATTGCTCCACCTCATCGATGTTGTGAATCCAAAGATGACTTAAGAGGACATCATTGTATTCAACACCTTCCTCACCATCTGCCGGGGGAGGGAATTCCGGTTTCAAAACTTCACAGATAGAATCCTGTGGAATAATGTATCTCACGTTGGGATTCTCAAGAAACTCAAAAACTAATGTCGCGTTATGTAAGTAGCGTTCTTGAAAAGCAGTGAGCTTCATGGGATTGTGCACCTTTGGCTTTGGAGGAGGTCTTTTTTCGATGAGCGGGCGGGAATGATACGGTCTGGGAAAGTTAGGCGGGAGTGGAAGGCCCCTACTGAAGTAAAGTTCCGCATGGTGTGGCTGAGGGCCCATTTGTTTTGCACGTTCGATGTACTTTTTAAACCTGGTAATTTGTGACTCAGAAGCCCTTCCCAGAGCAACTTCTTTCATAAGGTCATTCAAAGAAAGATCTATTTTCGCGATAGCGTTAAGGTTAGAGATCATGATGGTGTTGTCCAAAGACTGTAGATTGGTTGGCGGAGGTCGAGAAGGAGCAGGAGCAGGAGCAGGTCTGGCACCAAGTTGCACGTTGGGCCCCTTAGATAGAGAAGTCGCAGGAGATGGGACTGATGTCGTATCCAGCTCATCGGCTTTCGTTGGCAAATTTGTGACCTTCTGCGTAGATGCAGGGGAAACATTCTTTGTAACAGGTTTAGAGGTCTTTTGTTCGTCCAGCTTTGTCTTGATTAGCTCTGAATTGTCTGAAGGTCGTGTCACAATTTCATCCGTAGCGCTAACGGAAGTATCGACATCTTGACGTGCACTAGGAGTAGACACACCAGTCGCAACTGGCCGACTGAGACTAGATTCTGGGGTCTGGCCTGGCAAATCATTATTTGTCAACTCGGGCTTTGTGCTAATAGCTCCTTCGCTTTGAGGCTTTGCTTCAGCAATATTAGGCTCAGGATTCGGGAGACTTTTTGTTTCTGCAACAGGCTGAGTTTCATATGCTGAATTCTTTGTATCTGGAATTTCAGCGGAAGTATTGCTGTCTATTGCAGTGCCATTTTGAATTTGAGCACTCTCCAACCTCTTGCCAACTGGGCTATTCTCTTTGGTACCTACTTCCGCAGGTGTACTAGGGTGAAGAGACTTCAGCTGTTCACCGCCGCTTGGACCATTGCTACTACTTGCCTTAGGTTCGCTCTTGATCTCGGCAGCATCTCGCTTCTCAGTACCGCCGATTTTGGATAGTTCCGCAATTGCCTTGGACTTATCCGATCTGGCGTCTTTCGCAATGAATATCCGTACATCCATGGTATGCGGTCCCAATGTCATGGAGGATTCACACAACTTAGACATCACGTCTCGGGCATTCACCTCGGGGCTCAATACAGGCGTCCGCAAGCGGGCTTCGAGCGAGTTGGTGGTAGCCTTGGCGAATCTCCGCTTGTTTTCTCGATCCTGCAAGATTTCCTTCTGTTTTTCCTTGTCCATCTCTGCCAACTTCTTGGCATAGGCCGTTTGCTTTACCCAATGTAGCTTGAACATTGGAGCGTGGTAAACGTATGTATTACGTGAGCGAATCAACGAATTATACAACACCGCCGAGTCCTTGACTGTCAACGGGGTTTTGAAGATGTCCTCGTAATGCCCGTATGGAGGTTCGTTATACGATATGGGGAGGCCTTCGAGCGTTTCAAAAGGCCTCACAATAGTGCTGTCTAGAAGTTGTTGCTCTTTTTCGATCTCTTCCCTTTTGGCACTGGTGATCCGCCGGCGCATGCGAGACGACATGGCGATAGATGAGAGGATCCGGAGGAGTTAATGTGATATTCTATGTTGCTGAGAGTGCGAGTAGTAGAACTGGAATCAGATTGTAGCACCAATTTAGAGGTCGCACACTACCATAATTGGGTAGAATATTAGCCATCTCTCTTTGACTAAGAGTGGAGAGAAAAGTCCGGGAGAAGAGTGTTTATATTTTAGCATCAGGTAGAAGTATATGTAAATCCGTTTATTTTACTTATAACGGGACTTGCGTCCGTAATGCAAATGAGGTTATAAAGAGCCCTCTAAAGAATCAAGTCCCTGTATGAGAAGTGAAATCATTAACTCGACCTCGCCTACCATCTTGGACTTAGGCGTCTGGTCCAGAAAAAGCTCTCCATTCAATGGAGGGATAGACGGAAATCTGACAGGCTCGCGCGAAGAAGATGGTCTGCTCACTGGTTGAACGCGAGGGACTACGCTTGGAACTCCAGAATGAGAGGGGAACGATCCGGTCAAAGGGGCCGATTTTGGACCAGGAACTATGGTGGTGGCTTTCTTCTGTAACTGGCGCAGTGGTAGACCCAGAGCATCCTTGTGGTCGGCCTGTTCATCAAAATTGTTTTCCTTTTCTGTGACTGGGGTCATGGACGTCATATTGGCAACCAATGCTGGATTGATTCCAAACTGATTGACATTCTCATCCGCACGTTTTGGGTCGAACCCTTCATTAGCTAACATGGAGAGAAGATTCACAGAGGGCGAAGGCACAGGCATTTGAATGCGGAGACTGGGCTTTTCCCGTTTGACTGGGTTTTCAACTCCACTGCTATTGACCGATGGATGCGAAGTAGCAGCACTACTAACAGAAGATGCTTTTGATGATGCCGATGACGAAGTTGCCATAGGTAAGTTACTCGTTGAGCTCGCTGCAGAAGGCACTCCAGTTTTTTCTAAATTGAGTTTAAAGTTGATGGGTTGCAACATAGGATTGTTCGCATGGTGGAGGGGTTTCATGGACTTGGATGGACTGCTGTTGATGGAGTTGTCCGAAATGGCACTGCTGAAAGCAGTAGTAGGCGACGGAGTTTCTTTTCTAGAAACTGAATCACTCACATACGGTGAAGTTCTAGGTGCGGCTTGTTCCAGAACCGATGGCGCACCTGTCGCAGATATGGAGTTGATAGAATTAGAGATGGTCTTTTTCCTTTGACGGCCACCAGTACTGGGAGAGCTATGCCTGGGCTCAACAACACTGCCAGCAGACTGCGATTGATTCAAGGCTGGAGGTTTTCCGAGCTTGGGAAGCACATCGCCACTAGACTGCTTTGATGCGGAGCGAAGCAAATTAATGTTCACGCTGGAGTTTGACTTCAGTGCGGTACCGAAATCCGCCATGTTATCCATATCCGGGATTTCGATGGTTGGCGAAGTCATACGCATAGTGTTGTTCCTTGATATGCTTGGCATGCGTGGCAATTCAAACTGAGCGGAGTCCG
The DNA here is from genome assembly GCA_963678735.1 of Metschnikowia agaves. Lineage (NCBI taxonomy): Eukaryota > Fungi > Ascomycota > Pichiomycetes > Serinales > Metschnikowiaceae > Metschnikowia > Metschnikowia agaves. The sequence continues at coordinate 961,907 of CAVMBV010000011.1, read as the reverse complement.
GGTCGTTATATGTGTCCAGTTCTGGGGCATCTTCCTCGAAAAGCGAAATCAAGGATTTTGCTACCGCAGAGGAGCTGTTAGAATTGACAACACGTGGCTTGGTTGTCAGAGCTTCATCGGCCATTCTAGTTCTCGCAACAGAGCTGGCGGTCAGCAGTCTATCGAGATTGGTGATGGTGTCATTTGCATGCATCCCAGGAGTCGCATAATGCAAGGTCTCAGCAGTCATGGTGTGCTGAGGATCATTTTGGGCAGGAAAATCGTACTTTATGTCATCCTCGTAGAGCTGAATGTCATTTTCTATAATATACTCGTGAGACTTGAGTGAGTCGAAATCCCACTTGACGTCCAAGTGGGCCAGGTCAGGCTCTTCGTCAGTTTCAGAGGGTGCATAAATGGAGTCCCGGGAAGAGTGGCGATCACGCCAAAGCAAGTATCGCGAAATGAGCTCCTTTAGCGTCGATGTGGACAAGTTCTTGTACTGCTTGACAAGCTTGCACTTGAACAAGTCGTCTGCGGAGGGACGTTCAAGCGGATTCTCGTCCAAACACAAGGCCACACACTCCTTCAAAGCAAGCGGGTATTCTCTGCCCTCTAGCCGAGGAGGAGCCTGTTTTTCTATCATGGTCATGGCCCAAGTGGCGTTTTTGTCACTGTATGGAGGGTTGCCCGTTGCCAACTCGTAGAGGGTGATTCCAAGCGACCAGATGTCGGCCTTGGAATTGTATTGGTCACCCTCACGAATGACCTCGGGCGCCATCCAAAACGGCGTACCGGCAATGGTGGTCCTTTTGGAAATATTAGCGGTGAGTTGGGCTGCTACACCGAAATCACAGAGCTGCACTTGACCCTCATTGGTTACAAGTATGTTAGCAGCTTTCAAGTCCCTGTGAATCACACCTAGCTTGTGTACGGCCAGGAGGGCCATCAAGACCTCGCGGGCAATGATACCGATGTATTTTTCTTCGAACAAACCAGCCCGAAGCAAGGTCCTCAAGGATCCTCCTTCGCAGTAATCCATGATGATCCAAAGCTTGGTGTCGTCGAGAAAAGAGCCGTAGTAATGAGTGACGTTCGGGGCGGTCTTCAAGTCCGAGAGAAACTGGATCTCCTGCTGCACGTCGACGACCTCATCATACTTTGTATCTAGATCTAGCACCTTGATGGCCACGATCTTCTTCGTATGCTTATGGTAGCCTTTGTAGACGACGCCAAACTTTCCTTGGCCTATGACCTTGGTTCGCTGGTAGGCGGCTGTGCTCAGCATGGTGTAGGGAAGAGCAGATGAGCCAAACGGGGTCTCTATGAAGGGGAATTTTGTCCGGAGTGTTGTGGGTTTCAGCGTGGGTTCGTAGATGGAGACAGTAGCTGCGCACTGAGATCTGTAAGGGCGGCGCGCGATGAAAAAACCAGATTTGGGGGGAGGCTTGAATGGGCTCTGCAACAAACACTGGGTATTGCGCCAAAAACGCGGAAGAAGAACAAACACAATGGTGGTTTATCCGCCCTATATACTTATGTTTGCATTGCAGGATGCCTAAATATGTTGTGGCGCAGACAAGCGTATACGGCTATTGTATTGCAAGTACAGTCGAAGCGACTTTCGCGGCACTAATCGTGCGTGGCGGTTGCAGAAACCGAATGTTTTTCCGTCGATTCTGGCGCCAGAAAACCATGCGAGCAGGCGCAGCGGCGCGGAAAGTGGCCGCGGAGCATCACTCCAACGCCTGTTTTGGCAGCTCGAGCGCTGGGATCTCGAGCGAGCATTTACGCGAATGCGAGCTGGGGCCGTAACTGCTGGGCCTGAAGTTTCCTGGGGCCCGAGCATCACACCTGATTTCTTTTTCTTTCTATGTGAATCTCTCTTTTCTTTTTCTTTTGATGTGAATCTCTCTTTTCTTTTTCTTTTGATGTGAATCTCTCTTTTCTTTTTCTTTTTACGTGAATCTCTCTTTCTCTCTTTCTTTCTTTTTCTTTCTTTCGATCTCTTTTGACTTCCCAGTTCTTGCTGTTTCTGGCCATTTACTGTCCTTCATATCTCTTCTGGAGCCTTCTGATAACTGCGACACTATGGAGAAGGTAGAAAAACTGCAAAAACAAGAACATTATACATAATTCAGAGATAGCAAAAGCCCAAGCAACGGCCAACAGAAATTACCCAGCATTCAGAAAGCTGAGCTCACTGCCTGATGGCCCCAGAGACTGGGCCTGCGACTGGGCTCTCGGCCTGCCAGTGGATGCGCACCAAAGCTGCTGACTCATGCGGCGGTACACCATCTCAATCACTCACTCTATAAAACCATATACATAAAATGTCTGCCAAGGAAACCACGCGATTTGCGTCACTCTCAAGGGTTACAAACGAAACGAAGATCCAGATTGTGCTTTCGCTCGATGGCGGCCACGTGGCGGTCGAGAAGTCCATTTTCCCCGATAGAAAGCTGGACCAACATGCCTCCCAGAACACCCTGTCGCAAGTCATCAACGTCCAGACCGGAATAGGATTCCTCGACCACATGCTCCATGCTCTCGCCAAACACGCTGGCTGGTCCTTGATTGTTGAGTGCATCGGTGACTTGCACATCGACGACCACCACTCGGCTGAGGACGTCGGTATCAGCTTGGGCATGGCTTTCCACCAAGCTTTGGGCCAGGTAAAGGGAGTCAAGCGTTTCGGAACTGGGTTTGCACCTTTGGACGAAGCGCTCAGTCGGGCCGTGGTTGATCTTTCGAACAGACCGTACGCCGTCATAGATTTGGGGTTGAGGCGTGAGAAAATCGGCGACTTGTCGTGTGAGATGATTCCCCATGTGTTGGAGAGCTTTGCGCAGGGCGCCGCCATCACGCTTCATGTTGACTGCTTGAGAGGATTCAACGATCACCACCGTGCCGAGAGCGCTTTCAAGGCGTTGGCCGTGGCCATCCGGGAAGCCACAAGCCTGAACGGCACAAACGAGGTTCCCTCGACCAAAGGTGTGTTGTTCTAGGACCAAGAAAGGCTGCCACTGTATATTTATTTCATCTCTTCTGTGTGTGGAGTACGTGTACTCGACATTCGGTTAATCAAACCAAATAGAGAATACCTGGAAAAAACAAAAGAAAAGGAGTAGAAATTATACACGTACTTGTATCGTGGAGAGGAGTAACCCGCAACGCAATTGCATCGTGTCCTTCTGTTTTGTTACCGTTCCATTTTCTGTATGGCACGTTTCGGCCGGGTGCAAAGAATTAAGATCCAAACTCGAGGCCGCGCTTGAAATGAAAAAACTCCATCAAAGTGCACCGTACCAGGCCATCGCAATGAGGTTTTTCCACTCTGCGACGACTTTGCGGGCAATACGCCCTGTTTTCAAACCTCACAACTCCAGAAAGGGCACACGAACGTTTGATCTGAGTTTTGAGCCCAGCTCCAGGAAGCCCGAGGTGAAAATATGGGACCAGAAAGGTATCTCCAAAGACGAGTTCTTCGTCCGCAAATACGGCAACATATCGCCCGAGAAAAGAAAGCAGCTCGACGCCAAGGTCGAGAGACAGAGGTATCTCCGGGAACAGCGGAGAAAGCACGAGCTCGGCGACGCTTACGAGAAACCCAAGCCCGCACGCACAACATTAAATCCACTTTCAGAGTACCTCTTTGGCACGCATCCTGTGATATCAGCCTTGTCAGCCGGCAAACGAAAAGCGTTCAACACCCTATACACGTTCAATGCCAAAGAGGACACGCCGAAGATCCTCTCACTTGCAAAAAAGTACGGTGTGCGTGTGGTGGAGAAGAGCACGAAGCGAGAGATGAACCAGCTCAGCTCCAATGGAGTGCACAACGGAGTCGTTTTGGAGACAAAGCCGCTCCCGGTCCCGTACATTGGGTCCTTGGGACAGGGCGCCGATGGAGATACCGGTAGCTACGTGCTCAACATATACGATGAGCGCTCAGACACCGATCATGCCACACCCATGCAAGTAGCACGAGAGGTGGAGAAGGGCCGGAGCAAGTACCCATTTGGCCTCTACATCGATGGTGTGACCGACCCCCAGAACTTGGGCAACATTGTGCGGTCAGCGTACTTTCTAGGTGCCGATTTCATGGTTCTTCCAGAGAATGAAAGTGCTCGACTCGGGCCTGTCGCAGCAAAGGCGGCTGCCGGGGCCCTTGATCTTTTGAACATCTATAAGACGGACGACGCACTCAAGCTAATCGACGAGGCAAAGAAAAACGGCTGGTGTGTCGTGACCACTGGCACTAAGGAGTCGCAGGACGAACTTGATGAAATGAAGGACAAGCACCGCCGCCACATCGAGAAAAGATACATCGATTCTACGCAATTGCCGCTTCTTCTTGGTGATGCTCCCATGTTGATGGTGATAGGTAGTGAGGGCTCAGGCGTGAGAGCAAGTTTAAAGCTACGCTCTGACTATTTGGTAGGTCTCAAAAGGGGCCGTGTTGAGGACAGCCTCGTGGACTCGCTCAACGTGGGAGTCGCTGCTGGAACACTCATGAGCAAGTGCTTTGAGTAGATGCCTTACCATTGTGATTAGTGCCAGACGGACTCTTGGCACTGTACATACAGAGTCCGATAGAAGTATGCGAGCCGCTTGAAATTTGCTTGTTTTTTATTGATTTCTATTCTCACATTCTATTTTCTTGTTTTTTCTTGTCTACTATTCTCTCGTTCTATTTGCTTGTTTTTTACTGATTTCTATTCTCTCATTCTATTTTCTTGCTTTTTGTTGTTTTATTCTCTCATTATATTTTCTTGTTTTTTCTTGTTACCATTCTCCCATTCTATTTTCTTGCTTTTTGTTGTTTTATTCTCTCATTCTATTTTTCTTGCTCCACTTACATGCTCTCGAAATCTCATGCCTCAAGTTTTCACGTTCACCCCACGTTTCGCGAGCAGCTCTGCACTCACCAACCTGCAATATTCGGGCTGGGGAACCTCGGCCCATCAAATCCACGGAATTCAAGGAAGAGCAATCAAAAAGCGTAATACTCAAATAAGTTGCTGGCGTAAGCACCGCTCTTTCAAATAGAATATCTGTGGCTGGTCTTGATCTTGCAAGCTAGAGTATCAAGTGACAAAGCCCACTGGTGGAAACTACGCCGAACAAGCGATACAGAAGATCCGGAAATTCGTGTGAGCCGGCCATAAAGAAAAACCTACAGTACTCGCTGCCACTACCACGTTTCTGATTCTTCAAACGAAACCTAGGCAGCAGTCTTCACAGAAGCAAACTGCAGTATGACAAACTACCATTTGGTGGTTTTGGTGCACGGAATATGGGGCAATTCCTCCCACATGGGCTATTTGGCGCAGCAGATCGAGCAGCATTGCAAGCCAGCAGACCCCTCTGAAACTTTGGCTGTCTATGTCACTGGCTCACATGCTGGCTACTTGACATACGACGGTGTGGACGTCAACGGAAAACGGATCTCGGATGAGATACTTCAGGAAACACAGACGCTTCTGCAGAACGGTGACCGGGTTACTAAGTTCTCTCTAATCGGCTACTCTATGGGGGGACTCTGCGCCAGATACGCTTTAGGAATCTTGTACCACAAAGGCTTCTTTGATTCAGTGCACCCATGCCATTTTACCACATTTTGCACTCCACACCTCGGCATTCTCAACCCAGGGACATCGCTTTCTTCTAGGTTGTTCAACGTAATCGCCCCCCTTGTGCTAGCACACACAGGCTCTCACATGTTCTTGAAGGACAAGAAGGTCATTGGCAGCAGAACATATTTACCACTTCTCCAGTGGATGGCGGACCCAGAGTCCAAGTTCTATAGGGCCTTGGCGTCTTTTGATCACAGATCGTTGTATGCCAACACCATCAACGACCGGCGAACAAGCTGGTACACAACATCCATCACGAATGTGGACCCATTCAACTCAATGGTCAATGAGAATTTGAGTGCTTATGCTTTTGAATACTTGCCAGGATACGAGCCTACTATCATTGATTTCAGCAAACCAATCGAGTTCAATACAGTACTGCTTCCTGAATCAGATGTCTTTTCACGGAAGAGAGTGGCTTTCAAGACGATATTGTGGCTGAAGCTTTTCTTATATGCTCTTACCTTCGCCCCGCTCTACCTACTTTTTGTGGTGGGCAAGGCTACCTGGGAAAGATTGAAGTTAATATACCGTATGATTGAATTTTCACACGAGGGTGCAAGTAGCTTGAGAGCTTTATATGAGACTGTGGGCGAAAGTTTAGCGTTCCAGAATGACTCAGCTGAAGACATTGCTGAGAAAGCGCATTCTGAAGAGGAAAACCATCTCGGGGAAACATTAGTCAGCGACTCATCCCGTTTCAACTACAAAAGTGAGCAACTTAAGAAGGTGCAGTCACTGGAATTCGATGAAAGGGTCCAGGACCAGGCCGAATTATTCGTGGATTCGATTTTCGGAGCATTGAATAGTGCAAAGTACTATGATTACCACTCTAGCATCACAAGTACGCCTTCGGAATTCGACTCAAATGAGAACTCGCTCTTGAAAACACGGCAAATTGTTGATTTGAAGGGAAAATCCAGATCCTCCTTCAAGGTAAACTTGACTAGCGCACAGGAGAAGATTGTAGAGCTGTTGAACAAATTGCGTTGGAATAAGTACCCTGTGATCATTCGGAACACAAAGGCTACGCATGCTGCAGTCATTTACAGACACCCAGATCCAGAGTTTGATGAGGGCAAAACTATTGTTGAGCATTTCGTCAAGGAAGTGCTTAGACTTTAATTATGAGCGAAAGAGAAGCAGTGGGAGAATAAATTCAAGAAAATGGTTATAGAAAAGACAGTTATAGGTAGATAGGAGTACTTTGTTATTGATATGTATTTGGAATGACCTGCGTAAATGTGAAGGTTGGTCGACTGAGAACCAATCTTCTTGAGTGCCCCCAAAATCAACAGTCCAGTTTATTTTCTCATGTATAACTTATTTATATCAATTCTACATAATTTGCAGGGAAAATTCCACTGACGCCATTGTTTCTTCCAGTCCACCAGTCGTCCACAGTGTCACTCTTTTTCAAAATGTCAATAACGTCACCCTTCTTGAAAGGAAGATCGCCCGGCTGCTCTCCCTTGAAGGTGTAAAGCGCAATAGCCTGCGTCGCGTTTGACTTTTGCGAGTTTCCAAAATTCGGCTTGGAGTTTGATGAGGGTCGAGATGGACTGGCCCCGCTCCCTAACCGAGTGTTACTAAGCCTTGAGCCAAGGTTGTCCAAGTCGCTATCGGCACGCCGACGATTCGAGCCTCCATCATAGATGTTATCTTCCCAGTTCGACCGACGGGAGCCGCTCGCACCATTGGCCGAGTGACCACCGGGGCGTCTTCGGCGGGAGTAGTCGTCAGAGTATTCGTCATCTGAGTACCCGTAGTCATCGGAATACCTCCGGGAACTGTTGTTTCTCACACGATTGCTGCGCGAATAATCCGAGGTCGTATCGGAGAAGTCGTCTGGTATATCGTCGTAGTAGTCATCATTGTAGAAATCCTCATCTGAGATGTTGTTGGAGAATACACGGCTCTCCAATACGCGCATGAGTGGCTCGCAGCCCGGGGGAGCCTCAACTTGCCCACTCAAAATATTTCTGGCCTTGCAGTTGTTTCCATAAAACTTACGGTTAGCCTCGCGTCTTTCCACTATAGCCGATCCCTCCAAGGACACACCAGCAAATAAGCCTTTGGTCTTGGAGTAGGCAAAAACCGCGGAGACAGACTTCAAGGACGCCGTTCCGGCAGCCTCCGCATTTCGGCCCAATGGCCCGGCGGCAATCGACAAGTTAGTACCCAAGGTCACGGAGCCCAACTGGGCAAATGTCTCAACAGCCGACTTAGTATTGAGGATGAAGACAAAGTCAGTGAGTTCGGCACCAATCTGTCCGCCGACACCAGCACCGGCAGTGACAATTGCCGACGGAGGCGACCAGGTCCCGTCCGGCAAACGGGCCACAATGACACCGGAACCCGCTCTGCCTGAGAAGAGGAAACCGGCTTTCAAAACAGTAATGATAGCGAGGCCCTTTGCATTGCGCAAGATCTCGGGAGGGATAATCTGATCGGGCCCGGCCAACTGATTGGGCTTGATGAAACTGGCTAGAACCTTGGCGGCCTTTTTCGACTCGCTCCTTAAGCTTCTTGGGATTGGATTGTTGATTCCCATAGTGTCCCTTTGAGAAAGCGTTTCTTAGTTAGCAGGGTGTGATATTCGTGGACAATTCTAGTAGTGGAGTTAGATTTTCGACCGTTGAGTGAGGGCGTGCGAACCGTCGGAGGTAAAGGTCGCGAGATCAAGAGTGCCAAGGAGCCCGTTTGCAGTTACTCTGCCCGTGAGCATCTTGCCCCAAACCACTATGCAAGCATCATGCCGTATCCATACAATTGTAATGCTCCGAAAGTGATAAGAGGCTGACCCAAACTACAAAAGAAAAAAAGGGGCGAGCTGGGAATTGAACCCAGGGCCTCTCGCATGCTTGTTCAGCTTAGTTTGCTAAGCCGTCGCCCAAAGCGAGAATCATACCACTAGACCACACGCCCGGTTTCTGAGTCCACCGCGGCGCGCAAGGCCATGTTGAACCTATCCCACTTAAAATCCGTTAATGCGCTGAGTGCATCCAAAATTTGTCACTATGTAACCAGGAACATTATAGGCTTCTTGAAGTAGAAACTGGACCCCACTTTCTCTGCAATACTCCAGTGGGCAGCGTTTTGCGTCTGCTAAGAAAACTACGAAGAAAATAGTGAGGAGGATCGAAGGAGAAAAAACAGAAAAAGAGACGGCGACGTTTATTTTTATGGAGCAAATGCCACGGCTCGTTCAGTCCAGCCCTGGTCGCATTGGGAAAGTCACGTATGCGCCGTTCTTGGTGATTGACCGACTATCTTTATCGCGTAGTTGGACTTGGGCTTCGCACGCCCGCACTGTTTTCGGACCCTCAAACTCTCCATAGATTCTCAACTCTTCACTTGCTAGCTCATACAAATCTCGCCAATCCCAAGTTTTGTTTTGTTATTGTGGCTGCGAAAAACTGGCCCGTAATTCCCTTTCGCTTGTTGCTTAGCGCCTCTGTCTGTGTCCGTGTTGTGGCTGTTTCACCCACACTATCTTTTAGCCGCGTGTCCTCGAGTTCGGCCCGCTCCCCCTCTTTGTGCTCTAGAATAGCCTCAGGGGATTTACAACTGCTGACTACCTGGTATATTTTTTTGGCGGGAACTTGATCAAAGTCCTCCGAACGGTACCCGAGGCTTTCCCAACAGCGAGCCTCTTTCGATTGAAGTAGTCGAAACGAGTCTTCTTTATTGTTGCCTCACACTACACTTTCCCTTCCAAACCTAATTAAAACAGCTGAAATCTCTGCCATCCTCGTGCAATGGGTGCCTGTTGCAGTTGTTTGTCGTCTAACCGTAGCGACAGTAAATATCCGCCTCTTCTTTTGGCTGAAAACGAACGTGAGGCTATTTCTGCCCTTTTGCAATACTTGGAAAACAGATCCGATGTGGACTTTTTCAGCAACGGCCCCTTGAGATCCTTGCTGACTTTGGTGTACTCCGAAAACATCGATTTGCAAAGAAGTGCTGCGTTGGCTTTTGCCGAGATAACAGAGAAGGACGTTCGTGAGGTGAACAGAGATGTGTTGGAACCCATTTTGATTCTTTTGCAGTCGAATGACACCGAAGTCCAAAGAGCAGCCTGCGGCGCTCTCGGTAACTTGGCCGTGAATAACGAAAACAAAACGCTCATAGCCGAGATGGGTGGTATCGAGCCCTTGATAAGACAAATGATGTCATCCAACATTGAGGTCCAGTGCAATGCGGTTGGCTGTATCACCAATTTGGCAACCCAGGACGAAAACAAGTCGAGAATAGCAAGGAGTGGTGCCTTGATACCTTTGACCAAATTGGCGAAGTCCAAGGATATTCGTGTTCAAAGAAATGCTACTGGTGCCTTGTTGAACATGACCCATTCCTTCGAAAACAGACAGGAATTGGTCAACGCAGGCGCTGTGCCCGTTCTTGTATCCCTTTTGTCGAGTGAAGACGCAGATGTTCAATATTATTGCACTACGGCTTTGTCCAATATTGCTGTTGACGAGCAAAACAGAAAGAAGTTGGCTGCAACCGAGCCCAAATTGGTCAGTCAATTGGTTAACTTGATGGATTCGCCTTCCCCTAGAGTCCAATGTCAAGCGACTCTTGCCTTAAGAAACTTGGCTTCCGATTCGGGTTACCAAGTTGACATAGTAAGAGCTGGTGGCCTACCTCATTTGGTTCAGCTTTTGACATGCAATCATCAGCCTCTTGTGTTGGCAGCGGTTGCATGTATCAGAAACATATCCATCCATCCTTTGAATGAGGCACTTATAATTGAAGCTGGCTTCTTGAAACCTTTGGTCTCTTTGCTAGATTACAATGAACTGGAGGAAATTCAATGCCATGCCATCTCAACATTGAGAAATTTAGCTGCCTCCAGTGAGAGAAATAGGTTGGCGCTTTTAAATGCAGGGGCCGTAGAGAAATGTAAGGAACTTGTCTTGAAAGTTCCTTTATCGGTACAGCTGGAGATCTCCGCTTGCTTCGCAATTTTAGCTCTTGCTGATGACTTGAAGCCCAAACTCTACGAAAGTCATATTATAGATGTTTTGATTCCTTTGACTTTTAGTGAAAATGGTGAGGTTTGTGGCAATTCTGCTGCTGCATTGGCTAACTTGTGCTCCCGAGTTTCTAACGACCATGAAGATTACATTCTCAACAATTGGACGCAACCAAATGAGGGTATCTATGGCTTTTTGATTAGATTCTTACGCAGTGGAAACTCCACATTTGAACACATTGCCTTATGGACCATCTTGCAATTGTTGGAGTCGAACAACAATGAGATCCAGGCGTTAATTAAGGAGAATGAATCTATTTTATCAGGTATCAAGCATTTGAGCGAGAATCAACAAAGTAACAACGTGGGTGGAAACACTGAGCAGAATGATTTCGATGACCCCATGGTAGAGTTATTTAACTTGACCCAGCAAATTTTACAAATTTTGGGTTAGGTCGAAATGCCTTCTGTTTGATTGTCAGAGCAAATAAGATGCACACCAAAACACATCAAATCAAATATTTAAAAATACACACGTCAAAAGATCACTTTATTCCACCAGTACTCTATCTCATGCTGGTGCTAGCTCCTTCTCTTGCCTCTGTAGGGATTTCTTATCCTTCAGCAGGTTCCCTGCTGAATCCAACAGAACCAGCTCTAGTTTAGCCACCAATTGTTCAGTATCATTGGATTCAGTTGGTAGTAGCTTGGCCAACTCATGTGCATTATAATCGACTGGACCCAGTTCCATACTATCGACATTCCGTTGAGTCAATGAATTATTCTTATTTCCTAGATTTTGCAGTTTCTTTAGGGCGGGCATACCATGAACACTCTCACTACTTTTTGAATAATGCTTTGTTTCGGACTTGTCCAGCTTGTGTTCCACATCAAGCGCAACCGATGCTCGTTCTTCTCCAGTGTCTTTTGGCAGGGCAGCATGCTCCATTTCGAGCCTCTCCATCTCCTTGTCTATGCTTTCCTCATCGTAATCAGAAGGGAGAAGCACGGCCTGAGATATTTCATCAGTGAGTGCAATTTGAGCGTCAATCTCCTCGGTAACTTCATCAATATCTTCAAGGGCCACCTGCTTATTGAACAAAGAAAGAATTGATTTGGCAGACTGCAAGCTCTCGTAGATGGCGACATTCGACTGAGCGCTATTAATCTTATCCAAAATCAGAGTTAACTTGTCCAAAACTGCCACTGCAGAGTTCAAGTCTCGGGACACTCGAGCCTTCTTGACCAAGACGTAGCGCAAGCGATTTTCGGCGTTCTTAGTTCCTAGTAGCTTGGAGATTCGTTCTGGGAGTTCGCAGTCGAGCACATGCTCCAAAGATTCAACTTGCCTTTCAACCACCTTGATCTGTGCCTTTACATCCACGACATCGGTATCTTCTGCGGATAGTGAGGCAGGTGCTGCACCTACCTTAATGTATATTTTGTCCGGATGCTGTGGCGACTTACGCCAAGCTAATGCACCGGTGTCTCGCGTGAGATACGTGCGGACGGCTTCCACATCAACGTCGGATAGATTGGAATCAATCAGTTTTACCGCAGAGCTAAACATTTCGCTATCCATCAAGCGGGCCAGGTAAGTGGCCTCACCGGCAACCTTTTCTTCGAGTAAACGGCACACGCGTTGCGCAGTGGACACCAAAGAGGGCCAGTGAAGAAGATGGTCCAGGCCCACAAGCGCCATGGCAACGTTGGGAGAGTAATGCGATAGCTTGAATGAAGCATACGACCGAGACAAGACTCGAGAGGGCGACAAGAGCTCAGTGTACAGCCTTCGTGGTCCCACCGGGTAGTCCTTGTAAATGGACCAGGGGATAAGGGTCTGCAGGCGAACAAGAGAGTCTAGCACGAGGCCAAGAGCTTTTGGCTCGCCATAAACCGGGCTCGACAATGTAGCGACGAGCGACGCGAGCGGCAACGAAAGGGAAGATTGGAACGTGTGTCTTTGAAGACACTGTAGGAGTAGGTTCTTCCAAGCCTGGAGGTTTGCCTCGAAGCCCTCGGGATTTAGCTCCTTGAGGCGAGCAAAGTCGGAGAAGAGTGAAGCAAGGCGGGACTCCTTGAACGCAGGTACCTCGGAAAAGACCAGGTTCATTCTGGCCACAAGAACGGGACGCTCAGAGACGAGGTGCCTGTAATGGGAAGAGTTGTAGATCAACAGGAAGTGCGCGCTCCAAAGAAAGTATGGAGAAGACGGCCGAAGAAATACACGGAAGAGACTGAAAAATCGGTAAAGTGATGGTAAATAAAATGCATGCGGAAAGACAATTTTTCAGTTTCCCTGCCATTAATCTATATAGTTCTAGCTAAGCCCGACTGCCAACTTTATTCAAGATCCAATTTCTCCAACAGAAGCTCGACGTGGTCCCGTAGCGCATCTACAACATCGAGAATGGCAGTTGCAGCCGGTGATTCGGCATGGTCGTCAAAGAAACTCACACCCTGGTCGCAGGCACGTCCGATCCTGGGATCGAGAGGCACCGACCCCAAGAACGGGATGTTCATGTCGCGACACAACTGCTCACCGCCGCCCGTAGTGGGCTTGAAGATCTGTGACTCGCCCTGGCAGTTGGGGCACACAAACCCAGACATGTTCTCCACAAGACCAAGAATCCTGATGTTGGCTTTGCGGCAAAAGTCTATCTCCTTGCGCACATCCAAAAGCGCAACCTCCTGAGGCGTGGTCACTATGAGTGCCCCGTCAATACCGGCATCTTTCATATAGGTGCTGACGGAAAGATGCTCGTCCGACGTCCCCGGCGGCGTGTCAACAATCAAGTAGTCGAGACGCTCGCCCCAGTTGACGTCCTTCAAAAACTGCTTGATGAGCCCGTTCTTCTTTGCGCCTCGCCAGATGATTGCTGAGTCGGGGTCCGGAAGCATGAATGAAATTGACATGAGCCCCAAGTTGTCGGCCGCATAAACAGGCGACCACCCTGAGTTCGACTGATGCACGGTTTCTCCCTCGGAGCCGAGCATTCTCGGTAACGACGGCCCACAAATATCCAAATCCATGGCCCCGACCTCCAAATCCTCATCGGCCGCCAACGCCCACGCTAGCATCGATGTGAACGTAGACTTTCCGACTCCGCCCTTACCCGACAAGACCAAGATCTTGTGCTGGATATTCCTGAGTTTTTCCGTGATCACCGCCATGTCAGGGTCCGGCCCTTTCGGAAGTGATTCACATATAGTCTGGTTGGGGCATCCGGCACATGCGTCGCCCTTTCCAGCAGATTCAGATTCCGGTCCTGGACAGTGTTCTGGCTCAGGCGCCTTGAGCTGTGCTGACGGAGGCATATTTTGCTTGCTTTCTCTCGCTTTTGATGGAGCAGTGATTCTGGTGTAGGCAGATCTGCTTCTACCCTCTCGAAGATCTCTGCGTGAAACTGCGTGTATTAACTTTTTCTAGCAGTAGTCTATTTACTACTGCAGAGTAGCACAAGCAAAAGTAAAACTTATGTGATTGTCTTCGAAGTAAAGCCTGCCAAATATCTGCTGTTCATCTCGCATCGTTACTAATCAAAACCATCTGCGATACACTGGTGCACTGGTGTACCTATCCAGCTTCGGAGAATGACGCACTGGCTTGAAGGCCAATGGAAGCCAACCGGCTTTTTATATAGTCTCTCTCATTCTCTCCCAAGTGCAAAGAATTAATCTTTTGTTGTAGATCTTGAATACCTTCTCTATTGTCCAATGCGATATCAGCAATTGTTTTCATCATAATCTTGGCCGCAACACTGCCTGTGAATCCGCGTGTGTGGACATGAATTGCGTTATTCAAAAGGAAGTTGATATCTTGTGTTTCTATTGGCAATTGATCATCGCTAGACTCAGCGACATCAAGGTACTTCATGTAAAACCCTGCACCCTGGTTCCAATTTGGAATGACTCCGCCGTCTTCGGGAAAACTTTTAGCAAGTGCCCTAAACCTGTTCCTACTTGCTGCGCTCTCTTGTATGACTGCGGACGGTCCAAGTTCATCACAAATCAAAGTATGCGCTTCCTCCCATAAAGTTGCTACCACGTACGCTTCTGCGCTATCCCAAATGTTTCCACGTTTCTGGTGATCAATTGCGAGTGCCTCGTACACCAAGTTACGGGGAACCTTGAGAACAGTAACAAGAAATTCCTCTTGAGCTTGTTGTTTGGGTGTGATTTCATCAACATTTGCAATAACAACGTCTCTAATACGGCTCTCAGCCAACAGATCGCTGGTGATGGATGCATATACATAAATTGCCTCCTTCCACAAACCGGCACTCTCTAGTTCTGTCCCGTAGGACACAGCAATCTGATCATGGTTCTGCGAGGACTTGATGCCTGGCAATAATTGAACTAATAACCACTTGAGCTTTCTGCTTAACCGCGAATTTTCAATCAATTGTGTTGTGGTGTTAACATCATTCAACTTCATAACTCGGTATATATCTAGCAAGGCCTTTAAAGCATCTTGCGCTGAAACATCCCCAAAGGAAGAAAAAACTGCTTCAAGTCCCTCCGCTGAATTGCCGTAAAAGACGATTAATCCTAATACGATATTATAGGGTAGCTCAGGATAGAAGGACATATAATTACCTTCCAAGAGTCTGAACACTTTGATCAATTGCAAAGGAATAAACTCAATATCGCCGTTAGACTTCCAGTACTCAAGCTGTCCACTTGCTAGTGCTCTGACAGTGGGGTCATTAGAATCCATGAGAGTAAGCATAGATGCAAGATGAGAGTTATTAGAGGAAAGAGCAAGTTCGATTGCTGACTTCAAATTCCCAAAGCACACTTCAGCAAAAACTCTATCCAAAGAATCCGATGACACTGATAATTGTGTTTTGGCGTTGAATTTTTTCAACCAAGCCGCTAGGCTAGTTCTTTTTTCCAAAAGCTCAAGTCGTTTGATTAAGCGCATGTTTGTGAAATCGGCACCCAGGTACTTCGGAAGCGAGCTTATATTTTGCAGATCAAATAAGATTGTCGCAAGTTCTAATAGATCGGAATCTGGATCTTGCTTGAATATAGCCCAAATTGGGGCGAACGATATTGGCTCGGTGAACAGAAGCTGAGGAAATGAATTTTCTCGAGTTGAGATACCCGACTTCAACAACATGCTCTGAAACAGCTTCGCCGTTGACACCTTATCAAAATCGTTGTTTCTGTCAGAAAGTAATCGAGGTTCCGGCGAATTTTGCTTTGGTGTTGATGCTTGATGTCTTGGTGATGGACTTTTCTCAAAACCAGAAAACAATATGTCATTTATAGTGTCTAGCACTGATCGAGACTGTTTCTCCAGAGATAAAAATGGAGCTAGTGCGGAGTTAACATCATTAGCTAGTTCTAATTGAAGAACCCAGCTTTTGGACGTTGCTAAGGAAGTGGAGTGACCTAATTTTGCAAACACAGTTTCATCGTCAATTTGTGGTTCATAAGCCTTTTCATCAACAATCTCATCCATATCTACGTCGTTGGGAACAGAAACCACCAAATCTTTGATGTAGTCGTAGTTCTTGGGCTCATCTGGAAAAAGAGGTCTATCCAAAGCATTACCGTCCCCTGAATCTGCAATAGATTCGCTATCAGAATCATTAGTGATGTCACTAGCATTAGCTGCAAGAGCAAGAGCAAATTTATTCTCCTTGAAAGCATTAAGCTCCTGACTAATCTCTTGTTCCACCAAACCTTTCCTGATATCTAACAGATTCTCGTTTTCCTTGATAGCTGAGTTGAATTCCCAACCTCCCGGGATTCCACTTGTTTGTCCTTCAATTCTTTGCCTTTTCAACTCGTTATGATAAGATTCATTCTCATACAACCTAGAATACATTGCAGAAGCGTCAGCTTCTTGTTCGTCTTGCTTTTTCTTCAAATCCCTGAGACGGGATTTATCGATTGACTCGTCTCCCTCATCTTCGCTGTCATCGATGAGACCCCATACACTAAAGTGCTTGACAAAAGAAACCCAATTTTCTGATATTGGATCATATGTAACGAATTCCATACCTGTGATGTCCTTCAAACGTTTCACTTGTTCCTCTAACGAGTGACCTTTTTTAAGGGGTACCTTCAAAGTAACGGTGGCAGGAACATTAAGCTCCAAACCTAACGCGGGAGTCACCAAGTCCTCATCGTCGTATACACGAACTATGGAATTTTCGAACTTGACAATTTTGCCAAATAATTCGTTTGACAAAGCCTCAACATCGTAGTTTAGTCGTTCAAAAAGAAGTGAAAGATCCACAGGGTACATGTAAGAAACCTGCCCATGTCCCACCCTTCCAATAATGAGGTTCAGCACTTCTGAGAGTTCAACAGGCGACAAGCGAACAAGATCCTGGAGGGATGGAGAGCAAAAATATCCATCTTTTGTCTGACCAGTAAATAAGCCCTCGGCAGCTTCCTTAGAGCTTGCATGTCCTTCAGTATCAGTCTTGTCCAACTTGAGGCGCTTCGTCTTTACAATTTCTTCATCGGATAGAGAACCGTCACTCATGTCAGCAAGATCAAGCAGATCCTGGATCTGTCTTCGCTTTGCATTGAATACCTTTTCCGTATCAATCAAATGGAACTTAGTGGGAGTTGACTTAATGACCAATCTTCGGATATCTCCGACACTGCGAGAGAGCGATTGGGCACCATCTTGCTTGCGTGCTTTGAAATGAGTCATATTGATTACCGGCAAGTCCTCGACACGATTGGACAGTTTGAAAATACCGTAAGGCTTAGAAACAGCGCCGGAAACAGAACTTGCCGGTGCACGGAAGATATTGAACCTCTGAGCCAATTTTGAAAGGAGAGATGGCTCTGACTTATCCGATTTCATCGAGGCAGCGGAGAATGATCTCTTTTTGTTCTGTACCGAACCCTTCCCAAGTAGGGGGCTGGTAATGGATGGTGGCATGTTGTTTTCTGTGGTGGAAATGCTATTAAGTATGGAGCTTGTGCCATAAGGGTTAGAGGCGTTTGTTGGAGGTGCAGTTGAAATAGTAGGAAACACGCCACCGCCACTTGCCTTGTTACCAAAGAGGCCGCCTGAGGCTCCCGCAGCCGTATTGGATGACGAATTACCAAATAAACTACCGGTAGCAGGTTTGTTAGATGCGCCAAAGAGTCCAGTGTTGGCCTGAGTAGACGAATTGCCAAAGAGGCTTCCACTTAACGACGGAGCATTGTTTGTAGCAGGCTGAGAGGAGTTCCCAAAAAGGCCCGATGATGGTTTAGTTTCCGTAGCAGACTTGAACAAACCAGTAGACTGATTGCCAGCATTTGTGTCAGATTTTCCAAACAAGCCGGTTCCCATAGCACCGGTATTTGCATTGTTGGAGCCGGTGTTTCCAAAAAGACCGGAGCCAGTGTTTGTGTTTGAATTGCCAAAGAGACCACCACCCAGTGCATTACCAGTGCTTGAATTTCCAAACAACCCCCCTGAGGACGCCGAGGGCCCATTGGAGTTGCCAAAGGAGACGCCGGAAGAAGCAGGAGCGGCCTTGTTACCGAAAAGCGCTCCACTTGAAGTATTTGCAGTGGAAGAATTACCGAAAAGGCCTCCACTTGAAGTATTGGCGGTGGAAGAATTACCGAAGAGCCCAGGTTGCGCAGCGGAGCCCATGGTCGCCGCGTTGCCCAGGAAGGATGTGGAGCCCGCCGTGGACGGGAGATTTCCAAAAGTCAGACTGGTTGAACGGGACCCAAAAAGGCCTCCGGCCGTGGACGGTTGCGAGTTCGTGTTAGAGGCCGTCAGCTGGAAGGCATTAGCAGGCGCATTTGAATTGCCAAAAAGTCCACCAGACCCAGAGTTTGGACCAGCTTGGGCCGTGATGCCACCCGTTCCGAATCTCGAGGAGCCGCCCCACGATTGTCCTGTGTTCATAGTCAATCTATGAGTTTAGGTTTGCTGATGGACGATTCAAAATAGCTAATCAGAAAAATACTCGCACATGTGGTGCACCGTTGTTTTTTCGTTGTTGCGCGGACTGGACTGTCAGAGCTGAGGGCATTTAGTACTTTTCCATTTCTTGTTTATCTATTTATTTACTCGTATAGTTATTTATTTATTTTATTTTATTATCTACTTTTCCACTTTTCCACTTTTGCTTATCTATTTATTTACTCGTATAGTTATTTACTTATTTTATTTAATTATCTACTTTTCCATTTCTTCTGTTATCTATTTATTTATTATTTAGTGATTTAGTTTTCCACTTATCCACTTATCTACTTACTCTCTCGTTTAATCTCTCTCCAAGAAAAAAAGCGTCCTTTACTTTAATACCCTCTTTTATTTCTCATGTTCTCTTTCTCTAATTATACATTATGCATTCGTCATTCTATCTTGGTAACGTCCCTTCTGTTTACCTTAGGCCAAGCCCTGCTCACTCATTCACCGGCGGTTTCAAGCTTCATGTATCCTTCAGCACAATACCAAAATTTATCAAACTTTCGCAAATGCGGTTTGGCGCTGAATACTGTGTTTGGAATCCCCACGTCCACCACGTAATGCTCAATATCGTCAACTAGCGAACCATGGTTGTATGCGTGGAGAAGCCCACTGATTGGGAAGCCGAGAGACACAATGTACTTACTGTTGACTTGAAGCCCCGGATCGGCTACCGTTCCCGAGCCGCCATCAATGCCTGACGCGATGTCTAGGGATAAAACCTTAAACTTTTGGCGTGACTCGTTGGTCCACCGGACAACCTGCTTGAGAGTGGCCATGCTTTTTGCCGTGTAGAAAATATCCGGTAGCTGATTGGCTAGACCTTGCAATGCGTCGACGACAAGCTCCACAGGTGTCTCGAGCTGGTTATTCAAGAGATCCAAGAGCTGCGCAAAATCCGTGCTGACAACCTTGCCTCCACATTTCTCAAAGAGCTGGCATTGGTGGAGCATGTCGGCGTCCACAATATCCTCATTGATCACATAGGCAAGCACCCGCACACCGTGATTCGACAAGTGCCGCCCAAGTGCAAATGCCCGTGTGCTGCAGTGAGTACTTCCGATCAAGAGCAACACAAGGGGCGGTAAATTGTGGTTTTTCCGATTGCTCAAGCGCACAGAGCCCCCAAGAATCTTGTTCACCACCAAATTGTATAGATTGGACGCACTAATTTCCACTGATGTCCGGCCATCGACCCCACACACTTCCTGTGCAACTCGCTCGATTTCAAGAAGCTGCACGGGCGAAGCAAGAGGTACATCCTCCAAAGTGCTGGAAAAGACCATCTTCAATGCTTGGGACTCGCGGTTGGCACCGCCATTAGCATGGGCAACAGCACCTGCATTGACGGGCAGCGATAGGCGCTGTGACAACGATCCAATACTATGCCAGCTGTCCTGCTTCGAACTCTCGAGCACCATTTCATCGTTGTGGTACTTATCTTGCGCTGTCTTTTTAGGCTTGGTCTTCTCCACCTTATTGTGCCCAACAAGACGGTCCAGCGCACTCACTTGGTCGTTCTTTTGGAAGTGGGCAAAGACAGACTTTTTGTCAAACATCGCCAAGTTTGCGGCGAAATCAAAGTCGGTCGAAGCCTTGATTTTCAGCACATCGGACCCCCAGTCTGGGTTGTTTTTCTGCATCTGCGGCGTGCTGGTTTGAGACGCCGTCTTTGACGTATTTCCGGGAGCTGCTACCATGACATCGTCCGACTGCTGTGAGCTCGGGACCCCTTTGCGCTTCTGCTTGTTGTCCGTTGGCAACTGGACAACTTTCAAATCACGTACCTGCAAATTTTCTATGGTCTTGCTACCCAACGTGATTTGCTTGCTGTCAACATGGGAGACGAATCCCAGAGTCTGCGTGCCATCCTTGAGGTGAAGAACTACTTTGTAGTCGACGAACTCAGCCATTGTCGTCTTGAAGCTCGAGTAGTAGAGTGATTGCACTGTGTCCACCGGAGCATGTTGAGCACAGGTGCGGGTATACAGTGACAGCGCTCGCTGCGAAAACTTTTAAGAGAACGAGCACATACAAAAGGTGGGCGATCGGAGCGGTTGAGGACGGCAAGGCAATTTGTTGAAAATGGGTAAGGGGGAATATTGGGCTATATATAGTTTTCCTTTTGTAAACCTACATCGCCTTCGTGAAGGTGTCATTAAATACTTGTACACATTACAACCTGTTTTATACACTACAAGGCCCGACCAAGACTCTGGCTGCGACCAACTAGTGATGCACCAGTCGCTAAATATTATTTTTATAGCTATTATATTACTATTACTATTACTATTACTATTACTATTACTATTACTATTACTATTACTATTACTATTACTATTACTATTACTATTACTATTACTATTACTATTACTATTACTATTACTATTACTATTACTATTACTATTACTATTACTATTACTATTACTATTACTATTACTATTACTATTACTATTACTATTACTATTACTATTACTATTACTATTACTATTACTATTACTATTACTATTATATTACTATTATATTATTATATTATTATATTTAGATCTATAGACTGCCGCAGATGTGATCAACCGCTCATTCATTGCGTTATATTATCTTTTACTCTGTGCCCTATCTTTTCAATGGACAACTCCTTGATCAAGTCACTCACCATTTGTGCCTCCCGCCCGCAGAAGCCAACTAACTCTTCAGCACTCTTCAACAAAAGCTGTTTCTCTCTGGAAAAGTGCGATTTCAAAACGGTCTTGATTTCTGTATTTAGATACCCGTTTTGATTCTTCAACTCCCGGAACTCTTCATCTTTGCACTGCAACTGATTCTTCAAGTACTTGATTTCAAATGCCTGCCGTTCGCTCTCGTGTGACAAATACTTGACCAACGACGCCATGTCGTCATTCCTTTCCTCGCTTCGAAACTGCGCAAGCTGCTTGTTGAGGAGATCGATTTCTCCTCGGAGACTCTCGATGACCGTCTTGTCTTTGCTTTGAGGAAAGTTCCAGTCTGTGGAGTTGGTGAGCAACTTACAAGAACCCACTTTGGCTTTGGTCTTGACCCTTTTGGCTTTCATGGCGTAATTAAGCGTTTGGTGTGTTTCTGAGAGATCTACCGGAGAGACACAGAAGATCATCGACGTTCGGGAATTTCCTGCCAAGTTCTCCCGGAGCAAGTACGTCAAAGTGGAGTCTCTATAGGGCACCACTGCGTTTCCGCCCAGAGAGAGAATACCAAAACATCTTCCAAGAGCCGTGAGCGATTTGTTGATCTGCATGCCTTCCTTTAGGCGATCGGTTTGGAAGGCCTGCGTTCTGGCCAACCGCTCTGAGCCAGCCAAGTCAACAAGCTTAATGTTGGACACTAGCTCCTCCACAGGCACGCCGATCAGGTCCTCCAGATCGTTGCTCAAAAACTTTGTCTGCCTTAGTGTAAATGTAAGCACCGCGTGGGACCGTGATGAAGAGTCGTTCATACGCGTGGAAGCTGTCATTCGTGCTGCGTTCCCCGTCTGGAGATGCAGCAAAAACTCCTCAAACGTCTTGACGCAAATGGTGGTGCTTCCCTCGACATAGGGCCCAGACAGTGGGTCCTCTCTTATGCGACAGATCTTGGAGTCTGCGAGCAAGTCCTTCACCTTTTCGTTGTAGATCTCAATGTACGAGAACAGCACCTCGCAGTTGATCTTCTTCTCTACCAAGGCCTCCTTTTGCGACAAGATGTCACGCACCACTAGCGGAATAATACCAGGGCTCTTCTGTTCGCCGATCATTGTGTGGGTCTTGCCCGACCCAGTCTGGCCGTAGGCCAAAAGGCACACGTTGTAGCCCTGGTAGAGGTGCTCTAGCAAGTTCAAGCAGCATTTCTTGTAGAACGCCACGTTGTCGTGGTACAGCGGGTCCTGCGGGTTGTAGGACCAAATGGCCTCGTCAAAAAGATAGCTTTTTCGCCCGTTGGGGTGGTCGAGGTACGTCTTCCCGGGCTCATCTGGAGGCATGTGCACCAAGCAAGTGGAGTCCTCACGAGGAAGCTTGGGGCGCACACGCAAGATAACTTTGATGTTGGTTGACATGACGGGATCCAAGGTGCTCTGCGGAGGTAGCAGGACAGCGGGCGACCGCAAATATATGGGATCTTGATCGATCGTGGTGTCACGTTTGATGGATGGAGCCGACTGAATAAACATGGCGCCTGCATCGAGCAGGCTTCGGTGCGCGGAACACGGCCCCAATCGATGAGAGGCTAGAGGGAAAGGCATAAATGAACGACTATTGACAAAATTTTGGAATTTAGTACTTATCTTAGAGTCATGGTGGTTTGCGCCTTCTTCCTGAAATCGCCGTTCTCCGTAGCCCGCTTTGGCTTGAGCGTTTGTCGTTCTTGCTTGCACCTCGTAGCCAAATTTGTCTCGGCTGAAGAGCACGAGAAGCAGCACAGCATATCAAAATAGAGCCCTCCTTTTTAGAAACGGCCGAGCGAATTTCGAAAGATTTCTGTATACCGCTTTTGCAGCTACGCTCTTTGGCCAGATAATCTGCTTTGGTAGACATTGCCCGATGTAGCACGGCCATTAGCTAGAAACCCGCACATCTGTCTAAAACCACGAACAGCCCAGCAACATGAACCAATTTGTAGTATTTGGCAAAAAAACTAGAAAAGAAAAAACTAGAAAGGAACAAACCTAAAAAGAGCAAACAGAAATAGCAAAAAAAGAGCAAAAAGAAGTAGCTAAAAGAAATAGCAAAAAAAGTAGCAAAAAAAACCGAGAAAGGAAAACTAATACGCTCTGGATCTCGCCAGTTCAGCTTCTGGATCTCGTTAGTGAACTTCCGTTCCGAGAACCCCGGTTGCGCCTGCAGAGTCTAGATCGAACCATAAGGTTTTTCCATAAAAAGGCTAGGTTCCCCTCCGCCATTTCAGGCCTCTAAACCCTACATCAGAACCGGCTTAGACTACTTCCCCTCTAGGATCCAAAGCCCCTTCTCATACTCTCTTCACTGGAGCCAAAGCAGAGAGCAAGGCAAAAAACAACACCTGGCACGTGACCTACTCCACCCAGTCATTCGCAGTGCCCAAACACTATCAGTCTTTGCTAATGATCCATTGCTTAGCACAGCCATAAAAATACAGATTTGTCGTGCCACAAAAGCAACACAAAACAATAGCAACCACAGCACAACACACCTTGCCGCTGCATAGCATAATGCTGCCTTTTCTGCTGCTCAAGGAAGCCAGCGCTCACGCCTCCCAAGGTGACTTACCCTGGTTTGTCCACGTCACCTCGGAAACATCAAAACCACAGTATCTACTGGCTGGATCGCAGCTTGAGCAAATGCTATCCACCGGTTACACATACGCGGAGATCCGTGCCGGGTCTCCAGACTTCCTTCTCCTCCAGCTGCTCTGGCCGGGCTGGACTGCTGACTCCTTCACTACGTTCGACTCCTCGGGTGTCTACTCTGTAGCCGTACCCAAAAACGAGAACGAATGCCTACTCTTCCTTCTGCTGCCCAAGCAGCATGCTACAGGCCATCTTGAACTTGACTTTCCCGAGGTGCTTTCTCGAAATTTGCAAGAGCTAACAACTGCAGTTGTTCGTAGCACGACCGGCCTTGCACATGCCACCGAGTCGGCCGAAATGTGTGCTTTGTCCATACGTCTAATGCACGGGGAAATTGCCAAAGGGCTTTTCCATGCGTCCCACAGCTTGATGGACGTGAAGCGCTGGCTACAGCTGGAGCAGCACCTCCTGTTGGTGCCGGACGAGGACGAGTCTTTCTCCAGATACGTGTATATTGGCCACATCAAGCCCTCGCGTTACGCATTCTTTTGCCCGGCTTCTCGGGCGACGTTTTCGGAGGCGGAAGAGCTACTCAAGCTTGGCGACCTTGGCCTCTGTCCTCGGCTGGCGTTGATACTAAGACCCGATTACGACGAGAATGCACTCCGTGCGGCTCGTGTGGCCGAAGAAAGCACACTCAAGCTACTATGGAAAAAAACTTCCACGGTTTTGCATGCGGTGTATTCGTTTTTCGACTACGGTGTTGACGAGGCAAGCAGAGACTTGCAAGACATCGCCGCCGAACACGCTGTGAGCACCAAACCGCTTCCCTCAGTCTTGGGCATTTCCAGTCTGCAAGCAGCCCCACTCCCGATTCTGAATGTTGCTCCAAAGCCAGTGGTGGGCCGCGAGGAGATCCAGGAGCGTAATGAGAAGATGGTGAATGTCGCCCGAGGCGACGGAACAAGCTGAAGGGAAAGACCGAGTACTGTCTCCAAAAGGGCTGGTCCATTTGGCAGTTGCAGGGAGTAACAATGATTACTAGTAATAAAATGTGAATGGTTTACATTTTGTAGCACTAACTTTTTCAATCCCATCGTTTTCGGTTGCTATATATTTTTCTTAGCACGTTCTATTTTCATTTGCATCGTGCTATGACTTACTCTGCTAAGAATATTCCTACTACATCGCGCACCATTTCTGATAAGAAGCAGTTCTCATCTCACTAAAGAACGGAAGATATCGGCTCTACCCGCACCGCCATTGA
The DNA here is from genome assembly GCA_963678735.1 of Metschnikowia agaves. Taxonomy (NCBI): domain Eukaryota; kingdom Fungi; phylum Ascomycota; class Pichiomycetes; order Serinales; family Metschnikowiaceae; genus Metschnikowia; species Metschnikowia agaves. The sequence goes on along the minus strand of CAVMBV010000011.1, from coordinate 936,818 downwards.
CCAAAAATCCCTCACCCATGGACGCCTCGACCCTCTGTAGCTTGGAAAACCTCCTACGATTTCCGGGCGCCACGGTTGGCATCGTGCCCGATGCCTCAATCCTCTCGTGCGGCTGCTTGGTGTCAGAACTTCAATACTTGGGGTCTTCCACCAACACCTGTCCAAGCTGCCGCCAGTCCAATGTGCACATCTTGAAGCCTGTGATTCCCCTACGAGAGCTTTACAAGGTCGTTCAAAGCGTGCATGCGGTTCTGGACAAAGAAGACCGTCTTCGTTCTCTGCGCTCGGGCAGGCTAACGACGGCTGATTCCAGCAGATCTCTCAGCTCGGAGATGGACCTCTTGGGGTTGTTTTGCAAGTACGCCAAAGAAGACCAAAACGCCACGGCCACTGCGGCTGCCGTTCCCTCTTCATCACCACCAAAAATGTCCACCGCAAGGACGTCTACTGTGAGTATATCTGCGGCACCTAACTCGGCCGCTAGCACCTCTCCCGTGCTCCAAAAAGCACAACCAGTGTACCACCAGACGGTGAGAAGACAGCTGACAAATCAAACCGTGCCCAGTGCCATAGAGGACGATCTTTTGATCAGCCTCGACGAGAACGAGGAGCGCAATTTCTCTCAATGCTTCCCTTTCCACAGAATGGTAAGCAGTTTTCCCACGCAACTGAGCAAACTTTCGTTCAGCTCGCGTAGTTTGGTCAAAAGGACTACTCGCTTCATCGGCTCGGCAATGATATCCCACTTTGACTACGCAACGCGACAGGACATTACATTATTTGTCTTGATATCTGACCGCAAGTGGGAATTGTACCAGTACTCGTCGACAAAGCCCATTCTCTTGGCATGTGGGAAACTGACGGGCGAGTATGGGCCCAGCCCCAATGCTCTAAAACAATCACACAATGACAGGGTAGTTCGCAACGAATTTGGCGAAAAGAAATCCGAACAGGACGGCCCAGCTCCTCTTGCGGCGAGGCTCAAGTCGTCGGTTCAACTATACTGCTGTCTCTCACGAAGTTACTTAGTGATCGCGGGTACACAAGGTGTGTTGAGAGTGCTCAATGTTGATCCCACGAAAGATGAGATTGGTTCACCAATCTATACTTATTTGACTGATTTTCCAATCCGGTGCATCACTCTAGCACCAACGGACGACCTTATTGCTTGTGGCATCACGACGAGGGAAAAGCGTTCGGGCAAGCAACAGCCATTCATCATTTTACACAGGTTGACGCTGTCGGCCACTGAAGGGGTGAAAGTGACTCCAATCACCATCACTGTCCCGTACCGGGACCCGCTCAAGATCCTCACCTTCAGCCCGTCAGCCACACATTTGCTCTGCTGCACAGTCTACGAAATGCGGTACTTCATTATCCGTTTACGCGGCGAGGGTCTGCTGGACTACCGGAAACCCCGATTGATTTTCTCCGACATGAGGATACTGAGAAAGCCACGGACCGCAGCTCGGAACTTGGATTCGGACGAAAGCGAAGATGGTGTGGACGCCTTGTTTGAGTCGGAGGATGACGACCAGATGCTCGACAACGAGGGCATCACTGACTTGAAGTTTGGCCTGCGCTTCACAAACACAATTGTGATCACCTCATCCTCCATGAAGAACCGCCCGTCGATCGTGTTGAAATTGAATGGCCCACCCATTGATTCGCGGCGCTTGCGGCACGATTCCTTTGAGACAGAGCTTCACCAGGACTCGGTACCTGGCTCCATACATGCTGGAGAGGTCGACGACAGTCCCTCGGCTGTGGTGGACGTCGAAGTGGTGATGAAGCTCAGTGAGATCGGCTCCAATGTCTATCGTGTGGAGGTATCGCCGAGGGGAGACTCCATGGTGTTTGTAGACAAGCTGGGGCGTCTACTTTTGGTATCTACATCACAGGTGAACGGGAATTTGGGCCACCTGTCACACTTGAACAATACAGTTGTGTTGCTCGGCGAGGTCTCGCCTGCTCTACGGTACACTGAGGCGGCATCAGTGTGCTACTCTTCCGATGGAGGCAAGATCATGGCCATTGACAGAAAGGGTGTTTTCCAGGTATTTGACTTCACCAGGGGCATCCCAGGAGAGGACCCCGAAGTGATCAAGTGTAAGATTATCAGTCTTTGAGGTTGAGAGCTACGAGTCATTATAGCATGGTTGATTTTTGGCCCTATGTTCGCGCCAACGCGTAGTGTGGCTCTAATTAGGCCCGCTGCGGTAACTTCTGCGGCACCGGAGAAAGCGTAAGGCTAAGGGCGGCTAACGGTAGCCAAGCACACTCAGGGGACAAAAGGGGAACAGAAAAAAAAGGCGGCAACAAACAGAACCAAGGGCATTTTTCCAGAAACGACTAGCATGATTTCCGCTCAATAAAGTAAAAAGCAAGCTAGAAGAGACATTAAGGGCCGCCACGATCAGGGCAGAATTCCGCGGCATTTTGCGAATGCGTAGAATGCAGAACACTAGCGACATGTGGTGTCGTTTAGAAAACACCTAATTCGACCACCTCACCATAAAACAGCAACAAGTATCATGCCAGTTCCTCCTTTAGCTGACGATGTGCTAGACTTGATAGGCAACACGCCGTTGATCAGGTTGAACAAAATCCCGCAATCCTACGGGATCAAGGCCAAGATGTACGCCAAGGTTGAATTGTTCAACCTGGGAGGCTCCATCAAAGACAGGATCGCCAAAAACATGGTGTTGGAGGCAGAAAAAACGGGCAGAATCAAGCCCGGCTATACCTTGATCGAGCCCACTTCGGGAAATACCGGTATTGGCTTGGCGTTGGTTGGCGCAGTCAAGGGCTACCGTACGATTATCACGTTGCCTGAGAAAATGTCCAATGAAAAGGTTTCTGTGTTGAAGGCCTTAGGTGCCGAGATCATCAGAACACCCACCGAGGCTGCATGGGATGCTCCAGAGTCTCACATAGGTGTTGCACGGAAGTTGGAGCGGGAAATCCCCAACTCCGTCATTTTGGACCAGTATGGCAACGAAGCCAATCCCAAGGCACATTACTACGGAACTGGGTACGAGATCTGGGAGCAGACAGAGGGTAAAGTGACTCACCTCATTGCGGGTGCCGGAACCGGAGGCACTATCACTGGTATCTCGCAGTACTTGAAGGAGAAAAATCCTGCTGTGGTGGTGTACGGCGCAGACCCAAAGGGCTCCATTTTGGCCGAACCCGAGTCCTTGAATGACTCCACAGAAGGGTATCTCGTCGAAGGCATTGGTTACGACTTCATTCCCGACGTCTTGAACAGAAAGTACGTGGACCACTGGATCAAGACCGACGACGCCGAGTCGTTCAAGTTGGCCAGAAGAATCATAAGAGAAGAGGGGATCCTTGTTGGAGGCTCCTCGGGTTCTGCTTTGCAGGCAGCTCTCCAGGTTGCCAAGGATTTGAAGGAATCAGACACTCTTGTGGTTGTGTTTCCCGACTCTATCAGGTCTTACTTATCCAAATTTGCTGATGATGAGTGGATGAAGATTAACGGGTTCGAGGTCGAAGACAACAACCCTACTGCGAACAAGACCGACGAGTTCTTGAGTGAAAAGACCATCAAGGACTTGGTCGCCGGCAAGCCGCCCGTGATTACCGTCACTTTGGCTGACACAGTGGAGAAGACTTTCAACTTGTTGCAAAGCAACGGTTTCGACCAGTTGCCAGTGTTGAATCAGTCCGGCAAGCTCGTTGGTTTAATAACATTGTCGACAATTTTGAAGTCGTTGTCCACCAAGAAGGTGCAGATGACTAATTCGATCAGAAGCATCTTCTTGGACTTCAGGAAGTTGGCCGACTTTGAAAAGTCCTTCTCTATCACAAAGAAGTCGGGCTTCACCAAAAGATCGTACCAAGACATCAATATGGATACTCCATTATCATTGTTGAACAAATTCTTCGAAACCAATTCCAACGCCATTATCACGGATAGCGAAATGAAACCTGTGCAGATTGTCACCAAGGTAGACTTGTTGTCATACATGACCAAGGAAATTTCCTACTAAAATAAGCTGTTGGAAAATTCATTTATTTTTGTATTCTCCCGTTGCTTTGGTAGCAATAATTCTATACTAATACATTGTGGACTTTATAAATACTCTTCTTGAAGAAGAGACCCACCCACACAACTTTGTATGCTCAAGGAAGATGTAATGTAAACAGAGACAGAGGCAATTGATTGCGTTAGAAAGAAGTACGCCAACGCGTTACGAAAACTTCCACCGATTACCACAGTTTTCACACGTGCAAAATGTCGTCAAAGGCTCATCAGCAGACCGCGTTTGCATCTGGTAGTAGCTGACCTTTTTATGCTTACATTTGCCACACGTGAAACGGTCCGTGACAGCCCTCTTCTCGGTGGCGCCCTGCGCATCGAAGAGATTCTGTTTGTTCAACTTTTCGATCTCTTTCTTCAAGGCCTCAGGCGCCATCTCACTAGGCGACATGTTGATGAACGTCTGCGGAGAGATATGGCCGTCTAGCAATCGGCCCCGCAACTGGGGGTTCTTCTTGTTCCTCAAGTTCATGGTGTATGTCCTCAACTTATTTCTGTAGGTGTCGGTCACCGCAGAGTATTCCGACTTGTACACCTCGCTTTCGATTTCCTGGGCAACCTTCAAAATAGCCGGGCTGTCATCATCTCTCTCTATAGCCAACGCGGTGTACAACGCGCTTATCGAAGCATTTCTTGTGGGGTTTTCGTAAATGGTAGTGTTGACGCCATCGGTCTTTGGATTACGAGGCCCAGAGTGGAACTTACCAGACGCCGAGCCCGGGGCTGGGCGGGAGGACGAGCCAGCGGGCAAAGAAGTGCTTGCCGAGTCTTTGCCCAGCTTCTTTGACAGCTTTTCGTTCTGCACTACTTCCTTCCACTTTTTGATCATCTTCTTCACCAAGCCACTGATTTCACTGTTCGTGTTGGATCTGTATTTGTTCACCGAAACACCGACTTTCGTTTCTCGCAAAAGCTTTTCGGTGGGCTGAACGCCGTCGTTGAGAATGTGCAAGAGCTTTAGGATGGTGGCATCGTCCTTGCTTTTTTCCAAGTTGGACACAGTGGACTTGATTTCCTTGACATCCATGGCGTCGTATGCTTCAGTGCTAGGTCGGGCCAGCACGAAACACCTTCAAGTGCGATGTGCGGCGCACGACCACACTACTGAGGCTCACTGCTGATGGTCAGTGAAGTGGAGCCCCAGCTTTCTTTGTAGACTTCGCTCTCCGTTCTCACTGTTAGCATTTGCCCGACTTCCATCTGCGTTAAGTTACCTACTAACAAGCTCGCCATGCTGAACGACAACCAGGATTCAATCATCTATCTAAGCAGTATACCCTTCGACTACACTGAGGAGCAGGTGGGCGACATAGCCAAGTCGGTGGGCCCCATCACGGACTTGAAGCTCATGTTCGACCCCAACACTGGGCGGTCCAAAGGGTCTGCGTTCGTCCGGTACTCCGACCGTGAGGCTGCACTCTCTGCGGTCCGTAACTTGAACAACATGAACGTGGGAAACCGGTATTTGCGATGTTCTTTTGCCAGCGACAGCGATGTGTTCGACTCCGTTCCCGACTTCTCCAACTACAACAAGTTGCCGCCGTTGCCGCTAGGCGTCCAGCTCTACCAGAACCAGACCGCACAGCAGGCGATTTCGGCGATCTTATCATCGCTAGATCTGCAGACGGCGACGCAGATGCTAAAAGAGGCACGGTCGATGTGCTTGGAGAATCCACAGCTCATGAAAAAGCTCTTGGTGCAGTGCCCACAGCTCTCTCACGCTTTGGTCGAGACAAGCTTGATGATCAATGTCACGACAAAGGATTTGGTGGAGCTCTGCCTCAACCGAACATACCCCAGCGTTGAGGTGTTAAGCTTTAGCCATGTGGAGTTGCTAAGGCTGGTCAACTCGCTTACGTCCGAGGAGCTCGAGCTGTTGGACGAAGACAAGCGCAAGGTCATGGAGAAGGTACGCAACGAAATCAGCAAGGGCTCTTACGGTATAATCGACTAGAGCTTCTGCGATGTGAATAGAGATAGAACGAACAAGAGATAGAACGAACAAGAGATAGAACAAACAAGGATAGAACAAACAAGGATAGAGACATGTACACAAGGATGCAAAGAAGAAGAGACGTGTAGAGCCGAGAAAGAGAGCCTAGCACAAATCGAAAGAAACCTAAATATTAAATCCACGGCGAATGGAACAGCCACCAGCTTAAACATACACTGAGTCCAACACCTACTTTTTGAGCCGCGCACGCACATACCGTCTCAAACAATCCAGCCTCAGCTCAGGTTCATCACCATCCACACCATGAGGAGAAACATGCCACCCTCACAAGGCCACGCGTCAGCGTCGCCGTCAGCGATCCTCTATATAGGATCGTTGCCCTTTGACTGGGACGAGGACAACCTCAAGTCGGTAGTTTGTGGCTTGGGGAACGTGCTCGATGTGCGCCTAGGCTTCGACCACGTCGGGAAAAATAAGGGCTTTGCTTTCGTAGAGTTCGAGAACCCTCAGCTGGCACAGATAGCTATGCAGCTCCTAAGTAAAGTTCAGGTGATGAATCCACAGACCAACCAGATGAGGAAGTTACGGGTGGAGCTCTCCAAGGAAGGCTTTCGGACCGGGAACAACGACCACAAGTCGGTGATTCCGTTGAACGCGGTTCATTTGCCCCACGGCGTCCAATTTCCGCCCGAGGTTTTGGCCAACAACCCTCAGCTTCAGAGGACGGCCCATGCCAACTTTTCGGGCGGGCCGCCTTTGCCCATGCAAAGAGGCACTCCTCCGCTTATGCAAAGTCCCTCGGGCGGCAATTCCAATATGGCAATGGGAGCCGCTGGCGGGGTGGCCACAGTGAATCCACCAAACTCGTCAAATACGATTCCGGAGCAGAGCTTGCGGGCGACGCAATTCCTCCCGCAGACCACAGAACTTCCGTTCGCAACGCCCGACAACATAAACCACACGTTGAGTCAAATAGCTCCACCGCAGCTCATAGAATTGATTGCGAACCTCAAGAACATTCTCAATAGCTCCAACTCTGCGCGTGCCGCTGACGTGTTTCGTATTTCTCCCCACTTGGCCACTGCAGCCACGCAAGCACTATTGCTCATGGGGTTCGTGGATGAAGAAGTCATCCAGGAGGCAATGAAGTCGGGCGGCCTGGCCGGCGCTACCCAAACTCAGCAGGCTCCTGCTCCTGCTCCTGCTCCGCAGAACACGTATCCGAACACTAACCCGGGCTATGGCATGAGCCCGCTGTATGGTAATGCTCAGCCACAGGGCCAAAACTATGTGCCACAAAGGAACTTTGGCCAGCCGCATCCACAGAAGCCGAATCCTGGGTTTGGGCAAAACTCCAATCTGGGCAGTTTGCCTCCCGCCCCAAGTATTCCTGCAACGCCGACGAGGTGGCCGAATTTATCGCTTCTGACTCAAATGAAGCTTGCCAACGTGCCCAAAGAGCAGGCGGAATTGATCGTGCAGGTTCTTTCATTGACCAACGACCAGATCCAGTCATTGCCTCCTGACAGGCAGAATATGGTCATGGGCATCAGACAGCAATACTTATAGGAGGCAGATTCCTGACTACACGTCAGTAGCACAAGTGATCATTGGAAAATGGCTAACAGCTGTGACACGGAAATTGACCGAATATCACAGATGAATGTTAAATGAGTACAACATAGAGGAAAGTGAATTCAAACAGAAAAAAGAAGAGCGAGATATCGTCACACAAGAAATAATAATAAAAATGAAAAAGATATAGATGAGAGACGACAGGGGAGCAAAACCACAGGGCAGAGAGCTGATTGACCAACTCGTCGCTGACTCCGATAGCGGGCCTGGATTTAGAATCGGTAGCACAGGACAGATCCGCTACAGATACACCCTTTTCAGTATAAGAGGAGTCTCACTGCGTAGCGATAGCTTGAGCTTGCCGCACATATTTGTTCAGGCCCAGTAGAGATCGCACCCAGTGCGCGGAAGCGTTGTTCATTGTTCTGCAGAGAGCCAGGCATGGATGATTGGAGTGCTTCACCAAGAGAAGCGGCGGATAGATACTCACCGGAACTTTGTTCAGTGTTTGAGCAGTTTACCATAGACAACTGGAGGACAAATATACCGATTAAAGGACCACAAGGTTTGCTGTGCCTACAAAGTCGTCTCAACAAGTTGCCATCATGAACGGAGCATTTGGCAACGGGTTGTTCAATTCCACATTCATCGAAACAGATCTCGACGGAAATCTAGTCAACAACGGCGAAATGCCGTTCTGGCTTCGCGACATCATTGAACGGGCTTTTGCCAACAGTGGCATTCGCATGAACCGCAAGGTTGCTTCCAAAGACGCCATTGCTTCGTTGCAGGACGTTGACCCCAGCACGTTGACCGATAGCTCGTGCCCCATTTGCTACGACCCCTACGTAACAGGCGAAAACAAGAAGAAGCGCTGCAGCAGTGAAATGGAGGGCGACAATATGGAGGATAGTTCTGGCAGTGAACAGAAGCCGGGGCCTCGGAAGCTTCATTCAATGGCGGAACAGTCGAGTAAACACGGAGTGAACATGGCCCTGCCACTAGATGCTCGCCAGTTCAAGGACCCTTCGCTTTTTCTACCGGTGGACATGGCAGCGAACTCTCACATCCGCTTCCCACAAACCAATCTAGCCACACTCACGCCAGTATCAGAGTCAGAGATGTTTCCAGCCATGACTAGCTCAAGAGCATCATCGGTCGATTCATCTCAATGCGAGCACATCCCAGTTTGTATTCCGACATGTGGACACGTGTTTGGCAAGCCTTGTATCATCGAGTGGCTCAACAGGAACGTTAGCTGTCCACTATGCCGTAAGGAAGTGGAGGCACTCAAGGAGTCGGACCCACTCACGAAAAAGATCGACACCATCAAGCGCAATTGCAACTTCATCTTTGCTGCTGACAAAGACCAGGCGGTTCAACATCTTGCAGGCCACCTGACGGATGTGTTCAATCCCACGCGTAAACCTTTCAACCCTATGATCACTCCGCTCACTGACACGCTCGTGAACCAAGAAATGGTCACGCCGACGTACCCCGAGCATTTGGTGCCTAGTCGTTTGACCCGATCGCGGGATCCCCAAATGGTATTGACGAGAAAATACCCGTTGTCACATATCAGTGAAGAGAGCACACGCCGTCGGCCCCCATCGGTGCTCCCACAGTTGCAGGCAATGAGGCGGTTCCGTCCTCCAGCGAATACTTCCGTCAACTCTCCGCCCACTACCAACAATGGAACCACGGGTCCTCACACCGGAGCAAGTTCCTTCACAGCTCAAGACGGCTCTGGCCCTAACAACACGAGCGCACGCCGTGCGGGCTCTGACGAATAAACGGCAAAAGGAAACAGGCCTAGGGGCCAGTGTCAGTTGTCAAGTCTCGCTGTGACCGATGGTCTTATTTTGCAGCTTTTGCCTGGCTACTTCTACGATGCTGTGCCGTGCCTTACTTTTGCTTCGTTGTGATCGCGTCCAATAAACGACCTGAAGCTCAAGACGATACACACAATGCGATCAGTCTTGTAGATCTACAAGTCACAGTGGAGATGCACAATCTACCCAGGCGTAAGGTTTTTAACTGCATGTAATGGTCAAGTTCGCATTGCGGTTATCAAGTCTGTGAGTATAAGAAGGGAAATAAACGTGACTGAGGCTAAATTGCACGTGTTGTTTCTTGCATTCCACTTTCATATTTTACTCCTGTTTTTGCTCTTTTCTTGCTTTGTTTGTAGCTAGTCCCATTCTACGGCTAATTTACAGTAGCCCATTCCCCACCTCGCGCACGGCTTATCTTTTTTCTGCCAATTTTTTTAGTATCTTTGGATGCAGATCTCATCAGGCTCTCAACAATTACACCAACCTCGCTAAATCCCGAACCTCCCATTTCTTCCGACCCCCGGATCAAATATCCACCTAGACTCTCCTATGAGAGCCTCATGGAACCACTATGTCCTCCAAGAACCTTGTACGGTCGTACATCCACCAGCACAACCTCACGTTTGCGAGGTCCCCCAGCCCTGATGCGGAGCTACCCCAGAAATCCACGCCGAGGGAAGACGGCAGCTACTTCCTGTCGCCGCTCTCTCCGATTTTGCTGAATTCTTCATGTCCACTTGGGTCGCCCAGCTCGCCTGGTTCCTTGCTGCTGTGGGGAAGCTCGTTGCTGCCATCCAGCTCTGTGTCCGCACAAGTCGCTGACGGGCGAGCCACAAGCAGCGAGAATTCCCTCCAGCGGGCCATTTCGCTGCCCAAATTGCTGCTTTCCGCCCGGTTTCCCTTCTCTACGTGTACAGACCCCATGCTCCGGGAGTCGAAGCACTCCGTGGACGTGTCTGTGCGAGATTTTGTCAGCAGCACAGGGCCGATTTCGTTTTCGTTGTCTCTTCGAATGTGGGTGGTGCAGTCCGAGTCGTCCGAAATGGTTTCGCCAGTGCCCACGAGGGATGAAGAGGACTGCCAGAGTGCGGGAGATGCTGCCACGCTTTTCTCCGGCAACGAAAGCAGTACGATGGCCACTGCTGACTCAGCATGCAGCGTGGAGCTGCTAACAAAGCCATCGATCCTTGTTTGGCAACAGGTTGAAAGCCAGAACTGGCGCACTTTGGTCGAAGCGCTTCATCAATGCTTCTCCGACTTTTTTGGCCGGAAACTGGGACAGCCTGCTAGCGATGCGCTCTTCTCCGACACTGTGAGCTATGCTACAAACATCTTCTTGCAGGAATTCCTGGCATCGGGCTGCCATGAATTCTGTTCTGAGTTTTTGAACAAAATGCGCTCGGGGGAGCTTGATGACATGCTCGCCACGCTCCTCGACGAGGCAGAGGAAAAGCATATACAGCAAGGGTTTGACGACCTCCAGGATCTCATCACTGAGAGTGTTACCCAAAATAGTGGCAGTTCTTCCTCATGGGCCCAGTTGGAGCAGCCTGGGTTTTACCAGGCGTTCCGCAAGATATGGAGGCTCAATGAGCCCGAGTTCCTTGAATATGATCTAGATACGCTATTGTCGTTCTGCCACACTGCCAGGCTGCGGCCATACACCAACTTCTCATTACGACACCAACTCCTAGATACCGCAGCAGAAGCCGCTGTTTATTCCAACTTGAAGAAGTTCTATTTCTACTATAGGCGAGAAGTGCGGCTTGCTGAGAAGCAAGCGCCTTTTGTTTCCTCCTTTGACATTGCCCAGATCCGAACTAAGCTATACACCACCGTGCAGAACATCTCTCAAACTACCACCGTGAGGCAGAACAGGGCGAAGAGCGTGAGTAAGAAGGTTCTTCGTTTCGACGAAAAGTCCATTTCACCAGAGGCACGCGGTGCCAGCGACTGCGCTCGATAGAATGAGAGTTTGGCTAACATAGCTTGGTGTCCAAAAGTTAGAAGTAGCCAAGTTCGCAGCTTGACGGTAGAATACAGTCAATAGTTTGAGTTTCCCAAAACCGTGGTTCAGCAACTGACTCGATATTACGGCAATTAGGCAAGATCGTCTTTACTCTTTTATACTTATTTATTTCTCTATTTTATTGCTCCAAGAGACCCATAACTAGCCTCTCAATTGCCTCATCAAGATTTCTTGGTCGCTTCGGCGCGCACGGCGTAACTCCGCCGTAGTGGAGTAAAACCACATCAGCGTCCCAGCCCAGCCGACACACCCATCAAAACCACCGTTCCAGTGGCAGACGCCCGGTACAATGGCCAAAGCAGAAGTGAGTTTCTCGGCGTCCGAAAACGAGCCGGTCAAGAAAAAAAAGAAGAGAAATGTCGGCTCGTTTCCGTGCCTGAAATGTCCTAAAGTGTTTTCCAGATCTGACCATTTGGCCAGACATTATCTTAACCACCAACCTAAGGAGGTCTATGTATGCGAGTTCTATGTGGCTACCCATAATGGGTCCAAGAGAAAATGTGGCAAGACGTTTGTCCGCAAGGATCTTCGGGAGAGACACCACAAACGACATCTTCAAGATCCTCTCGATGACCACCGGGATTCTGACATCCCCACCAGTCCGCCGGCAATTGGTGCACTGGTTGAAAGCAAGCGACTGTTGCCTGCTGCCGAAATGGCCAGCTCGGATCTTCCTCTTCAGCTGCCTGGAAATGGGACTCACACTTCTCCCAGCTCGTTTCTTCAAACACCTGGTCGTGGTTCTTTACAAGCGCCTCCATCTGGTACCGCAATGCCTCTGGAAACTCCAGAGTCTGGCCACGTAGCTGCCAAACTTGCCGGGCCTGAGCTTGTCAGCCAAGCTTCGAGCCAGTCGACAGTGGCACCGCTCACAACCACTACGAACGGCCTTGCACACCAGTATCCTACTCCCTTACACGCACCATACCAGTACAACAGAGCCCAGATGGCATACAACCTTGGAAGCTACTTATCTCCACAATACCCAGTAGGCTACAGCTCAGTATGTCCCCATAATTCATATCATAGTTTGATGATGGGTCCTCCCCAGTTGCGCAGCGAATCTTCACATTACAAACAGTCCAATTCAAGCAGCGACAACCACCAAAATGGCCACAGCTTCGTCCAGTCACAAAATGATATCATCTCATGGTTATTTACAGAATCCCCGCAAGAGTTTAAACTGATTCACTCCGGTTCTCCTCCCTCATCTTTCTCGGGTGTGTCTGAAGTCCACCCATCTCCTTCAAATAGATCGTACTTCCAAAATCCCCAAGGGATTAATGCTAACGAGACGTTAGTAGGCGATAAACCAAAGAATTATCCGGATGGTACTTTGTCATGGCAACAGTCCTACAAGAATCTCACTGCTGACTCTTTGCTTAATCTTGGGCTACTGGACCTCAATTTCTTTTCTAACAACGACAATCCACTCGATGAGGTTTTCATGCGTTTTCAGAATGACCAGTTCGACCGATCGTCAGGAGATAATAGCCTTCGCAACTTGAGCCTCCTGGGGGGCTCCTCATGTTCGCCCACTACTACAAATGACTCGGGAACACCTAAACTGGCGCCAGACAGCTACACACGAAGTATTGACAAGGGTTCTGTTACAGACCGTATGCATCACCATGCCACAAAAGTGAATTTGGAGAAAAACCACCATCTTTATGTGAATGAACTTATATTGATGCGCATGGTGGAAGCTCTTCCCCAGCTTTCAAGGGAAAAAAATCGACGTTATCTTTGAACACTCAGCTTTGTATCATATGTTTTCGTTCTACCTCTATGCATATTGGGAAGCTTTTCACCCCCGGTTTTCAATTTTACACAAACCCTCCTTCAACACTGCTACGGCTGAGCCACTTTTGCTTTTATCCATGGTTATGATCGGCTGCATGTACTCTGCGTCCACTTTAAAGGAGTCTATAACTCCTAAGCCAAGCCCAGAGCTTAAGCTTTGCATGCTTATTGCTGTGCCGCTACGCTTTGAGCTCTTCCAACACCCCAGCTTCAAGTCTCCTGTTGAAGTGTGGATCTTGCAAACTCTTAATTTACTAGAATGGTGCGAGAAGAATTTTTTGTCTCGGGAAATGCATGAAAGAGCTCACATTCACCACGGAACTACAGTCCAGCTATTACGACGCTCTCCATTTCTTGGTGGTAATCCGGCTGTGAAAAACAAACCCAATAGCCCGAACGATACAGGTGTTAGTGGAAGCGAAGACGAAAACTCGGATGCCCCAAGTGATAATGAAGATTCAGCCACTAACGACCAATGCCTTTTCCGCAAATGGGTCGATTCGGAATCCATGAAAAGAATAACTTTTATGACTTTTTATTTGGACACGATCGACTATATTAAATTCAGGCATAATCCTCAGATACCTTTCTTCCAACTCCAGCTTCTCAATTTACCCTGTGAGGAAGACCACTTATGGGACTCCAATGAGGTTAATGGATCCTTTCGCAAAGTTGTCAAGCGACTGCGAAAGCTACAAACCAATTATGCTCTGGGTGTATCGAAATTGAAAGAGTTAGAAAAGCCCAAGACAAGCACAAATTTTTTGACAGCCCTTAAAAGGCTCATCAAGCCGCAAAAGGATAGTTCAGATAAACAAAAGCTTTCTATGTTCTCACGGAACATCTTATTTGCGGGAATAGTATCGCTAACGCATCAAATGCAACAAACAGAGCTTCAAAATAACTTCTCCATTTTCTCTTCTACGAGCGAGACAAGAAACCTGTACTGGAAAGAGTTTGTGTTAAAAGCTCTTGATTCCATTGAGGACAGTATTCATGCTGGCCTTACAAAAGAGAGCTCTGACCGCTTTTTCAGCATTGAACCTGGCCAGTGCAAATACCCCATGTATCATTTGTTGCAAATAATCGGAATCTCTGATATCAACCATTACGACATTGCTATTTTTAGTGGCTCCCCTCGTAACATGAGCGTGGATGCCACAACTAAGGACTTGAACATTGTCCTGCAAAAGTTGAAGTCAATGTGGAAGGCAAATGGAGAAATCAAATCTCTTAATGACTTAGTGAATACGCGATGCATTATCCACTGTTACTGGATGCTATGGAGCTTGATGCTTGCTCCGACAAATTCAGATGGAAGGTGTAACGAATTGCAAACGTTCTACTCATGGGAGGCAAGCCATGACTCCAGAGATCTTTATTATGCCGTAAGCATTGCTACTTTGGTGTTGTGGTGCTACACATATTCAACTTGTGGTGTAGAGTCTGCGGAATTTCAAAAATTGGACGAGAAGAAATATTCAAGCACTCAGCAGAGAGTTTTTGAAAACATTAATCCGTTTTCTAAAGAGAATGGCTATAGCTACCTATACCGAATCAGAGACGAATTTTCGAATTACTTTAGGAAGCAGGGGTTGTCATCCGATTACTTACTTCATGCTAGTTCACCCCACAAAAGAAGAGTTCATTTGAGTGATGTTATCCAGAAATACTGTGAAGCACTCCCTCACATTAGCGCAAAACAAAATATAAGCAGCTTATGCTTCATTGTGGGAAGCAAACTAGCCTCTAGTCAGTGGGAGGTAGTAAGAGAGAACGGAAAGCTAATCATCAATTGCGGGTTGCGGTCAATTGGGAAAAGGACCGTGCAGTGTCCAGATCTATTCGAGAATGAGCATTTTGACTAAGCAAATACAGTAGGCACAAATGATTCGATTTCGACAAAAAAGAGACAAGAATGGAAGTAAAACTTATAGTGAGCCTAAATAACTTCTAATGGAAAAAAGTCAAAATATTTATTACCTAGTCATGCTGAAACTTTCATTAAAAAGATGCAAAGGGTACCAGAATTGAACGAAACACAGACTTCCACACAGCACTGCATATCCTAAACCAACAACACAGCGTTCACGCAACCATCTCTGTCAGGCTCGTTAGTAATCTGAGCATATTTACCCCAAACAACTTTGCCTCCAGCCGTCACTAAACCGAGCTCCGACACATTCACTTCAATCACAGTACCTTTGGTCAAAACACCTAGCTGAGTGTACATGGGAGATTGGGGGTTCTTTTTGACGCCCAAAATAGGCAAGAATACCGTCACACCTAGCTCTGGATGTGTAACGTTGGCCTTCTTCTGCCTCAAAGCAGCGGGCCTGATGATTCTCTCCATCTTGACGGGTCTACGCGTGAAACCCTCACCCACAAACGTGTGTTTCGTGATCATTCTCTTCCACGACTTGCTCTTAGACTTGCCTGTCTTGACAACTTTGAACATCTCTTCCTCCGAGATACCTCTGACTTTAGGCAAAGGAACAGAAAACTTGTCTGCCTTCTCCATTCTCTTTTGCTTGATGCTGGAGGAAATAGCCTTGGCTGTGTTGTTGGTTTCACGGTCCAACAAATACGTAGGAAGAGCCTCGCCATCGTTTTCTTTTGGCGTAGCAGGTCCCTTGACCTTTGATTCTTGATGGGCACGGATCTTTTTCTTCATGGCCACCTTTTCGCTGTATCTCTTCTTGGCGAACTGCTTACCCCTCCATCCCTTCAATTCCTGTGCGTTCTTTGCCACGCGGTGGCCCTCTCTGGCCTCCCGCTTCCTTTTCCTCTCTTCATAATCAAGCCTTCTTCCGTGCTGCTTGATATGCTGTTCGATATATTCGTTTTGAGGCATGTTGGAGGAGCAACGGTGAGGATTTTCGGTAATGAGATGAGCAGATGGCAGCCCCGACACCCGTACACCAGACAATATCGGTCGGTTCCCCGGGCCCAAATCGGCGAAATTGTGTTGTGGAAGAAGTACGTACGTTCGACGGGGGATGCAAGTCACTGGTGGATCGTTAGCCGCCGGTTTGGTTTGTAAATGAGTTGATTGTGGAGCCGTATATTTCTCTGGGGTCTCATCGCGATGCGATTTTTCTGCAAGATAATCACCAGAAAAAACGGCTTCGAACCTGAAAATATTTCGTACCGAGAGTGGCCCAAACATAAAAGACGTTAAGCAAAGAGCATTCCTGAAATAGCCGCACACAGCTTGTATTGAGTAGCCGTTATGTCGTCAGTCGAAGAGCTTCTTGAGGGCATTGTCCAATCAGTGGAGCAGGCCAGAGCATCGTTGGAAAACACACAAACGACGTTTGTCAAGGACTCGGAATTGCTTTTCCCCAGCATCATCAAGCAAATAATCGAGTCTTCTGGCAAGTCTCCCGAGGGCGTCTCGTTGCTTTCGTTAAAGTCAAGTTCGCTCCTATCATACATTAATAATTTGGTGCTCATCGTTCTAAGTCACCTAAATCGGATGAACGGTGAAGCCGACACCGAGCTACTTAAGGAAAAAGCTGTGGTTCTGTCGATTCAACAGCGTGTCACGCTCGAAAAAGGTATAAGGCCGTTAGAGAAGAAGCTTTCGTACCAGCTCGACAAGATGGTGCGGTCGTTCCACAGAATGGAAGAGGATTCAGCCAAGCTGGAGCAACAGGCTGCGGAACAGGCTGTGGAAGGAGCCGGCACCGAGCAGAGTTCTGGCCTGGAGTCGTCTGAGTCTGATCTGGATGAAGATGCCCTTTCCTACAGACCAGATGCGGCCGCCTTGGCCAAAGCAGTTTCTAGCAAGAAGAGTCGCTCATCGAAACGTGGGTCTTCGGAAACGTCCGAAAAGCCTGACAAGTATAGACCACCGAAGATCTCTGCAGTCGCTCCTCCAACAGCAGCCTTTGATGATCGAGCAGCGCCAAAACAAACCAATAGAAAGTTGCAAAGTATGGAGGAGTACTTGGCGGAGTCCTCTGACTTACCCCAGGCCGAAGCTTCTATTGGAGCGACTATTATGAATCACGGTCGAGGCGGAGTCAAGACCAGCAGAGAAAGAGAAAAAGAACGAGCGGTACAGAGATACGAGGAAGACAACTTCACACGGTTGCCAACTATTGCCACGAAGAAGACTTATCGACAGAAAATGGCAGAACGGGCAAACACGTTTGCAGGAGAAGACTGGTCTATGTTCAACAATAGTCGCAACATCAAGGAGAGCACTTCTCGTAAGAGAAAATCGGGATCAGCCTGGGACAGAGTTAAAAGAAGACGTCAGTAGATCTACAACCAAACTCAAAAAATACATGTTTAAATGGATTTATATGTGTAATGTCAGTATTCAGGTGAAGGCAACATGCCTATCAGTTATAATTGAGCTTCAACATCAGACGGTAAATGTAAGCTACTTATGACTTCCATCAATGATGAGAACCAGCAGAATTGTGCGTAGGAGCTTGGAAGAACGTAGAGCCTTGAAAGCCGCGTTCAAACTCAGGGTAACCACGATTCTGGCTGCTCTGCTGAAAGGTAGTTGGTTGCGTTGCGACCACCTGATTATCATTGAGTGACATAGAATTAAAGTGATTTGATATCTCTCGGTTCATATCTAAGTGGGATGTATTGCGAAACTTGGAACCTCTCCGATATTCTGAAAAAGACTTTTCATTAGTTAAAGCAACATCATGTGGTGCAGGTAAACCCCTGCTATTGTAATGGATTGATTTGTTAGGAAATTGATTTGTAGAAATGTTTTGAAATGGCTCTTCACTCTGCCCACGAGTCACATAATGGGGACTTTGGTAAATGTGAGGGCCCATTTGATGCCTGTATTGATACTGAGGATGCTGATGGTTTGCTTGGGTTGGGCTATTATGGTAATTTGCTGGGTGCTGGTGGTCAGTCTGGGTATTTGCTTTTGGGGGGAAAGCACCAAATCTACCCGAAGTATTGTTATAGAGAAACGAAGGCATGCTTTGCTTGCCTGCAGCCTGACGGATCCTATTGTGCTGATAATTGGCTGACAAAGGTGAGACGCTTTTAACAAACTCACCATTTGAGTTCATGTTTTGAACTGAGTCAGACGGACGGTAAGTAACTGGGTCATTAGAAGTTTTTTTTTGGAAAGCTCTGGATCCACCGTTGAGAATATTATTGATCTTGCACTGAATCCGCTTGCCGAAGGTAGACACAATTTTGCAGTTTATAAACCACAATTTGATAATTTGAACTTGCAAGCTATCAACTGAAACTTGAAAGTTTTCACCAAGTAGAACCAGCAAAGTGGGGAGTAACATGCGTTCACCCGATAAATGCTGGATGAAATAGGTGCCCTGTGGATTGATCAAGATATCGATCAAAGTCTGTACCACATAGTTGCCATAGGGGTCATTAACAAGTTTGTTCAAATCTGTATTCAAAATTGCAACAATCATGGTGAATTTCAAATTGGAAAAGCCAATCAGTCTGATTTCGTTATCATAGCAATTTTTCAACAATTTTTCAACAACATTGGAAGAAAACTTGAAAACGCACAAGTCAAGAATGCCGTATGCAAGAAAATTCTCGTAAAGTTTGCAGTTGACATCGATGGAGTTGATTGAAATGAGGTACTGTAAAACATAATTGCCAAATTGGTCATTCACCAAGCGAACAAAGTTGTCGTAGTCTAAAATGACGTTAGAAAACGCCATGTGCTGGGACGGATTAACGTGATTCAAACACTTCTGCAAAACACAGCATCCGTGCTTGTGGGTGGCGACCACCAAAAGATCTTTGACTATTGCGTCATAAATGAATTGGCATTCCTCAGGGGAATACTTGTTCAAGATCTTCTGGATGACGTGATTACCATTGAGGTCTTTGATCAACTCAATGATGTATGGCTTCAACCCCTTGACCAACAACGACAACTGGTATTCGGTGGAAATTTTCTCAATCAACTTCTGCAAAGCTCTTGTACCATGCTGGTTTATCGAGATCAGAAAGAAATTAGAGTTGAGACATTCCAAGCACGAATTGAGGTCTGTCTCGCTGCAATACATGATCAACTTTTGAATCAAGTAGTTTCCAAAAGGGTCGATAATGAGTTCATACAACAGGGTTTGAACTTCGGCAAAGATGATCTCAAAGTTTGCATGCCGAGCCTGATAACTGGATACAAAGTTCTCGTCAATGCGCTTTTGAAGAAAGCGGCAACCATGTTGGTCTTTGGCCAAGCGCAAGATATCATTGCGCAACAGCGCTAATGGCTCCTTGCATATGGAAGATAAATAGTCTTTGTCGATTTTAATGTTGCTGCGTGGTGTGGCCCGCAACGGGTTGGAAGTACCGTGGTTTTCCTTGTCCGAACCCAGTGAGTCAGCAGAGAACTTTCGGGAGTGGGACGAGTCAAGCACAATGTGAGAATCCAAGCTGAAGGACGGCAAGACCAAGGTGCCGTTCAACTTCCCCGCATCCCACAACAGCTTAGACGAGGAAGATACAGTTGGGGGAGTAGTTGGTTCTGTAAGAGACGATGCAGAATTGATGGACAAATTATGGGAGTGTGATTTCTGAGGATCTTGCTTGAACTGGTTCGATGCAAAGTTAGTCAGAGACATATTAATGTGAAACGATGTGAAAAAAACAGCGTTGATTTGCTGGGGATTCAGATTTGGAGCAATACACTGTAAGCGAGGAGAAGTGACTTTCTTTTTTTTTCAAAAAACCAGATGTTCAGTTTTCTATTTTTGTAAAATTTTTTGTGAAACTCTAATCAACTCGAAAAAGCGGTGGTGGAAAGCTGGAGATCAAGTGCAGCTGATCGCAGGAGTGCTTATGAGGACACGCCAATGAAGGGCCAGATGCAAGTAGACAAAAAAGGCCAGAAAAAAAAAAAGAAAAAAAGAAAACGAGAACCTTAACAAACGATTAAGCTAGAATAAAGAATCAAGCAGAAAGGCAACGAGGCAGAGCGGAGAAGAAGTCGTTGAGTGTCGGCAAGGCAAGGAGCCAGAAGTAAAATGAGTATCTGGCAAACTCGTAAAACACACCGGTCGGACGGGTGCAGAAAGCGAAACCACAAAGGGCGATCAAGATGCGGTAAAAGTAAAAATGTCGGGGAAATCGGGAAACCACGCGAAAAGTGACGGGACAAAGGAACACGGTAGTGACACGGGACTGAGCGCAAGTATAGAACAGGGGGGTAAGCAGTTCACTTCAGAGGCGGGGGCTATAGCACAGAATACTCCTCAATCCAGGGATCAGGCCTTTGGCAGGGTGAACAAAGAACTAACAAGATACTGGTACTAAGAAAGAGCACCGCTATGAAGTCTAAAAATCCCACGTCGAAAAAGGTCGCGGCAGAACACACCTTAAATACAACGCCCTACGGGCCCGGTTGTTTCAGATATACAGAAGTGCACGCCTCACCGTCAGCAACAGGCACGGTGACATACGACATGAGAACTACAGAGAGAAACTGAAAGCCCGTCCTTGTAATAAGCGCAAGTCAAACATTATCCGGCAGCATCACGGGGTGAACAAGACAGGAAGCGCATGCGGCAAAACAGCGGCCTGAGAACGGGGCCATTGAGCCGCCACTATTGTTGGATATTTTTGGCAGCCGGCGGTTTCGTGGCCCAAACAACAGGGGCGGCTGTCGCTGGTTCGGAGTGCAGTGCAGTGCGGCGGAGCAGCCGCTGGGCCCTGGGCTCAGTCTAGGCATTTTCGACAGGTGCCTGGCCGCTCTGGTGGGACACCGGTTTCCGTGTCGAGGAAACTGGCTGTGCACATGCGCCGATTGCGAGTGCTCTTCTGTATAATATGGCCATGCTGCGTGCACATCGTGACAAGAGGAGAAAAGGCTGCGACATGTCGCAGGCCCACTGAGCTTGCGGTGGCCACTGTGAAGGTTGCTCTGGGACGGCGAAGGTGGAACTAAAGTTGGCCGGACTAAAGTCGAGCCGGTGAACTAAAGTTGAGCCGGACTAAAGTTGAGCCGGCACTCGCTTGGGGCTTGGAACCGTGGTGGAGGGCTTTTTCCACAAGTGCTTTTTGGCAGAAGCCGCTCCGTAATGCAAACTGGAAAAGCCGTAACAAGGCGCTCGGACGCTGCCTGAAATGGCCAAATAAACAAGCGCGCTATTTGTAGAATTTAAGTCGCCTGTTCAGAAACGGGGAGATGGCCCTGCCGCAGGACAATGGAATGCGTGGCCACTGGATGCAAAGCCACCGATGGCTAGCAAAACACATGCTTGCAGCCCCGGTGCTCATTTCAGAAAGACAAGTATGTGGCCTGTACTTTTTCAGCCGGCCCACGCTGGCTTTCCTTTGTGCGCTAGAGGCGGTGGAAATTGGCTCGCGCCAGCTTTCCAAGTAATGTCGTGGATCGGTATCTCGCATGGCCCGCCGAGCGACGCTGGTGCATGGCGCCGAAATACGTCTTGCGATAGGCCTGTCCGAACTGCCAGGCTTAGCTCCAGGCGTGCTTGACAGGCCCCAGTGTCCATAAATAAACCTTCAGTGCCACCAGCCCCTTTTACGTTAACGACTTGGCCCAGTGACGAATCCAGTTTGGCCTCTGGAATCTCTGCTTTGCTGTTCCTTGTATATTGTTACACCGCGCTACTGCTATCTATCTAGGTGGCCATTGGCTCGTCACTGCTGGAAAACAGGCTCGTTATTGACGTAGCGCTTCGACTTTGCAAACTCGTTAAACACCTCCTCGTAGAACACAAACTCTCCGCCCGCTAGCGCACTTTGGATTCGTCTCCGTATTCTATCCTGTTGCCTTTTGATAACCCTCTTCCTCCGATCCTGCGCTTCTTGGGTACTGGCAAAATCTCCTGTCATGAATCCCGGAGGAGACAGATACTTATCCATTACCTGTGAGCGCACCCACACATGGTCTTGCTCCAAACCATCCGATTCTTCGCCGCTACTCCAATTTGGGCCTGATGGTTTCTGTCCAAAGCCGGCCTCCTTGAAGAAGTGCTCGTATAGCTTTTCTTGCCCAACGGTCATCGCTCCAATGTGAGAGTTTAGCTTCTTGCGAGGCTTCCAATCTGTGTTCGGTATGAAGTCGTCCAATGCCCAAGCTTTTTCTGTGATGGGGTTCTTCGAAAAATCAACCAAAAACTTTTTATCTTCAAGCTTAATCTTATGGTATGTTCTCAAGAACTCTACACGCTGAAGGGCAGTATAATGTGACGGGTAGGTTTGCTTTGTTTGTGATTTCTGCGTGGAATCTGCAGATCCGGGATCCTTTGGAGAGCTTACCACACCTCCAAACGACTCATATTCGTCTTGCGAGTCGGCCACAACATCGTCAGGATCGTCGTCGACGCTGAATTTATCCGATGCCGCAGTTGCTCTTTGGAGAGAAAGTTGAGTTTCTTTGCTTCCGCTGCGCTTCTTGTTGTGCGAAATGGCTTCTCTGGAGTTCATGTCTAGAGGCAGCAAGAAGCGGGTCTCGTGCACCGCACCGTCGCCAGTTCTCAGCTCAGTCCTGGCAACAAGTGGCTCCAACGTGGACTGGCTGCATGCATCGGAGTACTGGGTTGCCATACGGTTGAATTGGGAGCTTGTCGGTTCTGCTCCGACATGGGCTTCGCCATGAACGTCGCACCTGCTGTCGTCAGGAAGCTTGGGAGGGCTGTCTACCTTCACCGGGCTAGATAGTATATCTGTTTTCTGCTCCTGCGAGCTCAATCGCCTCTTCTTTGGGGGAGCCATTGCCAAAACAGAACCAGCTGCCGGCCTTTCAAAACACTGCGGAGTGAGCTCACGCGATGAGAGCTGCTTCTGCAAGCTCTTGATTCTGGCTCGAAGTTTCTTGTTTTCCTGACTCAAAACGAGGTTTTGTGTCTTAAACTCCCGGAGTTTTCCATTGTACTCTGAGGTAAGTCTCAGAATGCCTGACGACTTGTCTTCATTGGGCCGCAAGTTATAGAGGTTTGCAACGGCCAAGATTCGAGAGAGCTCGTCCTGGATGTTTGCGACTGCGGTTTTCACTTGCTGGTCTGCATTCATCGCATTTCTGGGCCTGTTGATTTGCCGAGGTTCGCTCCACGCCGTGAACTGAGGTGCTGGAGTTGAATGTTGAATGGTGAATATGTTGTTCTGCACATACAGGACGCGTCCGCGCGGTGCCATGGAGCAGTTGCAAATTCTGGCTGCGGCTCCGCATTGTCTTTGGCTGCAAAATAGCGCCAGTGCGAAGCTTGTTCGCAGTCCTGCAACTGGACACAGGGCGTGCGCCTCCCATCGCGCCAGTGATTGGGTTTTTCCTTGCTGGACATGAGAAAGAACTGCAAAGTAACAGCGGTTAAGGAGACTCGAGGCACGCGAGCTTAACTGCTTCCAGAAGAAGTAAATCGGGGCTTAGCTAAGTGTGCCGAGCGCTGTTTCGCGCGTAAGAGCGGGCGAGGTTGCGAACATAGGCTGGAAAGCGAGCCTGGTCTGCTAAGTTTCTGCTCTTTTGCTCGCAGTTCCCAGCCCAGAACAGCATTGCCGGGACCTGCTCTGTTCACAAACAAGATTATTCCAACGGCTCTCTTTGTTGTGGCATGATCTCCCTTCGTTGTGGCCAATGGCTCTCTTCGTTGTGGCCAATGATCCGTCTCCTAGTTTGGCTCGAACGCTGCTCTACTAGTACCACTCTGGCGTGCCTAGTCCACCACCATCGTCGATCCTAGTGCGACTTTCGCTCTGTGCCGGCTCACTTGCAAACAAAATTTTATACCATAACCAACACCGAGTTGACCTATCGCCCAATCATCGTAACGCACAATGTTCGGTGCAACCACTAACTCATCCGCGGGCCCGTTCGCTTTTGGTGCAAACAATCAGGCTGCATCGTCTGGCTTCGGTGCCGCCAACTCCGGCTCAGGTGGCTTGTTCGGCAACACTCAAAACAAACAAACTCCTTCTATCTTCGGCACAGCCAATAATACCACGACTGGTGGTTTTGGCGCCCCCGCCAACACGAGCCTGCAAGCGACGACGGGCTTTGGCGCTGCACCATCGACTGGTGGCTTGTTTGGCCAGAAACCTGCCTCAATGTCGAACCTAGCTACTTCCACTGGAGGAGGTTTGTTCGGAAGCAACACTCAATCGGCTCAGGGCACTGGAGGCGGCTTATTTGGCAATTCCACAGCAAACAATACACAGAATAACGCTGGCGCTGGAGGCTTGTTCGGCAACCTGGCTGCTACAAACAACGCATCGGGTGGTGGCTTATTCGGTTCGGCCAATACCAATAATACTGCCTCTGGTGGCGGACTCTTTGGGAACTCCCAGGCAAACAACAACGCCAGTAATGCCACTAGCGGCAATTCCTTGTTCGGTGCCAACAATACAGCGTCTGGCGGTTTGTTTGGACAGAAGCCCGCAACAACAAGTACTAACACCGGGGGCCTATTTGGTTCGACTAATGCAAATAAAGGGGGACTTTTCGGTGGCACCAGTACAAACCAGGGCACTGGACTATTTGGCAACACGTCCGCAAACACAAACACGGGAGGAGGCTTATTTGGTAGCGGTACGAACAACAATAGTACTACTGGGTCAACAGGGGGACTCTTTGGCAACAATCAATCTAATACACAGCAGCCAACCACTGGTGGGCTTTTTGGCTCGACAAACAATACTGCAGGTGGCTTATTTGGCACAAATCTGCAAAATCAAGTACAACAACAGCAGCAGCAGCAACAGACCCAGCTCACGTCCATGACCAGGTTTGCAGACCTTCCGCCTGCGCTAAAAAACGAGCTACAACAGCTCGATGCTTATATCGACAAGCAAGATCTTATTGCTAGTACACTAAACTCGGATCTCAGCAAGCATGACCAACTCATCAACTCAATCCCGGCTGATATAGAGTACTTGCACACTCAAATCTCGTCAATCAAGCAAGCTCTTCGATTCGATGCAGACGAAGTCAAGTCCTTGAAAACAGTGAACGACGAGCTCACGGAAGACATCAGCAACATCATGCAACTAATCATCCAGCTCGCAACGCCAGGCACGAAGCTCTCCTCGTCGTTCCATTTGAATGAATTTTTCGTCAAGCGCATAAACAAGTATAGGGAGGTCTTGAGCAGCTACGAGTCAGTGATCAGCGAGAGTTTGGAGGCTACTGCAGGCTTGGAGAGGGCATGCAACGAGTCTTCAAGTAGTATAAGCAGTATTGTGGACGTGATTAAGACACAGTATGATATTTTCATGGAACTTTGTGAGGTTGTTGCCCAGATTCACGGTGAGATTGAGCGTCTCTAACGGGAACTATCACAGCTACGAGAGTCGAAGAAGAGCGGCATGTCTAATGTGTATTTTTTATGAATAGATAGTTATATCGAGTACTGCAGACAGTGCAGTAGAATTACCATCTCTGCTCGGAAGACCAACCTAGAAATAGGAAGACGAAGCTGATGTCATCGAAGGCGGATTATCTTGCGAGATATCTTTCGGGAGAAAAGCCAGAAAAAGCCAAGAAAAAAAAAAAAGTCACAGAGCGCCTCCTATAAAGCTCCCCAGGATGCTCCCCAAATCATAATAGAGGGCCAGCAAGCTGACAGTAGCCTGCCAGCAGCGACACAAAAAGATATACTTCTGTTTCACGATTCCATCCTCCAAGACGATGAGTTCTCGCCCTCTAGTGTGGAGAACAAAGATGCTGTGAAGGTGTTCAAGGGATTCAAACGGATTGACAATGGGAAGACGACCACGACCAACAATCCTCAACAAAGCACGGACGAAACTCTTGCACGTTCATCCGAAACCAACAACGCCACTGTCTATAGAGACCTGGCTGGGCGGATTGTAGACTTGAAGGCAAAGAGAGCAGAGATGGAACGACGTAAACTTGCCGAGGCAAAGGAAAAGGAGCATGTCAACACACAGGTGAATACTGGCGATGTTGACCGAATCCGGCAGGAGAAAGAGACCGAGAAAATCAAGCAGGCCAAGAGATTTGACTACTCCAAGGACGATAGCGAGTACATCCAGTACATGAAGCAGAAGACCCAATTTGATGATCCCCTTGCGGGCTTTTCGGCCCCGGCTTCAGCTGTGTCCGGGCTGCCCTTGTCAGAAGCAGGGCGACCCGCGTACCAGGGTAATAGTGAAACTGCTAACAGATTCAAAATTCCAGCGGGCTACTTTTGGGATGGTATTAACCGGTCCAACGGCTTTGAGGAGAGGCTTATGGCAGCTAGAAATGACAATTACTTGAAGAAAGTGACACAGAAGGCTACACAGGAGTCCTATACAGAATACGATTTTGACTAACTGCTCAACCACCCAAAGAAAAGAGACTTTACCTGAATATGCTGGCCGAAACCCCCCTTAGTACCGTTTGTTCAAGGTGGCACATCCGTACACCAGAAATCCTCCCAGCACCCATCTGACTGAACGCAGTGAAGGAGGACCAGTCTATGAGTCATCCGCCTATTCCCGGCTTTTATTTTGACGAACACCGCGGCCGCTATTTTCGTGTGGTCAATGGGGACCAGCGACTCAATTCGGCATACTCGAATAACTCGCTCCGGGCGAAGGAGAGAAGCACTGATTACCACAGGAACAAGTCCAACAAGAGGAGCAAGCCTGAAAATGCTCTTAGCAGGTTGAGTATCGATGCGAAGAAGCAGCGTTTTGTTCCAGGGTTGTTCAATTGGAAACTCTATCAAGCGCTTGGTGCCAGTTCGTCACAGGGGCCAAGCTTGGCAACCCAACTTTCGGTATCCACGACAGTAACGCCATTAAGGTCGAACCCTATCTGGCCTGCGTTCGAAGATGACCTTGTATTTGTCACCGAAGGACCTGTAATTGAGCTTCACGCTGTTGAGCAACTTCTTCGAAGCAAGAGCCGAGAGCTTCCCATTGTCAGACACCCTCTATTCCCTTTCCAGTATGTCGATCCTGCCCTTGGCACCTCCGTGACAGACTTGGAGAATAACGGTAAATACGTGTACGCTTTATATGGACTGGTCTTTTCACTCCTGCTCTGGCACATTGTTAAGGACAAATATGTTGTGGAGGATAAAACAGAACAATTGAAAGCTGCGCTTCAGAATTACATTTCAGCTAACGACCCCAGCAACAGCCGTCCAAGTTCGATAAACCAGCTTTTCCTTGGTTCATTTGGCAATGAAACGCTTTTGCTATTAGCCAGCAATGGAGACCTGTTTATTGTTGATCTCACTACGTTGGAAGTTGTCGGTGGAAAACGGCTCAAAGTCCCTAATGGGAACCCGCTTCAACGTGATTGCACCTTGAATGTTGCCAGAAGTATCTGGTTGTACAATCTTGACAACTGCCTTATTATATCTGACTGGAATAGCCTACGAGCTGTGGTGTGGAAGTTCAATACCAAAATATTCAAATATTTTATTCTGCATACCACAGTTGACTACGATGGACGGAGGCAAGATTTTTTCCTACGATTCTACATTATCAATCAACAAGAAATTGTCATTCGATACTTTTCGACAAGAAAATTTGACAAGATAGGTTCTGACACGTCAATACTGATCCATAATGATAATCAGGCCCGTCCTCTTATCCACAAAAGTGGGGACAATTTGTTGGTCGAAGAAAACTCCTCGGCACTAAAAATAGTGGATTTAGCTCTGATGACTTCACATACTATCGATATTAAACTTCCCTTCACCTCTCCGCGTGATTGCATGCCTCGAATGCTACAGAGTAAAAACAACTTTTTCTTAGTGGATTCGAATACATATATCCTAGGCAAGCACACCTGAGAACGAGCAGAACACTTGCTTCTTTTATATCTTTTTCCTTTTACGACGACATGAATCAGCATTCTATAGTATAGCACTTATAACTTATATAGTAAATGTGATGGGGTAGAACCACAACACTACAGAATTAAAATTCGACTATCATCGTCAATAAGTCTCCAGAATCGAACCGTTGTTTGGGCCAGTTAGTCAGGTACTGGAATCAATGCTTATTTTGTAGTCGTAATTTATAAGTTTCGTGTTCAGCGTCTAATATATTTGGTGTAAGCATCGTAGTCGAAGTTTCCAAATTTGTAATCAATGTCCAACAACAACTTTATAGCGTCCAGAGATTTATACACATAATCAGCAGGTAACGAAATCAATGCATTATTCAAAGAGTTCTTGGACGACAATCCATGTTGTTTGTACAACAGGTCTTGGTTGAAGTACATTACTCTAGTGTTTGTATTGTATACCTGATCATTTGTCAAGTTGTAAACTCCCGGATATCCACTCACAGCCTTGAAATTTGACTCTCTAGTATTTGGTGGGTGCAATGGGAACATCTTCTGTAAAATCTCGTACGAAGCCAAAGTGAAACCGAACTGCGGCGAGGATCTGAACACTCTGGCGAGGGATCCCTTGAAGAAAGCACTAAAACCTTCATCTTTTAAGATCGAGCCAAAAGCGTGGACAATCCCTCTGTATCTGACATCACCTTTCTTGGCCTCGACCTGCAATCTGGTTTTAATGACATCAGCTGGTGTAGTGAAGAAAGCTGCAGGGGCACCAGCCAAAGCTCCAGAGACCAATAATTGCCACGAGCTAAGCGTATGCTTCTTGTTAGGGTCGTGGGGGTCAAAGTCGAAGAGAAAGTATTTAAGATTGGCGTAAGTTGGGAAATATATGGCCGAGAAAGGAACATCTCTCAATAAACAAGCACTGGCGCCTCTGTATAAACCTTTAAGGCCTAATTGTTTGACAATTTGGCCTGCAGTCAACCTCTTCTTGGGGATTTCACCAGGGGCCAATGGCTTTGAAGGAGAACCACCTTGCATTTGCAATCTGATCTTGACGATTTCCAAAGGATTTGTGAAAATAACCTGGCAAGCACCAGCAGAAGATCCTGCAAGAATTTCCCATGGCATTGTGATGGAACCATCATCATTAGTTCCAATTTTTCTCACCAAATCATTCACAGTCAACTTGATGGCCTTTTCAGGGGCAACACCGACCAACTGTGCACCTAAACCCGAATACAATCCCTTGAAGCCCTCATTTTTGAGGATCTTTTTCAAGCAGTCGAGTGAGTTGTCGTAGAGGGCCTTATGTTTCTGCGCCTGCATTCTAGTCTTAACCAAGTCAATGGGGTACACGGCCGTAGCACCAATACACCCGGCGATGGAACCCAAGAAGAATGAATACATCGAGTCAAAAATTGGCCACAAAGAAAAGTTGTCGTCTTTAACAGGCTGGGCGGCAGTGTGCTCAAAGATGGAGTACAAGGTGGGCACGTTGTTGTTGTAGTTAGGATTCAAGAAAGAAATCAATTCTCTTCGGGGAATGGTTTCCTCGTCTCTATTAATCAAGAAAAACAATAAGTCCAACTCCGGAGTGGTGACGGGCTTGAAGTTGGAGGACTTCAAGAGATGGTCGTTCAAATGCTTATGCAAGTCTTTTTTGTTGATCAATATGTCAGACTTATCCAGGGTGGTAGGAGGAGTGTTTGCGATGACCTCGTTGATCAAGTCCAACTTGTTCAAACAGTTGTACACCAACATGACATTGGATAAAGTGAAGCGGTCCTTCTGGAAAAAGTCAGGCAAAGACTCGATGTTATTTTTCAATTTCAGCGACAACTTGTGGTTCAAGTTCGTGGTGATCAAGTGGGTCAAGTCGTCCTTGTTGATGACAGCGGAGCGGCCAGAAAGCACCTCGAAGCCACCGATCAACTTGGTCACAGGCAAGTTGTTGATGAGCGAAATGAAGTCCAAAAAATCAATCTCGCCATCAGGAGAGAAGAACCGTTCTAGGTAGGCCCAGTTCAACTTCCGCGTCTTCATCTGGTACAGTGGGTCGATGGCTTTGTTGAGGCCCGCAAGCACATCCACGCAGTCAGTGTAGGACATCTTCTTGTTGGTGCCGGCAAGACCGCTGAACAAGATTTTGAACTCTCCGTCGTCCGAAGTCAAGGTCTCGATGAACGAAACAAAGTCCTGCTCGTCAACGTAGCCCTTGTGGCCGCGGTCGGCCATCAAGTAAAGCAAGGCGTACGACTGCTTGGGCAAGTCATTGGGGAACGGGGACAAAATCGTGGTGAACTCGGGCAACGAGAGCACTCTATGGCCGGAAGGCTCGTGCACGGAGGCAAACTGGTTGAAAATCTCCTGGGCTTTTAGTTGGGTCGACATGGCAGGAAATCAATCTGGTATCAGAACATTCGACAGCTTGGACGAGAAAGTAATTGGAACGTTTCTAGAAGGGACGAGAATTATGCCGGGAACAAGAACCGAAAAGGGAAGTGGTAAACGCCTTTGGTGCAAAGTTGTGTTTGGCGGTAGCAGGCACAATTGTGGGGGGTGGAGCGAAGCACGGGCCGTGGCAGTATATATAAAAATGAGAACGGACGGTATCGCTGGGACGAGATTTTCCGCTTGGAGGCTTTTTTTTTTTCTTTTTTTCGTGGAGAGCGACAGTCGCGGCCGGCATTCGCCAAAACGGCGGGAGGTACGGGTGTAAAAAGTGACGCATTGGTGAAGAATTTCGGCGTTAACCCAGCCTACCAAAGCGCCTGGTGCACAAAATGACACAGACCATGCGCAGCTGTCTGGGGCCGGCCGAGCCACTACCACAAGCACCGTGCACAAAAAGCCAGGCCTGCTCTCCCCGTCGCTGCTGGCGGCGTTAAGCACGTGAGCCTCGGCGCTACCACGGAGCGGGTCACGTGACGGCGTTTTTCCATCTGCCCGAGAGTGGGGAGCGTCCGGGGTAGCGCGGTCAGACGACCTACCAAGCATAGCAACCGGATGCTCCGGTGGGGACGGTGCAGACGGTCACGTGACGCTTCCGGAGCCGTGGTGGGGCTTTCCGTGCCGTTCTCCGGAATGCCTGGTTTTGGGCTTGGATATTTTTTTGGTCACCATTTGGGTACTTGCGCTTATCGCAGCACAGTTTTGCTCGTGAGTGCGTTTTTGGTGATAAATTGCGAACTGAGCCGGTCGAGCTTGTGGTGCGACTCTCGTTGTTGGAAGTTAGACGAAGCTTCTGATTGCCTATTTTTTTTTTTTTTCTTTTTTTTAACTTTTAATTTTATTTTTACTTTCTTTTTACTTTCTTTTTTGCTTTGCTTGTTTCCTTCTTTTTTCGTCTATTCGGTTTCTCCTTGCTGTTCCCGGCCTGTTCCTACATTCTGTGCTTCGTTCCTCACACCACCTCCATTCGCACTTTGCTCAATCACGTGCGAAATCGGCCTCAACTCTCCAACTCTTCTCCAACATGGCTAGTGGTGCTCCAGGTAAGTCTCCCATTTCTCAAATGCTCGTAAAGTCATTCTAACATCAGGCGGTAACTTCAGGTCTTGGACCCCAACTCCGCCCGAGCGCGGCTCGTTTCCTTTGGACCATTTTGGCGAGTGCAAGCTGCAGATGATGGATTATCTTAAGTGCATGAAGTTCACCGACAACAAGAACGCCCCCAACTGCCGAATCTTGGCGAAAAACTACCTAAAGTGTAGAATGGATAACCAGCTCATGGATGAATCTGACTGGGAGTCTCTTGGGCTTGTCAATCTTCCAGGTGATACCGTTGTCCACTCCCAAGATTCGTCGCAATCTACGCAGCCTTCACCTGAAAACCCTTCCAACGATGCCCTAAAGCTGAAATGATAAGGCTTTACTAGATTTAGGTCCTTGTACATACTTTGAAACTAATAAATGACTGGCAATTGTACATGGCTCAACAACCCCTAGCACTTACAAAATTCAGTTGTCCGACTGGGCCTTGCCTCCACGTCCACGACCCCGTCCACGGCCTGCTCGACTACTTAAGCTGCTCCCACGACCGCCTCTTCCTCTTCCTCTACCACGCGTTCCATAGGATCCTCCACTGAATTGCTCCCTACCGGTCTGCTCCGCGTTTGGCTGTGTAGCAGTCACAGGCACTGAGCGAGCTTGCGCAGGTGACTGTTGGACAAACTGTGGTGGAAGAGGAATTCCTGGTACAACAGGAAAGTTGGACCCCATTGCCACAGGAGCTGAGCCATAATGCGCGGGTGCCGCACCCTGGCCCATGACATTATTGTAGATGTGTCCGTAGATGTGCTTAATTGCTGCGTTGTCATATTTCTCATCATCTTGCGCAGCATGGCTAACATCCGTCTCTCCGTTAGTGTCACTCCTAGGCTGCTGCAAGTCATCTCCTGGACCGACCTTACTCTTGTTCAACAATGCTAACAATTCGTTAGTCTTGTTAGCATTCTCTTGCTTCTTGGCTTCCTGCTCGATCTGTTGATTTTTGAGTCTGGCTTCTTCCAATCTCTTCATCCTGGCTGCTCTTTCCGCTGCACTTATTGGCTGCTTGTTTTTTGACGCACTGGAGTGGTAAACCAACTGTTTGTTGGTGATGTTCAAGACCAACGAAGAGTCCACAATAGTTCCTCTATTGGTTCTCAACTTACCGCCCATATTGTTTCCTCCAACGAGTGGCGCATCGAAGACAACAAACAAGGACGTTGTGCTACCCTCAGTCATGATACTTACCACTGTACCTTTGCTCAATTTGGGAACTTTTCCAGAGTCTTGAACATATATCACTCTATCACCCAAAGCAAATCTTTGTACTCTCAATAGTTGGAAAGAAACCGCTGGATTGATAACAGCTTGCAAAGGAACACCTTTAACATCCTTTTTATCCAAAGATAAAGGCTTGTTCATGTAATCTTCCATAAAATTCTCAATTGCTGCGATACTAAATTTAGTGAGCGATTCAGACTCCAATGAAACTTGCTGCATGTCAGCCTTTACTGACTTCAACCAATGTAAAACACTCTTAATCTCATTAGCATCACTTACATCAGCAACAGAGGGAATATCACTGAAACTCTTCAAGTTTTGCAAATTGTTAAAGAGCCTAGGAAATTTGGTCTTATAGTCCTTGATCAATTGAATAGTCAATGGAGAAAATTCCCAGTAACTCTTTGTCTTTCTCGAGTAACCTAATACCTTGAGTCGACGACTATCAAACTTGACATCTAGCCCAACATTTACCTTAGAATTATCAGAGTTCAATATAAACGAGCCGGTAATTTTCGACAAAAATAGACCAGTAATCTTTAAAAGCTTTGCAACTTCGAAGGAGGCCATATAACGAATATCCCGGTTTTCAATCTCGAGTCTCTTCTTTCCTATATCGGGTTCCAAACTTGACAGAATACGGTCGATACTTATGTTAAGCTTGTCAGGTTCTGTATAGCCTGCAACCACTGCAGGTGCACCGTAGGCAAATGCACCCAAAAATACGACGGGAAGGCCCTTAGGATATTCTTGTTCCACAGGGACTGGACCTCTTGTTGCGTATCTTTGGTCTTGATCGTGCACCTTATCAATGATCAATTGTAAAGGGAAGACTTCAACATCGTCAGAAAATGTCTTGACGAACGCACCTCTCTGTGTTCTGGCCAATCCAGTCACCTGTTGAACAAAAACTAAAACCTCAATCGGTCCAACATCAACACCTTTCGTCTTTCTGTATTCTGTAGTCAAATTTCCGGCTAACTGGCGGAAGTGTTTTATCTCTTCGCTGGTTAATTCTGATGAGAACACACGTTTTCCGCTTGCCAGTTTGACAAATTCATATTTGGACTCCGCATCCCATACTTCAGTAACTCTAGATTCACCGAGGTACGGCCATCTACTGTAGACAACCTTCCCTATGTATCTGTTGCTGAATTGGGCCAGTGAGCAATTCTGCCAGTTATTACCAATTGACAAAATCATAGACTCAGATTTTGAAGGGAAATTAAACACCTTTACTTCCAGCAAGGACAATTCTGAAGTGAAGGGCACAGTGTATAAAGTTGGGAAACCGGCCAACAATTTCGAACCCAATCGTGCCCCAGCGAGTAAATCAAACTTGAAGTTTTCATCAAATGGAAGTGGAATAAATGTTTCCTCATAACACTTATCGTGTTCTAAATCATGATAGAATCCAGGAAGTGGAGATGGATAGACAGAATCATTCTGTGGATTAAAAATGAAAAGGATGCTATCACCGCAGGAATTCCTCTTCTTCTCCTCAGGAGTCAACTTGGCTTCAAAGGGAGCCAACACTTTGAGCAAGCGTTCTTCATCCACAAAACTTAACAACACAACAGCTTCCCATGAAGCTGTTTTACCATTGAGATCAATTGCTACCTCTGCAGGATAAAAATCGCTGATCGGAGACTTCTCATCAGTCATTAACAGGCGATAGACATCGGGTATCAACTTTCTTGAGCGCGCAGGCAAAACTGCCATCAACTGCTCGAAGGGTTTCAAGGGTTTGGAAAGGTTAAACTTGATATCGGTCTCGTTTTTAGCAATCATGTCGTTGATTCCCCTGTTGATGTCCGATATTCTGGGGGAATAGTGGTACTTGTAGTACCAGTTCCAAGAAGGACAGCCCTTATAATAATAATACAAAACCCATTGCAAACCTTCGCAGTAATGCCTAGTTAATTCCAATATTTCGTCGTCATCGTTAATAGAAAAATGAAATTTCTCTTTGTAGTACTTGTCCTTGGACTGGACAAACTTCTCGTTGTAAAGGTCCTTAGCCTCCTTCACTAGATCATCAGTAGCGAATAAGTTGGCCGACTGGTACCCTTTGATTGTCTTTCTCACGTCAGAAACTCTTTGCTGGTACTCTTCTTCACTCTCGTGTGGATTGATGCCGTCAACATCCACGACTGCCTCGTAAGTGTCGTTCGACCTTGAGTGAACTAGAAGAAGACCAGTCTCCAATGCTAGAGTCTTCAAGAACTCCAAATTTTTGGCGGCCAAGTCCTTAGGCAAACTGAAAGAGGGAAGCGTACTCAGATTGGCGGCTTCGATCAACTCCGCCACTGGCCGACAGGCATTTTCCATCAACCAAGGCTTCAACATGCCCACCAATTTCTTTTCATCCTTCAAAATCATCTGCTTGCCAGTACGTTCCCTTTTCTTCTCTCCAGTAATAGAAATGTCCTCCAATCGTTTGTTGAACCAGTCTATGTCGATGTTTTGCTTCTCAAAATTCTCCAACTCAAACTCGGACAAGTACTCAAGCCATACAGCCAACCGAGCAAAATTGATCTTGCCACCTTCGTTCAAATAACCATCCAGGTGCTTTATACTCTGCTTGAAAGCTCCAATGAGAAGCGGAAATGCACCCTTGTTGATGTGCAAGTCGGGAAGATGGGGTAAGAAGTCATTACCAATCACGTACATGATCAAAATGAAATCGTCCAAGATCCTTTCAAAGTTGTATTCAAAAGAGATCTGACCTTGTAAGTCTTGGAACTCCAACCCCAAATACTCTCTCAACAACGACAAATGCAACAAAAAGAAACGTTGGTCGCTGACGTCTCCCGTGCTTTTGCGAGACCGCAGGTGGAACGTCACCTCCTCTCTGAGCAACGAGAAGTGTGGGTCATGCGTAACAAGCCCCAAAACAATCAAGTCTGCATCCAAGCCGTAGATACAATGCCTCAAATTGGGGTTGTAGTCCTTCTGGGCCTTCTGCGACCGAATATACTGCATGATCTTGTGCTCTCCCTCTCCGGGAACCTCATGGCCCGACAATATGATCTTGATATTAGCCCACCGCGAATCTTCCAACATTTTCTTGTGAATGAAGTACTTCAAATTGTCAGTCAACTTGGCCATGAACTCGGTACCAGGAGTAATGGCATTGGAGTCAAATGGATCCTCCTTAGGGATTTCCGCTCCCAGACGTATTGCCTTCTGCAAGTTTTGCTCCGCTTCGTAGGCGGTACGAAATCTTCGAGCACGCTGCTGATTCATCTTGGCCCGTGGCGCCACTCCGTCGATAGCCATGTAGAAAACTTCCTTTGGTTTGATTATGTCGAACAAGTGGTCGATGTAGTTGAACACCGCAGAATACATTTGGTCCTCGGTCATACGATGCAACGTGTCATCATCTGAGTGGGTACATGTGTGCAAAATCGAGTTCATGTCAAGATATAAGTTGTCGAATTCGGGTATGTTGTTGCCCTCAATGAGCTGAGAGATCAACGGCCATCTTTCCGAGATGAACCGGAAAAACTTCGGAATACCTAAGTGATGTTAGTAGCGGGGAAACGCAGTGATTGTGACCACATCAAGCGTGGTACGTGCCATTGAGAGTCACTACATACCCATTTTTTTGGAGCTAAGTGTTTCTTTCTGAGATTGTCCAAACTCACTGGAAACGCTAGTAGATTTATGGGAAACTGGACGTTGCGGCGGGACACGACTCGCGTGTGCACTCTTGTGGAAAACAAGCCAGCCTGCGAACAGAGAACCGAGACTACAGGCCCGACAACTGGACGTATGTTGAACAGCTCTCTAGGACAAATCATATAATTTACATATCTCACCAAATGGGCTTTTGTGCACGTGAAGGGCCGCTGTAATGCGTTGTTGGTTTAGTCAGAATAACTGGCTCGCCCAAGTTATGTGCTTTCTATTTCGCACCAAGTGACAAACAAAGAGCCTCACCGCAAACATCCAAAACATGGTGCAGAGAGAACCCCAACGCAGAGCATTTGGCACACAACACAGTCAACACGATCCCTAGACTATTGCTCAAAACAGGTTTTCTCGAATATTGCAGCATTGCACAGGCACATATGTGGCATACTCAGTGTCCGACATACGTCATAACTGGCTCTCGAACGAGTCTTCATTGGACCGCTTAGCTTTGAACCTGGGCCGAGTGATCATCAAATACCTTCAGAACTAAGCGCTGTGTTATTCTGTAGCTGTGGAGAGCGGTCCATTGGATTTTCCTGTGGAGGGCACTGGCGCCATCGGTAATAGAAGCTCCTAGCGCTTGCCTTAACTGTTGCTTCTCGCGCAAATCACTGACGCCACTTTGGTACCTAGCTATTGTGGCCGACAGAGAGGCAATTAGGGCATGAAGGCTAGCTTGAGCAGCGGAAACTCCGTCGCTTAATTTGGCAGCCAACGTCTCGTGCTGCCTCTTCAATACTCCTTGGCTGAGGGTCCACCAACCTGGAATTTGCTCAGGGAGTTTTTTAACTACCGATTCAGCTTTATTGCAGACTGGCACAAACTGCAGACGAAGATGTGTTGCCAAACTATGGTAATGTTCAAATACCCGCGGCGAGAGTTTAGTATAGAAGGAAACCGCACGTTCTTGGAGAAGATCCAAGTTCCTTCCTGCTTGTGAACGTTTCCAACACTCTTTTGCGTCCATCCATTGTTCTGAGCATCGTTTTACAAAAGATGTCCAATGTTTGGAGTACTTGAACTGCTTCTCGGGAGGATGGTAAAAAAAACGGGTAACCACTCCAGGTTTGGATGTTTGTTGCGGTTCGTAAAGTGCTTCAGTGATCCATTCCGAAACTTTATCGTGTACCTTCTTTTGAGCTAGTGAGAGACTCTCCACCCAGTCCTGTGTACCCAAAATCTCATGCTTCGGCTCCGAACTTGCGATGTTTGATGTGTTGCTGGCAATTGCAACCTGCTCACTGATGTGCATCTGCATTACACACATTGCTACAACTGCAGAGACACCTGCTGCTGCAAGGGCCATGGCGTAATGTAACAAATACTCCTTGTGGGACTCCAAGTGACGCGTAACCGAGTGCACAACACGCTGGTGGAAGCGAGCTGGCTCGGTATCCTCCGATGCACTTACACATTCATGAATTCTGTCAAAGAGTCTGGTAGATTGTTGCCTGAGACGTGTGTCTGCCTGGTGTATTACCCGGCTCAACCTACAATTCTTCCCGGCAGCCAGCACCTGATTGACGATGGATCTGCCGTTAGCATTCAGGGACTGACTTACACTTCTCGAGGCAGAAGGACTGTAGTGCTTGCAGTCTTCTCTGGACGGGTCTTTTGTTAACTCCGATTTGCTTTCTGTGGAGCGACCAGAGTCCACTTCGGGCTCGGCTCCTTGAGGGCTTTGCTCAGCGTTTTCGTCACTGAGCAGCGACATCGAACGTGAAACTCCAGTGTCATCTTCCAAATCGGAAGATGAAATTATGGACCAATCTTCATCCATGGTCACGGCCATGAGGAACTTTCTCTTAATAAAGTGTTTTGTGGGGTGGGAGCTTTTTTCCTGTTTTCTTTGTTTGCGTTGAACTTTGCTTTGACTTGGTCAAATTCAGTTTCTTGGCTCTCCGCGTATAGCAAGTGTTCGTGGATTTGGGTAGTCAATCACGAAATCTAGATGTGCCTGAATCAGCTCAGAAACGTGATTTCTAGAGGGGCAGATGTGCGTGTTAAACAAGGGGGACACAAAACAAAACTTCAATTATAGCGATTCAATAATTGGGGCGTTGTTGGCACTGGGAATATGCGGGGCTACTGCACTGAGACGTGTGGGTCTGAAACAAGTATAAGTGGTTTTGTGGTTTTTGCCTTTCATTTCAGGGAGGTTCTATGATATCTCATAAGGATACAGCGCAATCACGTGAGCAGTAACCTTGGTTTACGTTTTCTACTTGGTTATTCAACTTTACCACGCGGCGCCTCTGCATTTCACTGTGTGCCCTGGAGCATTTAGCGGTACCTGGACTAACGGGACATGCCAATGAGAAGAATCTCGGAAGGCTCCGGTGTAATCAAAATCTGGTGCCGGTCGTTATCAAGCCGGCCAGCATGAAACGGTATCTTCACGTGACGCGCACTATGCACTACAGTAACTGCTGCGTTCTAATCTTAAGGTTTTGCCAATAATGTATGAAAAAGGTATGATTTACGGAGACTGGAGTTGGCGAAAAGGAACTTGAGAAACCGGGAATTGGGCTATTTTATACAAGCGTGGCGTATCAAACGAGCCTGCTCTCGTGAATACGCCTGCACGTTCGCCACGAACCACGTACACTTGTCGAAGTCGCTGACGTGCAATACCTGCCGTATAATCAGACAGAACCACTGCAATTGCGTTGCTGAGAGATGTTCTCACGCTTACCTAATTTACGTTCGATCTACGCTATCGGTTGGATTCTTTTGATGTGCATCTGCATATAACCATATTATGCACACGTCTGACACTGGCATACCAGTTCGGTCAAAGCCATCAGCAGTAGATAAGGAAGTAAAGCCGCATACATATACTACGAGAAAAAAGACTAGGTATTCGTGTAATCATACAATCTGTAAGAGCTCTATAAATCTCAAGAATGTGGAGGGGGTTTGGTTGATGTGTGCGTGTAACATTTATATCGACTTGAGGTTGATTAAGACTCCAGCACCAAATCCCATTGATGCAAGGGTAGATCAGCTTCAGTTGGTTGCTGAAGTTGCATCTGGGCGTTGGCTTTTTTTATTTGCCTTGCGTACCCTCTTTTCATTGCGCTTGTGCAACTTCATGGATGTTTTTTTATCCCGCCTTATCTTCTCCTCGAGCATCTCCATTCGGGACTCCAATTTCGCAATACGCTGTTGAAGAACATCATTATGACTGTACAACTCAAGGTGTTGTTCCCACCTAACGTATTGAGGCATGACCGGGGGAAAAGTTTTCTCATCGCGTTTTTCAGAGTTGATCAAGGGCCAAGTTGGGGTATCGGGCATACTTGGCCTTCCATCAGCGCTTGAACGTGGCTGCTGTTGCAGCTGCTGAAAGCGTTGATCTTGCCATCCTTCCTGGTTAGCCACTGTTGTATACTGTCTGCCATGGACATTTTGAGCCATGTGCTGACCGGAATACGCTCCTGAATGCATCGAATTGTAGTTGGGAAGATACTGAGGAAGTTGTTGGCCATGTGTAGACGAAGAAGATAAAGAGGAGTCCTGATTGGAAGGGAAATTTGGAGGCTTTTTGGTGCCTGTGATCTTTTCATTGTTGTCTTGGGAAAACGCTCCGTCGGAATCGGCATGACCTATTCTTAGTTCCTGACTAAGATTATGAGGCAAGCCTGGGCGTGGCAGCGGTTGCAGAGCCATAGCGGACATGGGAAGTCTTTGTTGACTGGGAAACTCGCTAGGCAGATAAAAAGAGGGCTCCATAGAAGAGTTGGGAGCATGGAATTGAGGATAAGGATGATAAGAATATTGTTCTGCGGGATATGACGCTTGCAGTGCGGTGTCGGGATTGTTGGCAAACTGCTTGCCAGGTACATTCCCATATAGGTCTTTCACGTTGTGACGAGTCGCGGATGAAAGTATGGTAGAGGCGGAATTTTGTCCGGTGTAATTTGCAGAATCAGTTTTAGATGCATACGATGAAGAAGCAGGAAGCTGTTGAGAACGCCACTTGTCGATCTCGACATTTTTCCTGGAATTCACAGTCGAGTCGTTAGATTCTCCACTCAAGTTGGATATGGCCATGGGTCTTCGCGGATCTTTCTCAGAGGAAGTGATCCCGGAATCCTGGTCGGAAGAAGAAGCCGGCTTGCTCGTCGGTAGTATGGACACCGAGCTTGAGGTCAGGCCAAGAGGCAACAGCTGTTCGGCGTTGAACTCGTTGCCGTTCGGCGGAATGCTGCCGCGTTTGATTTTTTTGGGAAACGTTTGAGTCAAGTCTGCTTCGTCCTTGTGTTTCCATGCAGTGGTACTCTTAATGACAGGCGTCTGAGTAGAAGCCTGGTTCGAGCCATCTTTCGGAGCAGCCAGGGTCTTCTGCAGCTCCGCGTTGACAGCGTCCGCAGCGCCCTCGGGTTGCTCTCTCAAACCGGCACAGGCATGAGGAGAGTTCAAGTGGCGTGTAAGAGCATCAGGCCGTGCAAAGCGGCGATCGCAATGCTCGCAATGAAACGGCTTCTCGCCTGTGTGGAGCTTCTCATGTCGCTTGAGGTCATGAATGCGGCGAAAGGAGAGGTTACAGCTAGTACAGCGGTGCACCTTGATGGTGGTATGAATCATCTCGTGACTGACCATATTGTGCTTTCGTGTAAACCCTTGGTTGCACACCTTACAGAAGAATTTCTTGGGTAGGGCAGACTTCAGCATCACACCACCGGAGGCCGCGGAGGAGGCCGCGGAAACAGAAGAGGCGCCCGACACAGAAGAGCTTGCGGTGGCAATAACATGGCCGTTTTTGCCGTCGTCGCCAGTAGGAGGCGAGGTCTGGGCAGTGGATGTAGGCGCCTGCCGGCCGAGCACCGAGTTGGTGTCAATGTTGTTCTTTGCCTCGAGATTGCGCGACGTTAAGGGCTTGGTGGACGACCCGCTGTCGGAGTCGGACGTCTCGTTGGAGGCATCATTGGACAGCTCGTTCTGATCCACCGACTGTTTGGAGTGCTGGTGAGTTTTCGGGGCGGCTCGGGAGTCTGAGCGGTTGGTGACGGCAGCCAGAGTCGAGGACGGGTCACCAGAAAAAGTATCTAGAAAAGGAACATCGGACTTGGAGGAGATTTGCGTCATGGTGTTGGAAAGCACGATATGGTCATCAAGAATGTTTTCGAGACTAAGCACTTTGGACGAGTTGGCACAACACAAGGACAACACTGGTTGTGCTAGGTGAAATGCCGTGGTATGCGCTTGTCACAAACCGGTGGGAAACGAAATACAACTTCAGACAGCAAAAGCGTATTTCCTAAATCGACCCTAACAGAGGGGAAGCTGTTCGAGGGGAGACAGCAGATATCTTAAATAGGATCAAGGCAGAAAAAAGAAAAGAGAAGAATGCAGTCGATAGTCGAGAATGACGCTGGTCCAAATACCAGAGCCCAGTGGTGGTCCAGCATGCCCCAATACAGGCCAAAAAATCATGCGGGACGTACCGATCACCAATGCACGGCGGCAGCGGCGTGGGATATGAGCAGGCACAACTGTTTGTTAGAGTGAAGAGCCGCCCATGTGCAGGAACGTGCCAACGGACTTCCGATCTTGCGTAATGAGTGCATCGTCCGACCATATTGCGTTAACCGGGTTTGGCTTCCGACGGGCGCCAGGCAAGGAAGAGCCAAATCGACCTCCAGCCCAGTTGGCTGGCTTTTCTCTTATCTTTATCTTTTTCCTTTTCTCGCATGCAATCGGCACGCAAGTCAGGGCCCCAAATCAAGATACAACCGGTTCACGCTCTGCGCAATGACTGTATTCAGCGGCCGGCAACTGGTACCGCAGCACGTGAGCAGGATCTGTTACTATCACCTGACTGAAGTTGCTTGGTGGAGATATTCCTACGCTGGTTTGTGTATTGCTACTGAGCTTGCTTGGACCGTGCTAGTGATTCCGTTCTAAGCCCTGGCGAGAGAGTTGCTCGAGGTAATCGCCATTGATATCTTTGACACGTGCATTCGCTTACTGCTTGTTTCCGTTGCTTGTTGCAGTTCCGGCTCCTGCTGCGGCCGAACCTTTTCCACCGTCCAATACGCTTGCTCCATTTCATCCTGAATTCCAACTCTCATTTGTTGACTTGGTGCCTGAGCCAAAGCTTGGCTCCCGGATTTCCTTGGACCAAAACGGAGAACCGATCTCAGGGGTCCTTCGTTTGCTGCGATTGTTTGATGCAGACCAATTGCATCTGCAGTTCTTGCGTATGCTGCGTCTGGTCTCCAGCTTCGCCACAGCCAGTCACCACGGCGGTGTCCCCACCCTGATATGTCGACACAAGCTTGCTGCCGACCCGGGCTCATTGCAGCGAGCCCAGTCCACACCAATTCGTGGGTTCTACAACTAGAGTGCCGAGCCGCAATGGCTCACGTGACCAACGGTCACGTGCACAGACGGGCTTCTTTCTTTGCTTTTTCTTCGTTTCTTCTTCTTTCTTTTCTTCCTTTTTCTTTTTTCTTCTTTCTTTTCTCCTTTCTTTATCGGGGCAGGTGGCGGCAGGGAAACTCTACGCTGAGTGATATAGTGGACGCTGGGAAGCATCTGCACGTCACTCTCGGGGACGGGTGTTAGGCTAACTCGCTCCTGCACCGACGCATATGTTCTTTACATTCAATTCCAGCATCTTTCCATGCTTCCCCTCGACTGCCGAAGTTGCTTAAACCTCGCGGTTGCGCTCCATGCGTGGCTTCGTTCTCTACACCCTTTTGGGCTATTAATACTTTATATTCTCCGTCTCTTTGCATCATCCGGCCTTCGCTGGACCGGTTCTTTCTCTGGGGTCCGCCACTGCCAAAACCGGTCGTTCTAGGCACAAGCGAACAGCTGACTTCTCTGATAACGATACTAGCGCACGCTGAATGCAAAAAGCTAAACGGCAAGCGAGACTGCCTCAGTCACTTTCTTCTTTGTTTTCTTTCTTCTTCCCTTTTGACCTCTACTTCACGTCTAATTGTTCCTATTCCGTCATCTGGCCCAAACACCCTTCACTAAAAAACGTGGGCCAATTCCCATCTGTTCCGTAGTGCTGTGTTGTGCTGCGCACGACATCTACTGTGCCCCTTGTCGCTAATTGATCTCCTTATCTTGACTCCCAGAAACCAAACCTACGCC
The DNA here is from genome assembly GCA_963678735.1 of Metschnikowia agaves. Taxonomy (NCBI): domain Eukaryota; kingdom Fungi; phylum Ascomycota; class Pichiomycetes; order Serinales; family Metschnikowiaceae; genus Metschnikowia; species Metschnikowia agaves. Next base: position 893,237 of record CAVMBV010000011.1, on the reverse strand, counting down.
GTGAAAATAGTACAGAACAGCCCTTCCTGGCCCCTATTCAGTCTTGTGAAAGACTCCAAATTGAACGTTACGTCCGCAGGTCAATTGTCTCGGAATTGCTCCGCAACTCGAAGGCGCTTTTCTGCCGTGACTGCCCCTGCCCAATTCTTTGTGGCTCTTCATTATAGCCTAGTTTATACGGAAAAAACCTTGGAAAATTCATTTCATCGCTTGACATTGTCTCCAGTGCCACGGCTGCCTTTTATACCCCGACTTCAGTGAAAAAATTCATTTCTTAAACACCGTTCTTGCTTGAATCCGCTTGTTTTATTGTTCCGACTCACAGTATATCTGTCATTTTCCCTGGTCGGCTTGAACTGTGACTCTTTGTGTTTTGCAAAAAAGGACTTTTTGACTATTTGGCGCTTCCACGTCTACTTTTCCTACTTTCCGGCTCTCCCATAGCTTCTCAGTCCCGTTGTTTTCGGCTGACTACTGAGCCATTGCTCTTACCATCAAGTCTAGTCCTCCTACGCCGCAAGATTTGAGCTCAAGACTGCTTTCCTAAACAATCTTCTTTCACCTTCCACAATACTGTTGGATAAGACCTACCGACAACTGACGTGAATCAAATGTCGTTGATTTCAAATAGAAAGAGGCCTCGCGGCTTCAGTGAGAACTTTGATCATTCTCGTAAATCTGCTGCGAACGATTCTCTCCCTGCTGCCATCAAACTGCAGAATAAGACTTTCGAGGACCAGGAGAATATGAACTTCTCGGATTCATCAGATTTGAAGTTGGACATCGCTCCTGAGTTCGAGTACCGTGGCCACGACAACAGATCGGTCCAAAAAACCTCGTTTGAGCATGACAGCGCCTTGTTGGAAGACGACGAGGCTGATGATATGTACGGCGAAATTGACGATATTTTTGATGATGAAAATGATGACATAATCTTCTTGGAAGAGCGCAAGTTAAAGTCTGGCAACCCTAGGTCAAGACAGCAGCGAAACAACTCAGATTCGTTTCTACTATTGGATAAGGATCTGTGGGATGCTTATAACATGTTTAATGTGAATAATGGGGAAAATGCAAATACTACGACTCCTGTGAATCCTGGAATGAAAAAGCAAAGAACAAGCTCTCTTCCACAGTTGCCGCAGGCAAAATGCTTTTATGAGAAATTCCCTAACGACTATATTCTTCTGTACCCAAAGGTGGGTAATGTTAAAATGAATGTTGTTCCATATAAACTGAACTTACCTCCCTGTGATGATGAAGATGGTCACTACATCATTAAGATCAATGACGTATTTGCCAATCGCTTTGTCATTCAGAAATTGCTCGGTCAAGGTACTTTCGGAAAGGTAGTAGCCTGTTATGACAAGTTGAATCGGGAAACTGTTGCAATCAAGATTATCAGGAATATCCCCAAGTACAGGGATGCCGCCAAGATTGAATTGAGGGTTTTGACAACGCTCAAACAGTTCGACAACGAAAATAGAAATCACTGCATTCACTTGAGAGAATGCCTAGATTTCCGTGGTCACATCTGCATTGTTACCGACTTACTAAAGATTTCGTTGTATGATTTCTTGGAAAACAACAAGTTCATACCGTACCCTGGCTCGCATATACAGGCTATATCAAAGCAGCTAATTCGTTCAGTTACTTACTTTCATGACCTAAATTTAATTCACACTGACCTCAAACCAGAGAATATCTTACTTCATGACGACAGCTATCTGAGAAAACTTTTTCGAAGCAACACCATCATATCAAGTTACATGAAGTTGAACTTGGCTAACGACAAACAACTGCGCGAAAAACCGCCTAAGTATCTGAGGATTTTGAACAATCCTCTCATTCAAATCATCGATTTTGGGTCTGCAATTTTTGATGATGAGTATCATTCATCAGTTGTTTGCACGCGGCATTATCGAGCCCCTGAGATTGTGCTTGGAGTAGGCTGGTCCTTTCCTTGCGATATGTGGTCTGTTGGATGTATTTTGGTGGAGTTGGTCATTGGGGAGCCTGTGTTTCGTACTCATGACAATTTGGAACACTTGGCAATGGTAGAAAAAGTTGCCGGACAGCCTATATGTAAAGACATGGTCAGAGCCTCGAAGCAAAACGAGAATGAATGTGGGTTGAAGTATTTCAGCAATGAATTTCAGCAGCTCGACTCCAGCGAGGAGGATGAAGATGACGATGATTGCATAATAGATTCGGAATGTTCCCAAAACAACCTGCTCAGACTAAGGTTCCCTACGTCGTCCACGCCCGAGAAATTTGTCAAGAGCGTTGCACTACTATCGAGAATAGACTTATTTGTGAGCGAACGGATTGGGCTAGAGATAAATTTTGACTACTCGTTGAGTGAAAATTTCCGGAATAACCAGCATTTGATAAACTTTGGTAACTTTACGTTCTGGTGGTTTTTTATCGATCTACTCCGCAAATTGTTCGTCATTGATCCAGATGAACGAATTACTGCGCATGAGGCTTTAGAGCACCCCTGGTTTAATTTAGGAATTGAAGATGAAGGGACCGTTTAGAATGTGATGCTGTCTAGCATTTTGGTGTCTCTGTAAACGAGGCACGATCCACAGGCACGATTCCACCTGGCAACAAAGCGTGTGTTCTGCAGGAAGTCTGTTAATTGAACAATATATGCGTTGACGGTTGGTGTTCGATAGATCTCAGCCATAATATGCAGAGCAACGTGAGACCAAGCTGTGAAAGTCTGGCGATGTATCCACAACCGAGTTGTTAGAAAAAGGTGAGAGAGACTTGTAGTCGTTACTTCAAGTTAACGTCTGAAGGAGGATTCGAATAGCTTACGGTGCGCCGAATAGCTTACGGTGCGCCATGATGATGAGGCGATACCGTGAAACATTGGCTCAACAAAGGGTAGAAAAAAGGAAAAAAAAAAAACAAAAAAAAAGGAGGGAACCGGCTGCGAGCCAGTAGAGTAGGAAAATATTATATGGTACTTTTTTTTCCGTGTCTTAGGTTTCTTAGGGGGTCAGCAACAAAAGGAGGTAGTTATTATGAGCCCGAACATTTGCGGTAGTAGCAACTCCATACAAGTCAAGTGAAGGCGCTCGTAGATACGACACAAGCCACAAGTCAGCCAATCTTACAAGACTGTGCACTAGTCTGTACTTTTACGAGAATGTCGACGAGAGCGAGGATTAGGAATTTTAGGTGATGTTGCGAGACCAAGACCAGCCTCCGCCTCTAAACGGCTCTAGTATGCGGTGTAAGCGGCTGCACCTAAACGATAAAACAAAGTCGTGCGCGGACCAATTCTCCAGGTCTAGAACCCGGCCCTTTCGAAGCCCCTTGTAGCAGGTGGTGCGGACTCTTATATGAAACGGATCACGCGTGCCTCGAGGCAAAATGGAGTGACACCGGCAAGCTGGGAGCGTGATCGAAACAGAGCAGAAAAGCAATCCAGCAGGAACAAAGGAGACTCAGAACACAGGAGAATGGCCAAAACGGCCATGGCGGTCCAGTAGCCACTCCCGAAGTGGCATAGTAATTGACAAGCAGAAGCATAGCACAGATCGCCGAGGAGCCAATTGCGGCCACCGCGAACAGCGCAAAGCGGGCCTAACCTGGATGAATGCGGCAGCTGCATGCAGGTGTCAAGGCGCACGTACCGGACGCCGCCACCCGTCCGGTCCCCGATTCTGATGTCCATTCGTAGAGCGCGGGGGCCCGCAACTCAATTTCGGTGGGGTTTTTGAGTGCGGCCGGTTAGTCCACAACATTCTTGAGCAAGGAGAACCTGGTGTAAACAAAAGCAAGCGCGTTTGCATCGTGAAATCCAGCAATCGCCCCTCGCACTCGTTGACCGTGATTCGTTTGGATCGTCGAGTCATGCGGCAGAGCCGTTCCAATCCCGACCTGTTGCCTCTTCCTTCGTCATTTCCGGCCTGCCGCTGAGTGGCCGATCGTTGACGCATCAGCTCGAATTTCTTCCCCGTAAGCCAAGGAAACTATGGGAATATTTCTGATCCGGCTACACACGTCGGGCATATACGCGTAAAATGCTCGTAGTGCTGCTCGCAGTGCACCGCTCTCGCAGTGCTACCTGCATACGCTCCTCGTCAGTGCGATATTTCGCCCTAATCGGGATGCAATATGTCCAAGTCGCAGTTCTAGGCCCCTAATTCTGCATCATTTTCTTGGCAATTGACGTCTCATCTGTTTATTGTTCTCTTTTCTTTTTGCTTTTTTTCTTTTTCTGTTCTCTCATTCCACTTCCTGCAACATAATTGATACACCCTTTTTAAACCTCCGCCTTTCCTTTCCACTCCCCTTTTTCTTGGTTCATTCGTTAAATCAAAGTTGTCATACCCGTAAACCAAGCTTTTTGATTTGCTAATCGCTGCCACTCTTTTACAAGGCTTCCCAACTATCGTCTTTCCTTACTACTTTTGCTTATTTTTTTGTTAGCCTCCATGAAATCCGCTACGTTGTTGACTGCCGTTTTGGCCGCCGTCGTTTCCGCCGCTCCTTCCCGTGCCCACCAACACCACGAGCACAAGAGGGCTGTCGTTACCGTGACTGTTCAGGCCGGCGCTGAAAGCACCACCGCTGCTGACACTCAGGCCGAGAACGACACCTCGTCCGCTTCCTCCACCTCCACCTCCACCTCCGCCTCCACGGGTTCCACTGGTTCCAGTGAGTCGTCTAGCTCCTCCAGCTCGTCTGGCTCGTCCATTCTGGGAGACCTCGATGCCTACTCCAACCCAACCGAGACGTTCGAAGATGGTGTCCACGACTGTGACACCTTGCCAACTGGCCAGGGTGTGATTGCCGTTGACTGGGTCTCGGGCTTGAACGGAGGTTACACCTCTATCATGAACATGGACGGTGACACTTCGTCAACATGCCAAGATGGCTACTACTGCTCCTACGCTTGCCAGGCCGGTATGTCCAAGACCCAGTGGCCTTCTGACCAGCCTTCCTCCGGTATCTCTGTGGGAGGTTTGTACTGTAAGAACGGCAAGTTGTACAAGTCCAACTCCGACTCCAACTACTTGTGTGAGTGGGGTAAAGACACTGCCACCTTTGTGTCCAAGCTTGACAAGGATGTAGCCATCTGCAGAACGGACTACCCTGGTTCCGAGAACATGAACGTGCCAACTTTGTTGCTGGCCGGCTCCTCTGCTCCTGTGTCTGTGGTGGACTCCGACACTTACTTCACCTGGAAGGGTGGCAAGACCTCCGCTCAATACTACGTTAACAATGCTGGTGTTTCTGTTGAAGACGGGTGCATCTGGGGTACTTCCAGCTCCGACGTTGGTAACTGGGCCCCTGTTGTTCTTGGCTCTGGCCAAACCTCCGGTGTGACTTATTTGTCTTTGATTCCAAACCCAAACAACGAGAACGCTCCTAACTACAGCGTCAAAATCCAGGGTGTTGATGGTGCTTCTACTGTTGGCTCTTGTTCGTATGTAGATGGCACTTACAACGGTGGTGACGGCTCTGACGGATGCACTTTCTCCGTCACCTCTGGTTCTGCTGAGTTCTTGTTCTACTAAGCAGTCCATGTACGCTGCTTGCTTGGTCTTTTGATACATTCTTAGTTCGCTTGTTTTCGTTCACTTTCGTTAGGCTTCCATACCTGGGACAATATACCCCCATACTTAAAGACTCGTTTAGATTTGTATTGTACTATACTTTTTTGTTGTCTTAATCAGGTCCGTACCGTTTTACCCGTATGCTATGCTTTCACAGTAGCTTAGGTTGAGCGTACCGTTTGTGTTGAACATCCGATGAAGCAGGCCCAACTTCTCGTCGGGGGTTGGCAGAAAGGAGTTCAGGACGTATATGTGGATGGTTTTGAGGCGAAGCTTCTTCATCAAGAACTTCAGGATCGTGGCGATGGTCTGGGTTTCTGCAACGGTGAACGCGGCCGGATTAATGGCGGCCGTAGAGCCGATGGCGGAAAACCTCACCGAGATCTTCTTCGCTTCAGCCAGCTTCTCGGCGACAATGGGCTTCTGGAGCAACACCGACGTGGAAACTGGCACTCTTTCTTCCACCGCGGTGTCCAAGTCTCGGGCCCCCAACGACGGTGTGGAATTGGCTGTTGAGGAGTCATCCGATTCTGAATGTAAGAGAGAAGACATACCCAGCTTAGCCCGAGGCCATTCTTCTGATGTCGCCAATTTTTGCTACGGAATGTTGGTATTCTACCGCACGGAAGCTATTGCGTAGTGTCCTACGAACATGAGCGTACGCCTGAGAGCGGAGCAGGGCGCGCGCACGGCTCGCGCCAGCTTCACCACACCGTTGGCCCTAGCATGAGTCATAGTTTCTGTTAAGCCAACAAAATGTGCAATTTAAAAGGGCAAACAAGCCGAATGCTGATTGGCTGCTTGTAGATGTTTCGCTGATAGCAGCAAAAATATTTCGTTTGAAAGAGCATGTTTCGTGTGGAGAACGGGTGTTCCTTTCGCTCTTTGGGCCTCTCGCTCTTTGGTCCTCTCTCGCTCTTTGGGCCTCTCTCGCTCTTTGGGCCTCTGGCCCTGGCTGTAGTCTGCCTCGTTGTGCGCTCTTCAAAATGGTGAGCTTTAGGCCACTGCTCCTCGTGCTTCTGCCGTACTTGCCGTCGGAATATGGCTCCTTCTGCTGATTTGTAGTTCTTGTGTTTCATTTTTTTCATCGCTATATTTTTATTTAAAATTATCCATAATAACAATTGATTTACTCTCTTTCGTTCGTGCCCATCTTTGCTGTTTTCTGTATTCACGGCCCCAAGCTTCGCACTATCGAATCGACTTTGGAACTGCACTCGGCTGCAAGATTCTTCACTCGCCGGTCGATATCGCTCGTTCCGGGCCACCGTGGCAGCTGTACTCGGGCTGGCTTCGACGGAGTGCGCCGGCAGTGGAATCAGAACTCCTCGTCGCCATTTCGCTTCACTCTGTATGGTTTTTCCTCTCTGGCACTTTGCCGTTTCTTGCGTAGCTGGAGCAGCAAAGGCTGCAGGCCGTCTTCAGCCTTGCGCGACCCTTCAGTAAAAGTGAAAGGCCGCTACTGCCAAACCCGCCACCAACTTCACACTATGTCTGACACGGAGTCCGAAACCCGCCTGGTTTCGACCGATGGAACGTTAGAGATACTCGACATCTCAAAAGTGCTTCTGCTGCTTGATGACGCTGCGCAAGATGCCAAAGCGTCGGGCGATTTTTTGTCCTTCTCCACAGTCTTGGACATGTACTACTCCGAACCTGCCAGGTACTCGGTGGACGAGCGAGAAGCATTGCTTCAATTCTTGCTAGACTCCTTAGGAAAAGACCACCTTCTCATTGAGGAGGTTGGCTGGGACTTGCCTTCGCTTATCCTACCCTTCGTTGATGCCGGTGCTACCAAACTCATCAAGCCGATTCGGAAGGCTCCATGTGTGTATAAAGTGATCAAGGTTTTCGAGCTTCTTGCACTTTATGGCAACGCCAAGGAATTGTTCCTCAAGTCTACTGAGCTTCTCGGCTCCATTAAGTGCGCTGACACCGATGCCGATCCCGAGTTTGCTTTTCAGTTCTACGATATCAAGCTCTACTGCATCGTAGAGTTGATTAACAGCACCATGCGCCGAATTCACACTTTGTATCCGTCCCGTTTTTTGGCCATGGCGGCCTCCAGCTTCATCAACTCCCTCTATATCAATCCCGTGACAGATGGCGATAACACCCGTTTTATCTTGAAGAATCTCTATGGGTTTTGTCGTCACTACGAGGCTCCACCGCGCCCGAAAGCCCTTGACATATCTCATCACGAGCTGGAAAAGCTATTGAGCGATGAAAACTACTTGCAACGCAAGCTTTTGACTGCATTGCTAACTGAGGGCGTACACTTGACCTTGCGCTTGAAGCCCTTTGGCTTGGCCATTTCGTTCTTCAATGGCATCAACAAAAACTCCCCGACAAAACGGATGATCCTGGACTTCGAACTTGATTTACCCATAGCAGAGAGACTCAACGAGCTTGCACTTTCGTTTGATTTGGACCCCATTCAGGACTTTGCCGACTTTGCTACCTCCTCTGAAAAGCTCATTGATTTCGAGGGGGCTCGAAAACAGACAGAAGAAGCGTTCAATGTGAACCTTTTCAAGAATCTCACTGCTGACTTCGACAGAGAATTTGGCCACTCTATTGTTGACAAACTGGCTACGTCTGTGAGAAATTCCTTGAGCGGCAGTCTTCTTCTCCTCTCATATATAGTATGCTCAGATGACCATCCTGCTGATTACGATATTACAATCCTGCAAGCCATCTCCCTAACTCTCCGCTTGCTTATACCGACCCTTGTGAATCCCAACCTCTTGCACCGAGGACTTCAGGACATGTCTCTTTTTTGGTGCTGGTATGCCATCAGTAAGGTGGCTAGCAGCCTGCCTAGGACGAAAACTCTTGAACTGGAGTTGGCGGCAATCCCTAAAGTTGTTTTAATGACTTTCATGCAATGTCTTGCTTTTCAAATTATATCTTTTACGTCGGAATCGATGTATCGGTATGTGACGTTGACTCTACTTTCCAGAATTTTATCTTCCGTACCGGAGGATGTCTCGTATCAGTTTATAATTGACTCATTGAGGGAATGTCCTTTCGAAAGTGTTAAGGCGGCACTTGTTGGTATTTTACGTGTGTTATCCACAAGCGATAGAAAAATCAATGATGTGCTGCATCTGCTCAACTCTTTGAATTTGGGGAGTTTACCTTCCACCAAAGAAGTGGAGACAAAACAAACCAGTCCCCCTCCACTTCCCGTGCGTGAGACCGAAGTGTCCAAAGGTTCTAAGTTTATTAATTTAGACCAGCAAGCAGTTAAAGAGATTTTGACTCTTACAGATGGGTACATTGAATCTACTTTCGCAGCATCCAAGGACGGGCCGCAAGTGAATCTAGAACTATTTTCCACATTACAAGCGTTACTCAACCTCTTGATACCTCTTAAACGCTGGGGAAAGCTTGAGCCTCGAGAACTCGACAAGGTGGTGAAGCGAACCGCAGAACATATCTCCAAATTCGAAGAATCACGAAAGGGTGATGATTGCCAAATAAACATAGTTAATGCCGTTGGAGTTTTACGTGTAACATTGGCCAGGCTTACTGAATGAAATATTGGTTATCCGCAGACTATAATTATTTAATTTTTTATCACTATACATAGATATGAGATGCGACTTAGTATATTGATTCAGTTTCCGGATTTCATTTTTTGCTTTTGGACCCACTTTTCTTTGATGATGCTTTCTCATCCACCAAAGGTCCCCAAAACACAAAAAAGCCTTCCTTAGTAGTACTTATCTCTTCTTCCCACTGTAATTCGGCATCATCAATGAACGGGTCTTCCACGTCGTATTTTCCGATTTTACGGTTAACCTTAGGTGTTTGCTTTTTCTTTTTTGTTTGATCCTCTTTCTTCTTGATCGTGCTATTTGTCTTGTCATTATCGGTATTTGGCTCATCTTCTTCTTCGTCCATGGCGTCATCGTCATCATCGACAATGTCGTCCATGAGTTCGAAAGCAGACCGAGCTTCCGGATGAATCACATTCCACCCATACTTTTCTTCTGCCAACTTCAAGACGTTGACAATAACTTCGGCCTGGCCCGGTTTGGGATTTTCCGGATCTAGTAAAGGAATGTCCAAGGATATGACCGGAGGCAATCTTGCTTCTTTTTCTTCTTGTTGCAATCCAAGCATGCCATTCAAGGGCTCTGATTCTTTGGGCTCTCGAAAACTGGCACCTGGCAAGTTTATAGTTGGTTGTGGTGTTTTCGATTTGTCGGTGGTCATTGTGGGATGTATTGCAGGCTTATCCTGCGATGGTACAACAATTTCAGGTGTTTTTTTCTTCGCCTTCAGGGTTTTTTTAGACTCGGTCTTAGAATCGGTTTTCACCGTCTTTTTTGTTTCGGCTTTAGCATCTTTCTTTAGCTCCGTTCCTTTATTTTCTGCCTTTGCACCTTTCTTGCCGGTGTCAACCTTCGCCTTCTTGTTTGCTCCTTCTGTCTTGGGGGCCGCTCGCTTTTTTTTTTCTTGTGACTGTTCGTTCTTAGCTTGGGCAGTCGTGTTGGAGTTAGACTCGTCCAAGTTGATTAGAGAACTAATTGATGCCTTACTAAAAGTAGCTTGTTTCTGATCTGATCCTGGGGGCGGTGCCACTTCTTTCGGTGCCAATAGCGGCTGGAGACTGAATGTTGTTTGAAAAGTGTTAACAGGGTTAGCACCTTGGGCACCCTCTTGGTCAACAGCGTTGTCAGTCTTTTTAGGAGGAGCAGCAGTCTTATTTTGATTCCTGCGGCCATTCTTAGAGGCAGCCGGTTTTGAGTTTATGTTCATTGTACTTTTGGATGGTAGAGCCGTGATGTCACCAGAAGGATTGGGCACTATCTCCGTTTGGTACTGGGAAATGATATTGTCGAGTTTCCCGGACGATGTCACGCTTCTGCTGCTCTGACCCGGTCCAGCTGAAAGAAGCTCCTGAGAAGGAGATGTCGTAGGCTGTTCATGAGGCTGATTTGAAGTAGTTAACGCTGGATTTGCGGCGTCATCGGTTGGTTGTGAGAGAACCGGCTGTGTTACGGCCTCTGGAATTGGAGTGTGCTGAGACATTGCGAATTAGTCTAGAATTCTATTGATAGAGCTTCTGGGTGCTCGTCTAGAGCTTAGTCGTTTTAGGGTTTGCTGGTCGCTCGTCTAAAGCTGGAAATATGTTTTGTAGCCCTTTATTAATCGTTGATGTTGTTGGCATGATCCACGCGGGTGCGAAAACTATACTATCATAGAACGCAGACTATAGCAATTCGAGAGAAAATACTAGAGATAAAAAAAGAGAAATGACGGGGAAAACGGAATGCTTATACATGAAAAGACTAAAACTAGACATTGTGTAAATTTGTATAAATATTTCTTCGTGCCTCATTAAGCCCTGTCGAGTTGCGTCACATTGGTGTGGAATCCAAGCTTTTGGAGCGTCAAGCAAGTATCACTGCCATAACCTTCTAGGGAGTTCATTGTCAAGTCACCGTTCCAATAATCGGAGTAAACTTTACACATTGGTAAGCCTAAACCCAACTTGTATTTGTAGGGGCGTGTAATCAACTGTTCCAAGGTGGACTTCTTTGTTTTGGTGGAAATCTGGTTGATATCAGCCACCGAGGTTTGGCCCAAGCCATTCTGAGTGTCTACTATTGACGATCCCGCCGGTGTGACCTGCAAATTAGAGTACACTTGCAAGCCGGGGATGTCATGGAAGTTTGCGAGCGATCGGCGAGCCAACTCCGGACTCTTACCAAAAGACCACATGGACCTGAGCTTGCTATGGTTGACGCCTCCCCCTCGGTCGGAAATTCGGAATAGCACCTGTGTTTTGGAGTCAACTATAGTGATCTTGATTGGCGGAAGCTTAAGATCGCCCGAACGGCCATGCGTTCTAATGGTCGCTTCGACAGAGTTCCTCAAGATTTCCCCGAAAAGGTAATGCAAGTGGGGCACCATAAAAGGAAAACTAGCTTTGATATCACCGTCGATAATGAGATCGGGCATATTCTTCTTTTTGGGAAAATAATCAAGCATTGAGTCTTTAACGAGGTCCCCCACAACAAGGAAGTGCTCATGGGCATTGCATTGCTGAAAAATCTCACCGATGTAGTCAGGAGGATTTTCTTGGTACGGGTGGGTCTTATAGATTTCTGTGAGCGATAAATGCTCTTCAACAATTACACGTCTGCTGATTCTAGAGCGGAGCATGGAACTCATGAACAGGTCCAAGTCGCTCTGAGGCAAGTTCTCCAAAATAGACAGCTCTAGGGCGCCCATCATCAAATGGGAGAGATTGAACACGTGTTGGTCTAGCAATGCACTGATCACCGAACAAAATTCATCATTCTCGCTAAGAGAGTTGATGGTGGGGATCTTGCGGAAAGCATTGAACAGGTGGTAGTAACTCTCGTAGATTTGAGCTAAGTGGAAATTGTTGACCACCCCAAACGGAAGCGTCTGTAGGTCTCGGATCCGCATGGCCAACCGAATGGGCAACTCCAATCGCACGAAGTTGGCCGACGCGAGCACCTTCTGCTTTGTGAGCTTCTTGCCATAACCCGCCAACTGGCGGAGCGATACTGGATGTGGCTTCTTTTTGGAGTAGTTAAGCAAAACCTCATTTTGGTAGAAATGTTGTGGCGTTAGGATTCGTGAGAAGGAGGGGAACGCTCCCAAATCGTTTACGTGCTGTGCTATGTCTTCCTTGTCAACCAACGAAAGGAACTGCTCGTTCTCTTGGAGCTTCAAACTCTGCTCAGGCGAAGTACTGCTTTGACTCCAGAACTGCCTACACCACCCCACGGGTCCAGGAGCCATCTGCGTGAGTAGTTTGACCAAGCTTCGACGCTGGAAGTGTTTCGGCGTCGTATGTAGTTTAGGCATCTTCTACAGTTGCACGCTTCTTCAGCCTCGAGTAAAGGCAATGAGAAATGAGTAGACCAGGAATCCGGGTGGTGAGATTTGGGCAGGTTCGCAGTTTCTGGCCCAGATCAGGTGAATCTACAAAACGAGAAAAACAACGTCTACTCCACCAAGACATACTTGGGTAGAACAAGAAAAAGACAAAAAGACAGGAAAACAGCTTACTCCACTTTCCGAATAATATCCCAAGCAACTTTGGAAAAACCGGAACAAACAAATTATTTGTATAGCATATTGAATAGCACATTGAATATTGGCTTGGCTGGCTCAATGTGCTTGGGTACAGGTGCGTACCAGAATGAGCCAGCCACCCCAGATCATACCGTTAACCTTTTAGGCAAAATCGATCTATTGTAAAATTATCGTGTAGTACCCAGCCAAACTTTCACCTTCTTTAAATAAACCCCTTCATTCCATTCTATCATCTACACCGCCTTGTGTTTTTGGAGCCTAGGAAGATCCTCATGAACGTCTCACAGAACGCGTACTTTACTTCTGAGTTCCTCCAAGACCGGAGAAATCGTTCAGTCCACAGAATTCCTCCAAGCGTGCAAGCACCCTATCGCCACAGCAATGTGCAAGAAAGAGTGCCGGCCAATGAGCCTCGACATCACCTGCCAGATGTAATAGCACGATGCAATGGGCCTGATGAATTGAGCGAGGAAATCACTCCAGCACAGCTCAACTGGTTGCCCAAGCCCAGGAATCGTAAGCTGCTGCTGACAGACTACACTGAATACTACGGCGATCGACCCCAGCGTAAATCGCACAACAGAGGTGTGAGCTCGAAAGAAGACCTGTCGGTCTATGAACCTTCCCTCCCACCCCAAACAGCATACTCAGGATACTACATTGACCAGAAAAAGAGATACGATAGCTCTGAACAGTACCGGCCTGCTATGTATACACACAAGACGTTTCGAGATGTGTTCAACAAGGAAGACGAGCCACGCTTGAATCCTATGGATGTCGTATTTGATGACCCCGAGAAGGATCAGCAATTAGAGACGAAGCAGAAGATTTCCCGTGCTGTTCGGGTTGTGCTGCGTAAGATGGGCCTCAACGGCTACAATTCGTACGACTACTACATGCAACAGGCCAGGGAGGAGGAAGTAAAGCGACAAAAAGAGAGAGCAACGGCCACACAAGCCAAAAAGGAGGCTCGGAAAGCAACCAAACATGCCTCAAATGAAGAAGCTAGGCCCGAGACTTGCAACGAGGCACCTAAAGAAACGTCCAATGAAATACAGGTAAACGAGGACAAGCCCGCAGAGCAGAAGACCCCAAGCGGAAAGGGGAGCAAGCTCTTTAGACATAAGAAGAAAAGGCAGCAGCAACAGAAGCAAGAGGGTGATCGAGACATTTTCGTGGGGCACGTTGATTCAAGCGATGATGATACATCCGAACTGGACGAAGCCGTAACGAATTCACATCCACCCAACATAAAAAAGCAGTTGCGGCGCAAATGGAGACACGCAAAAAAGTCCTTGGGAGTTAACTACTTTGATAACTACAAGAAGGAGTTGTATGAACGGGAACAACTAAAGCGGGCCAAGAGAGGTTTGCCGATCGTACCTCCAGATTATATCGAGAATGGTGAGTCCGACCAAGTGTCATATCAACTATCTTCTGCGGACTCCTCCTCAGCGACAACGGGTCCTCTGGAAAACTTCAATCCAGTATGGAACTACGTACTCTCGTGGCTCGTATACAACAAAGATGACTCCGAACTGCAGACACAGAGTGACAAAATCTATGAGGTCAACGATGACAATGTCCCGGTTCCGAAGAGCGACTTAGGGGCTTCGTCAAAACAGAACGTCAGAAAGAAGTTACCGAAATTGCCAGTCTCAGCGACGAGTATGAAGACATACAAGGAGCTATTTCAAAATTGGAACGAACCGGCATCTGCTTATTTGGCGGGACAGAGGCGTGGTGATGCACGGCGCAACCACTATGCAAATCAACCGCCATACGATGTTGTGCTGACTACTGAGACAGAATTCAGTGTCGAAATGCCTTCCGAGCACGATATGGATGTATACGATGGCCAGCAAGTAAACGATGAAGTCGTTTTCACCCGTGGGCAAGTACAACCATATGTGAGGGAGTCAAAAGGAACATATTCTTCATTGCTTCTACAAAAAGGGACAACACTCGGAGGCTTGCACGAGGGCAGCCCACTGACCATTGTGTCTAATATCAACAGACTCATCAAAAACATCAAGATAATGAAAATCCTCTTTGCACCTATTGACGTGATTGCAGAGAACTTCCCCCGTATGCAGACTATAGTGATTCTTATTGAATTGGTGATATTTGTGTGGATTTTATACGAGCTTTCGTTGCTCATCGATGCTCTTTGCATGGCTGTCCGAGCCGTGTGCGCTCCAATGATTGCCGTAGGCAAGTTTATGAATAGAATAGTCTAAGAACGAACAACAGCCACGTTAAGTTTTTATATATCTACATTTCTTCTATTTCTGTCTTGTAGCAATTTATTTCCCTGTGACTTTCTTGCTCTTGCACCCACCCAAATTTGTCTGGTGGGCCGAGTCGCATCCTCTGTTTCCGCATCGACGATCAACTTGTTCCGCCTTAAGTCAACTGAAATCGCCATGACTACACACCTCCGAATCTGCTTTGGACCTATATCGAAGCAACGAAACCAATGCCGTTCATGCTCATCTGGGAAAACAGCAATGAGCTTCCCAGCTCGCAAATCCAGTGCTGCTAGCAGAAATTTCACAAGCAGTGTTTGCAGACAAAAAATACACCAACAAAAACCTCCCACAACAGAATTTCCCCAGCAAACGAAACAGTCTGGAGCCGAGATTCCGCAGGTTGATGGAAAGATTCTCTCGCCCGAAGAGGCCAAGGCGGAAGCGGCTAAACTAGCGATGAATTCGCTCAAAGACATGGGCCTGCTCTTTTCGTCAGGAAGCGACGACAAGGAGCAGCCAATAGATACGGCACCAGTGTTCAAGAGGCCACAGTTGTTTGCTGCATTGAGCCTTTTGCACCAGGGCCAGGTGCTCAAGGAACTCCAAAAAAAATACGATGAGAGTTGGACGAAGTTGACGGACCAGGACAAGAAATTAGGATACTACGTCTCGTACGGCAACTGGGGTGTACGCGAGAAGTTTAGTGAATGGTCAGAGCACAAGGCACCGTGGGATTTACCATTTACTGTTCCATCAAAGATCCGTACAACCACGCCTGGCCCAACTGACTTGATTCACAAGCTTGAACCAGTGGTGCTAGCAGAGACCGAGGTGCGGAAGGAGCAGTTTGACTCGCGAAGAATGGATCCGGTGACCAAAACGTTCATCTACTTGGCGGTTCTTGTGGTGATTGTAGCGGTGGCTCGCGATAAGAGAATCGGCGAAGAAGGCCGCCCGGTGGAGTGCATCATTGAGGACGAGTACGCTAAGACCAGGGCCAAGCAGGAGGAGGAAGCACGCTTGGAAGAGGCTGCAAACAGGGCGCACAAGCAGTCCCGTAAGTGGTACTTCCTCTGGTTGAAGTAGCAGATCGTTGAAGTAGCAGGGCAGTTGAAGTAGCAGAGCGTGGCTATCGGTTTACGTATAGGACAGGCATCGCAAGGAGTCCTTTTCAGACACTATGTATATAAAATTATCTCAAGACATATCTGTAATGCAAATGTCGATCTGTGCTACGGACCGGAGTTCGAAGAAATGCACAACGCCCAGAGTTCGAAGAAATGCATAACGCCAGAGTTTCGTGTCGTTTCTTCAGCGGTCAAGCCAGCTACTCTTTCTGGGCATCATCCTCATCTTCTTCAACGTCGTCGTCGTCGTCGTCATCATCATCGTTCCAGCTATTTTCAACTGTCTCGCGGACCCGTTTGATGTACTGCGAACGGTGATCCTTATACAAGTTTGCTGCCTCGACATTGGCAGGCGACAGAATATTGGGGTCATTTAGCAAGGACTGGATCGACGTCAAAATACTCGAAACATCGTACGTAGGGGACCACCGGTTCTGCAAAATATCTAGACACAACTCGCCGCTGGCATAGACGTTGGGGTGGAACATTTCGCTCAAGAACTTCACCGTGGGTGGTTTGTTGGGGTATTGCTCGTCAAACTGCAACCCCAACCGGAACGTACCGTCCTCAAACGGAGTATCCGCAGGGCCGATGATAACGGCGTTCCACGACATGACGTTATCAGGCACGGGAGATGCTGAAACGCCGCTAGGCGCATCCAGCTGCATTCTCTTGAAGTCTCTCATGAGCCTTCTTTTGGCGGGCGTGGACATGATGCGTGATACGGGAAGCTGGTGGTCTGCTCTGTTTTCTATGCAAACAAAAAGATCAAGGGGATGCGGTGGAATACAAAAAGATGCGGTCTGTAGCTTGGGGCCAAGAATGGAGCGTGCAAGTGTGGCGTAGATCGTTTGTCTTGGGGTGCCGAGCTATTACTAACGTCGTGCTGAAAGTTCGCCAGTGTTCTATCATCTGTGATCGCGAACGTACATGCAGGCCAACATCACTGCTCCGACACGAGACGTTATCACAGTTAGTAAAAAATGGGCATGGCACTTTGCCCAGTGGCGATTTTGCCCTGGAGATTATTTTCCGGAGTAAAGTCAATTACCTCCCATAGATAAGCGTTCATAGGTGGCTCCCGCAACAGGAAATCTTGCTCATACTTTCTTTTAGCTAGTTGAGCTAGAACGGTCAGTGAGTGTACAGACCCATTAAACAACAAAGAATTGAATGTCGTCGCAGGCGCGGTACCACTTGCTGTCCAACGTTCAAAGTCGTAATTGGGGCAATAACTCTTATGGATACGTGTTTATGTGGCTAAATAAGTAATGCTGTTTTCTGCCGCACCAGTTGCAGTCCTCTAAACCTATTGGCTACACAGCTTGAATTTACCATCTGCCGTAAATGTTGGACACAAGCTTCTCAAGTTCGCCGGCCACAATCTCAGACTTCTCCTCGAATGTGTCCAAGAGCCCGTCGAGCTTCTCGGCAACCGCAGCGAAGCCGAGAGCCTCTTTGGCTCTGGACACCTCAACCTGTTCCTGAGAAACGGAGCCAGCCCAGAAGTCAGTCAAGTTGTGCCCCGCACCGTTGAACGCCAAAACATTAGGAGTGCCATCATCTGGGATGTCGCTCAACAAGTGCTTGGTACCGAAATTGACCAAGTTCTTCTTCAACTGCGTAGTTGAAACTCCCTTGTCAGAGACAAAGAACTCAGAGCCAGCTCCGGGTTGCAAAGAGAGGTAGTAGGTCAACAAACCACAGATGTGTGGAGAAGCCATAGAAGTACCACTCAAGGTTGCAGTTGCAGTCTCAGAGCCAATATAAGTACTGAGAACATTGAGACCAGGGGCAAAAATATCAACAGTGCTTCCGTAGTTGGAAAAATAAGCTCTGGCATCAGAAATCGTCGAAGCACCAACGGTAATGGCCAACTCGGCGGAAGCTGGCGAGGTGTTGGCAGCATCCTGGTTCTCGTTTCCTGCAGCTACTGCGAAATGGATGCCTGCCTTGACAGCTGCATTCACAGCCAAGTCAAGGGCAGGAGACTTACCTCCACCCAAAGACATATTAGCAGTAGAGCCTTTGAAGCCCTTCTTTCCTTCCTTAACGGCATCTTGGTGAGCTTTAGCGGCAAATTCGACTCCTTTGACAACATCCGACATGGAGCCAGAACCATTGGATCTCAAGACCTTTACACCGACGATGTCAGCTTTCTTAGCAACACCATAGCTCTTCGAGCCAATGGTGCCTGCACAATGGGTACCGTGACCATTTCCATCGGTATCGGTGTCTCCAGTTGGAATGGTCTTACCCCACTTGGCTCTACCTTCAAACTCAGTGTGGTCAACATAAACACCGGTATCAATAACATAAGCAGTAACACCTTCTCCTCCGTCGTTGTCGTAAAGGTATTGGTTGAAGTTGCCTAAAGAAAGTGGGTTGCGGTGAGAGATTCTGGCCAAGCCCCAGGGAGCGCTCTTCTGAATATCAAACTCATTGGCGTACACCATAGAGTCCTTCTCAATGAAAGCAACGGCAGGGTCGCGGGATATCCAGTCAATTGTGGACTCCAAAAAGTAACCAGTGTAACCAGTCAAGGTGTCAGCAACGTTGAACACGTCTGAGATACCGCCTTCGACTTTCATGTCCTTGGCAGCAGCAAAGAAGTCGTGAGAGGAGTCAGTCTTTCCCACCTCCTCGACATGCTTAGCGCCAACCCATTGCTGGTGGAATTGGACGGTTTCAGGGCTAACATCGGTCTTGAAGACAACAATATACTTGTGAGGGATGATGTTGCGGTTGTTGTCCATGAGGGGTGCAGCGGTCTTTAAAGACTTGAGTTTCTTCTCAAATTCACTGAAAGATGTAGAGACAGCATCGGATACCGCGCTAGAAAGCTTGTTAGCGTTTTCATGCACAGCATGCTTAAGATCCTGAAGACTGGAGTCCTTGAAAGTGTCGATTATATCACCCACTTCAGGGATAATCATAGCATTGACTCCAAGAGTTGCCAAGATGGAGAGCGCCACCGAGCGAGAAAGTAACATGATTCAGCTAGTGAAAAGGCGAGTCAGGAGAGTTGGTAGGTATCAAAACGGGAAACGGACGCTATATTTGCTGTAGAGATAGAGAACAGAAATATAGACGGAAGGCAAAAAAAGAGAAGGGCACGCGAGTGCGGAGGCGATAAGAGCTTTTAAGTATGGTGTATGCGAATTCAGGGAGTGTGACCTCGCCTATGCCGGAGCGCACCTCCAATCCCTTTGTGTGGCTGGAAAGGCAACAAAATGCGACGGTGCGGGTTTTGCGTTTGCTGGTGTGGATTTCCAGAGCGGGCTTATCGTTCGATAAGTGCGATAAGCTGCGCCGGTTCTCTCGGCCGAGCAAGAGAGAAATCGGGGCCTATTTATACCCGCAATCCCACCTGCGTTTTGTGGCAAAGCTCAGATGTGTATTTGGAGACCTAACGTAGGTAAAACAGAACTGAAACACATCAACGGCTTTGTGTAAGTTTGTTTGTACGGGCTCTCCCTTGCTCCCTTTCCCCTCGGTTCCTGTGTGCTCAGATAACGAGTATTTCCTGCTCGAGAGACGCGCACCGCTCGGCTGGCTGAGCAATTTAGTTCGGGAAAAATCAACCATATATACCGTACACTTTCGTTGAATGGTACCAGTCGTTAATATTTAACCGTTAATATTTAACGCTCTATTTTGTATAGAATACACGCCGACACGCCTCGAGTGTGGAGAAACGCTCTCGCCAAACTATGGCTCATCCAGAGTTTGCCAAGAGCCACTCTCGGGCGCCGTCCGGGCCCCCCGCAGCCACGGCTTTATAGATCATGTTGTCGCTGTAGAACCCATCCAGCCTGAGCGCTTCAATAGCACGAGCCTTGTGCTGGACGCTTTCGCTGACACAGAGCCAAAACTTATTGGGCCCCTTGGCTGACCTCGCCGCATTGATGGGCAACAGCGGCGGGGCATTGATGGGCAACAGCGGAGCGTGGATTTGAGGAAGAAGCTCGCTCTGCACGCACTTCAATGCGGTCTTAATATCCATCTTGGTATGGTTGGTAGCACATCTGCTATTCTGGCACCAGGCGCCACCACAGCCCTTTGTCAACTGGAGTACGTAACGTCTCTCTATGCGCGATTGAAGCTTCATATTATTCACATCGACTTCAGTCAAGTAAAGCGGCCCGTAGCATGTGCCACACAACCCCAATGGATTTTGTTCGTGTTCCAAGATATTTGCGCAGTTGACATTGGCACATTTGTCTATCGGCTTCGAATTTTCCTCCACCTTGTCCAAATCGTGAATCTTCAAATGACTCGCCAAATCTCTATTGCGTAGGACCTTGCCACACCGAAAACATTCAGATGTTTTGTTACCACACATACTTTCGTGATGTGTTAGGTTCTGGAAGCGATCCTCAAACGTCGACGCTTCCTGCGGAACGATAAGATGGCAGAATGTGCATTCGTGAAGCTTTGCTGGACATGTGGTGGCCTTGTGTGACTGCACAAGTTCCAAGTAGCTGGCATATTCTCCGCTATCATCGCATTGCTCACACACGTAGGGCTGTGAGTGTATTAGCTTGCTATGCTTGAATTGGAAAAGCGCCGATTCGCTGTGGGTGTCTGGACACTGTTCACAGTGCCAGTGGGTGGAAGGAATTGTCTTGGTGAAAACTTGGCCGCAGGAGCACCGCACATTGTTGCGAAGGCAGAAAGCTTCGTGTAGCAGAAAGCTCTTTTTGTCTATCGACTTGGAACAGTTGTGGCACCTTACTGATGTATCTGATACAGCCTGCTGTTCGATGGTATCTTGGGAGTGCGAGAGCTCCAAGTCGTCCAACGAGTCGGAAAAGCACACGTCCATGTTCACACGTGCGGTGTGCTCCCAGGCGAACGGAACAACGTAAAGCCAGGCAGAGTTCGAGTCATGGTGTTTTTGGCAGTAGTCAGCCACGCGGTCTGTTCTGCAGTCGATCCATATGGTCTTCGTGGTGGTTTGGTCAGAGTCCTGAAGCATAGTACACCAGGAAAAGTTCTCTAAATTGACGAATTTATCCAAACCCGCAAGGAGGTCGATGTTGAAAGGATCCGCATCGCACGAGAGGGAAAGGCGGACATAGCGTCGTGTGCCGTGGAGATTGATCTTGTAGATGCACGGCACTGGAGCGTTGTGGAAGGGCACAAGCTCAAATGAAACGGGGCCAACAAGCTCAGCAACGTGCTCGAGTGCAGACAACTGCGAGTCCTGCTGTAGCTGCTGCGCTGCCATGATATCGTTTAGTGGCATCACATCGAGAGCTATATCGGTGTCCACCACTATGACAGAGTCAGCATTTGTTTCCTCCACCGACAAAGACACGGTGGTCTTTGACACAGGGTCATCAAAGCTGAAGATTTGGTTGCGCGAGAGCGTCGTGTAATGGGTACTGAGGAACGACTCTAAGTAATATTTCCAGTTGGTTACATGAGGATAGAACTGGGTGGGCTTGAGGCGCAAGAACGAGGCCCTGGGGAGCAGCAGCACCAACACACAAGATACCTGCAGCGACAGAGGCCCGAGCCGAGAAACGACCTCGCCCGGAGCAAGAATCGTGGCGTCCGGAGCGGTGAATTCCTTCACGCCAACAAGAACGGAGCCGTTAAGCAAAAACACCAATGGGTGCGGCAACTCTGGGTGAGAATCTATGGCGTGCCTAAGAAGCGACGGTGGGAGAATGCACTTATCGGAATGCGGCAGGAGCGAGTCGGTCTCTACCACCATATAGCGGAGACTTTGCAGCTCAGTCATAAAATCGAAAAGCTGACCAGAACCCGATGGCCACTAGACTGGTGATCTGGAGAGCCGATGATTCACTGCACACAGTGGGCAGATGAACGGGCTCTGGCAAGCTACCAGCAAGCCTCGCCCACCGTGATAATACCACGTGATATACACCACGTGATGTTTGCAGCGTGATGTTCACCGACCTCGTGCCCGCTGTTGGTGCCTCAGCACTGCCCTAGGGTTCCTGTAGCACGGCGCCCGCGTTGGGAGCACTGGCGGGCCCCAGAACAACGGCTCCGAGCCCGCTGGAGAAGCCTGGTTCGAGCAACACCGGCCACGCCGCCATCGCCAGCTGGTGCCCGTGGCCGGGACCTCTACTGGCATTTTCCTGGGGCCAGGGCCCATGGCCGGGACCTCTACTGGCATTTTCCTGGGGCCAGGGCCCGTGGCCGGGACCTCTACTGGCATTTCCCTGGGGCCAGGGCCCGTGGCCAGCGCACTAAGTTCGCGCCGGATTCCGCCAGTTATTTTCTTAGAGGTCCAGCGTCGACTATGGCAGGAATCGGATACGAAGAAAGAGCACACGGCACCAGACACGGCTCAACGAATCGGGCCCAGCGAAGGACTCAACGACACAAAACCGAAAGAAAAAGTAAACAACCAAGCAGCTCATGCACAAACACAGAAAAGTCGAACACAGGGCGCAAAGCCGGAAAGGCCCACGCCGACGGTTGCGGGCTTTTCGTTCCTCGTGGGCTGTTCAAGCGTTGGTGGGGGAATTTCTCGCACCTGTCGCTTGCCCGATTGTGCCATTGGCAAGCAAAAAAACCAGAAAAAAACCAAAAAAAAACACCAACTTATCGCGCACGGTGGCTCTCATCTGCAGCGCAAGTTCTCGACTTCGCAATCCCTTTCCTCTTTTCTAATACGCTTCTCGTTGCCTCTCTTCCTCTTTCCCCTTTTCCCTCAGCTGTCGAGAGTCCATTCGCTTCACTTTGCTTCCGAGCCCTGCCGCTGTAACCCGCCTTCTGAAGCGGCCCTTCGACTTCTTCCTACACATCCACGTTGGTCTCCGGGATGATCTCTAAAATCCTCGCCTCGCGGACTGCGGTAGCGATTATCTTGGGCTCCATCATCATCATCAACCTATTTTTGGTATCACAGCATGAAAAGGAAATCACTCCAACAAACTCCAAAAACGGGCTAGATGCCGCCATCGATGCCATCATGTCTGACGAGTATACGTCGGCACTCAAGAACGAGATGCTCGACTCCAAAAAATCAGAGCTCTTGCAGGCCATCCGAAAAGAGCTCAGGCAAGAGTACGAGTCAAAGCTCCTCGAGGACTTGAAGCATGACATCGACAAAAATGTCCGTCCAGAACTTGTGTCGAACTTGAAGGAGGAAATCAACAAGGAATACACAAAGAAGTTCTTTGATCTCAATAACCTCAACTACGCCTACTTGCGGGAGTTGAAACAGCAGTATTTGGCAGAGAACAAGAAGACAATCAAGGAGTTGGTGTTGTTGGACTCCTTGGACCTGGTTCTCAAGGACGTGTCCGGCTCCGATCAGCTCAAGGAAAAGGTAGCCCAGGAAATAGACACGCTTGTGTCGAAAAAGGACTGGTATACTTTTGTCTTGAAGGATATCATCCTGGCTTCCGCTCCTACTTTGGGTCCGCTCAATGAGGAGGAAAAAGGTCCTAATCTCGAAGCCTGCAGATTCGCTAATTCTCCAATCGTTTACGACAAGGAGTTCTTGACAAGAGTGAAGTTTTCCAAGGAAAGATTTGACGACTTTGCTACAAAGCACCGTGAGATTGTGGAAAAGTTGCTCATGATGGACCCTCCTCCTCCAAGTGTGTCGAGTGGAGAAGGTATAGTCATCAGTGGTGGTGGTGCATACATGGCTGGTGCTATCACTGTCATAATGCAAGCCCGGGATGTTGGCTCGACGCTTCCGATCGAGCTCATTATCAACACCAGAGAAGAGTACGACGAGTACATCTGTGAAGATATGGGTCGCATCTTCAACTTCAAGTGTGTGATTATCGAAGATGAGATCGGCAAGGATGTCATCACCGAATTGAACATTTCCAAGTTTCAATTGAAGATGGTCGGTCTCTTGGTCTCCTCGTTCGACCACATTATTACCCTAGATGCTGACAACATGCCAATCAAGAACCCCGACAATCTCTTGCGCTCTGAATCTTACACCCGCACAGAATTTCTCTTGTGGCCTGATATTTGGCAGCGAACTATTTCCCT
Organism: Metschnikowia agaves; assembly: GCA_963678735.1. Classification (NCBI taxonomy): domain Eukaryota; kingdom Fungi; phylum Ascomycota; class Pichiomycetes; order Serinales; family Metschnikowiaceae; genus Metschnikowia; species Metschnikowia agaves. The sequence continues at coordinate 869,198 of CAVMBV010000011.1, read as the reverse complement.
GACCTACTATGAAATTGCTGGTATCAAGCATGGAGAGCTTCTGAGAAGACTGGGAATTCCAAATGATCAAGACTTCATTGAATACTTGAAGAAAGGTCGCAACTTCGTACACTTCCACGACTTGGAGGGGCTCCCTGATTCTCGCTCCACTGAATCCGGTCAAATGGTGTTTTCAAAAAGAAGACATTACCGTGCTTTCATCTTGTCCCTCTACTACAATATTTACGGCGAAACGCATTACTGGAGAATGTTTTACCAAGGAAGCCCTGGTAGTGGCGACCGTGATACCTTTGTACCTGCGCTTCATGTATTCGGCGAAGCTTATGAAGTGGTTGGCCGTGCTACCTGGTTAGCTGGATTTAACGAGCCAAACGGCAGATTCCAAGAAACAACTATAGTTCAATACGACCCTGATACTACAAGCAAGTACGAGAAGGCATGGAAAGATTTTCTCGCAGAAAGGGGGGCTGATTTGCGCTTGCGCTTCGACCAAGATAACGGTTTCACCCGGGATCTTGTAAAAGATTTCAATGCCAAAGAGGGCTCTCCTGTTCCTCCTGAAGTGTTCTTCCTTCATATTCATAGACCCAAAATTAACCCAGTTTTTGCCACTTCGCCGGAAGGTTACTTCGAGTGGAACAAGCAAAGAAACTTGGGACTACCTGGTGCTTATAAGAGTGATTTTGGAGATACTGACTGGGATCTAAAATTCTACTCAATGGCTAAATGGGTCGCCTGTAAAGGTATTAAGAGTGAAAAATGGTGGAAGAGTGTGCTGAGGCAGCAAGATGAAGTGTGCGCAGAGATGACGAAGTATGTAGAATTCTTGAAGAAGGATTCAAAAGACCTCTCTGCAGAATCTCTCAGCAATCTTGCATTGGAGTAGTTATTTATTAGCGGTTAAATAGTGGAGTTATAGATATCTCATCATTCGTATGATTGCTTGTAACGCTTCTCAACTAAGCTCATCCTCGTCTTCGCTGGAGCTCAGCAGGTCTTCTGTTCCGCTATCATTTTCTGAATCGGACTCGGCATCGGTGCCTGATTCCGAGGTGTCACTCTCAGCATCGGATTCACCACACGAATGTATATTGTTGCCATTGATTAACGCAGCATTTATCTTTTCCACAGAAACTTCGTAATTATGTCCCTCTAAAAATGTGGTTAATTCTCCAGTTTTGGTAGATGGAACACAGGCAAATATTAAAGAACTTTGTGCAGAAAACAACGGAAGGAAGTACTTTCTCATGATATGAATCAAATCCTTAGCAGTGTAAGTATTTAATTTTGATAAAAAGTGTTGCAAATAGTTAGGACCGCGCTTCTTAAACATGTTGTCAATAACCTTATTGATGGCTGATTCATATGGGTTTGATTCCGCATTGGCTAACTCACTCACTATTGCAGCAACCGAGTTTTCAATACTAATTGCATCAATCTCAAGCTCACCATTAACATAATCCTCAACAATCTTTTTACCAACCGTCCACGCTTGCTGTGCATCTGCACCTCTATATATGATGAAGGATAAATACCCAGATTCAATTATTCTCCGAATATTAGCTCCATAGGCCAAACCTGTGCCTCGAATACCCCTCCAGAATGGACCCTCCACACCGCCAAGGAACTCACTTGCCAAAGCGATCTTGAATATGTCCTCGTCTAAATAGTTTGTGGGAATAGGGGTAAGTGATGTGAAATGAGTTGTTTCGCTTGCTGGCGAAGCTATTAAGTAAGCTTTGCTCGAACACTTGGAACCAACTTCTGTCTTAAATTGAAAGGCACGGGGGAAATCATCTAGCGTATATCCAGCTCCGTTACCCTTAAATTCGTCAACGAAGTCTGCCCAAGACGATACAGGTTGTTCAATGGAAGATGCACCACCAACAACAAAAACTTTCATGTTGGACAAGTCAAAGAGACTTTTGCGAATGGCTTCTAGATCATTCTTTATTTCCTGGAATTTGCCATTGTTGATTTTGTCTAAAAGTTCCTTGTAAAACTCCTCAGTGTAAAGACAATCTTGAGCCTTTCTAATGGAGGTGTCCGAATACACTGTGCGAAATTCTAAAGAATACATCATCAACTCATCACTACGCTTCTTTTCTGGTAAAGAATTGATTATCTTTTCAATGATAACTTTGATTCTTGCTTCCTCAAAGACAGTATATTTTAAAACGTTGATCAACCAAGTAATTGCTTTCTTGTACTTAGATGTCTCAACTTTGACTTTAACACTCAGAATCTCTGCGAATTGATGTTCCAATCCATTATCAATCTGGAATTCAATCAAGTCATTGTTGATTTCAGTCACGGCTTTGTCATACGGTAAGTACTCACCCGAGGGAAGACGGATAGAGAGTGAAAACATCTCCTCTATGATTGAAAAATATCTCAATAAATCCTTAGAGACTGATGTTGATGCCATCAACAAATGAATAGTGACAAAACGGGATTTGAAATTTTCAAAATGTAAAAAGAGAGGGAAGTTTTCGGGCAGATCGTTTTCGATCGCTTCAAAAAATGATCCGCTGGTCTTATAAGGCAAATAATCAGAGCTGTTGGAGCCTCCACGGTAGGAATCTGTCGTGATGAAGTCTATTTTTGAAGGGTCAGGCTTTCCAAACTGAGTGAGCAACTGATCAGGTATTGGTCGATCGTTGAAATGTTGAGCATGATGCAACTTCTTTTCCAACTTCTTCAAACCGTGCTTACCATATTTCTGTTTAATTTCCTTGTTTCTTTGTTTGTTTTCTTTCTTAATTGCCTTGTTCAAATAAGAGGAGGGAACACCCAAGATTGTTGCCAGGTGGTTGTCAACAAAGTACTTCTTTATCAACTGGCACCAATCCTCGGCAGTCCACTCGAGCAATATGTCAAATTCTTTCAAGTCTTTGATCCATGTCTTGAGGTCCAGTCCATCCGGTTTACCGTAGATGAACTCCAGAATTGCAATATTGGAGAAGGTGGCCGGGTCTTTCTCAGTCTGGGCAATGTACTTAAGTTTCTGTTGATTGACCACCTCAGTCATATACTTCGCATCGAAGTGCTTGACATCAGTCTGCTCTAAGAAAAGCAGCTTTATTTTGTTATCAACGTCCTCCAAATGCTTGGTGGGAATACCACTCAAAGTGAAATTTAACCCAGTACGCACAAAGTCGTCGGTGCCATAAACGATATCAGTAGCCAAAGGATCTTCGATTTCGACCAAGTGTTTATTAAACAATGACACAGGCGAGTCGGTGAGGTATGACCCCACCATGTCAACGGCCAAGTTGTCTAAAGTGGCGTCGCTCTCTGGGCCGATCCAGCCGATGACCAATTCAGCCATGGACTCGTCTTCGTCGGGAAACTCCACTCTTTTCACAATATTGCTTTTCAAGGGCAAATCGTGAGGCGAATCTACAAAAGGCCGTTTTCTGGGCTCGCCAGATAATGGCGGGAGGTGGCTATCGAACTCCGACATGACTTGGAGAAGCTCAGCCTCGTCCACGGAGCCAGTGATCACAACGCAAAGGTTCTCTGGTGTGTACATCGACTTGTGGAAGTCCCGAATCTGCTCATTGGTTAGGTGACGCAACTCAGCCATGAGACCACCGGTTTCCGAAGAGTAGCCAGAGTGTTTGGCATATAAGGATTTCTGTAAATTCAAGTAGGAAACGAACCAAGCCTGGCTTTCGATCCCCTGCATTTCCGAAAACACCACACCCTTCTCCTTGCCCTTGCCGTCTATGTGGTAAACCTCGGTCAAGCACGCAGCGTCATGAAGGGTGGGGTGAAACAAATGGTCTAAGTATATAGGAAGAAGTGTTCTGAAGCCTTCCCATCCGGCAGTTGTTAGCGTGTAGACCGTTTGGTCAACACTAGTCCAGGCGTTGGTGGAGGAGAAAAAGCGGTTGGTCAAGCTGTCAAGCAAGCCCTTATAGGGGTACGTCTTGGAGCCCATAAATATCAAGTGCTCTAAAGTATGGGGGCATCCAGAATCGTTCTGGATCTCGGTTGCGACGGCAAAGTAGCCATTAACGATGGGTGACGCCTGGTCGATGTAGGTGAGCTGCAAACCCGTAGCAGCGGATCTCCATTTGGAAATCTTCGCCGGAGCATAGTCCACATCGAAGGCCGTTTGTCGGACGAATCTGGACATTAGCCTGTTGCAGATGGAGGCACCGAGCGGTGAGCGCAGGCCGAAAAGCTCAGTCCAGCGCGCGTGGAGCGGGCCGCACAGCTAGACTGAGCGCTCAACCAGACAAAAAAAGAAGGGAAAAAGACAAACTTGCACGGCCAGTAACAGCGACGTTTCAAGTCGGTCAGAAGTCCATCGGCGCCGGCCACACCTCCCGTCCGCATCGCAGCCAGCCACGCCACCTCCATCAACACCCCACCACTATATCTGTCTGTGGCCGTGCACCAGTACACCAGCGGGCTACTGCCGCACCCACGTCGCGCACTAAAACTGCCTCTGTTTACAATCGTCTTGCGCTGTTCTTTGCCAACTGTCTTTCGGTTTCTACATGCAATGCATACCCGAAGCGGTAGTTCCATACCGTTCCCGCCTCCCAAACACAACTTACCGGAGGATGACAGTACGTTTGCACCCCCGGCGTTGAGCGCCTACAGCATTGCGCTCCTTAGCAACAGGGCCCAAGGACGTGTACCACCAGTCAGTGGGCTCTACGGTGTTGAGCTCAAGGAAAACACTGCGCTCCGAAACTCGCTTAAAAACAAGCTCTCTGTGCATTTCAACGACCGGGCTGCCTCGCCTCGGCAACCAGCGCCGGCTGATGCTCGAGCGACTGAATCACTGGCCTCGCCCGGCACTGGCAACAACTACTCCAGCGCTACTACGGTATCTAATGTGAGCAATGGCAGCAGTGCTGGCACTGTCTTGAGCTTTGGAAATATGCCCCCAGCGGGTAACGCTAGCAGCACGAGTCATCCATTCAGTGATAGTAACAATAACTCCGCATCAGACTCCGACAACCCAACAAGTGAGCAGAAACACAAACAGGAAGATGAGGCTATTGCGACCGACGGGATTTCCACTCTGCACAGGTCATTGCCCCTGAGTTTGGGCTTGAAATCCAACTCAACAAAACTTTCAGTTCTCAACCATGAAGATATGGATGGCGTGTATCGTTCAGCACGCTTCTCCTCCCCCAGGACAACCGTTGCTGAAAAGCCTTCTGGCGAAAACGATTCACTCCATGCTTCACTTTCATCTAGTCTTTCTGCCAAATCGTTTTCACCCTCGTTATGCATACTGTCTGCGCGACCGTTATCCAGTTCCATTCCAGCCGGGAAGTCCAGGCTTTCACGCAGATTTAGATCTTTGGGTCCTCCGAAGCGTGCTTCGGAGATGATTTCAGAACAGCAGGCTGCCCAAGAATCAAAGACCAAAAATGAGGCCTCTCTGCTGTCTGGCGACATTTTCCTGGGACCACTGCATGAGAATGGTCTTGACGACAAGACTCTCCGTAACAAAGTTAGCAACAGAACAATTTCGAGCGAGTCCGATTTTTTTAAGAAGCTTGAAAAGTTAAGCACATCACCGGTGTATGACAATATCTCAATTAAGTCAACTAACCCGCTCAAACGTCCGTCATCCTCGGATAAGAATTTTGACGTTCATTCAGACAAGCTGGCCGAGCATCATGTGAACAAAAGAATTGATATTGAGACTCCAAATAATTCAGCTGAGCGGAGACCATTGCAAGATATTTTACCCACCGTGGTTAACCAATCCCGAATTTTGGACGACTTCAGAAAACCGAAAACTCCCAGATCCAGAACCTCACTTGAATCGTTGAAGCCTAAAGATTTGTCTACAAGGTTGCAAGATGCGACACCTGCGCTACTGAAACGAGAAATCTCTCACAACCAGGGAGCCGAGGATTCAAGAAGACGAAAAGTGATACGCGTAAATTCGACAGATTATGAAAAGCTTGAGCTTTTGGGAAGAGGAGGAACTTCCAAGGTCTACAAAGTCCGTTCTACGGATCAAAAGAAGGTGTTTGCAATTAAAAAAGTAACATTTGACCATTTTGATGATGCATGTGTCAAGGGCTTCAAAGGGGAAATCGATCTCTTGAAAAAACTCAAGAATGAGCAGCGAGTTGTGTCTCTCATAGACCACGCTACGTCGGAAGGTTCGATTTTTCTTGTTATGGAGTGTGGAGATTTAGATTTAGCTCATGTCTTACTGAACAGATTAGCAGCTGGAGCACCATTAGACCTAAATTTCGTCAGATTCCACGCGGCTGAGGTTTTTCGCTGTATTCAAGCAGTCCATAATGCGGGTATAGTTCACAGTGATCTAAAGCCGGCAAATTTTCTATTCGTTGGGGGCATTCTTAAAATTATTGACTTTGGAATTGCAAATGCTGTGCCAGACCATACTTCCAATATCTACAGGCATTCACAAATCGGTACACCCAATTATATGGCACCGGAAGCACTTGTTGAGGTGAACAACACACTTAACTTCTCTTCAAAGACAGCGTCAACTACATGGAAGGTTGGAAGACCATCTGATATTTGGTCTTGTGGTTGTATTATCTATCAGATGATTTACGGCAGACCACCTTATGGCATGTACTCCGGACAACAGAGAATCATGGCGATAATGAATCCCATGATACAGATTCAGTACCCAAATAAGGGTGTGGGTGATGTGCTTGTGCCGCAAAGTGTGGTCATTTTAATGAAGAAATGCTTGGAAAGAAACCCACACGACAGATGGACCGTGGAGCAATCTCTCGACAGTGATTTTTTAAGGCCGCGTGCAGTAAGTCAGAGCTTTCTCAAAGATTTGGTCTACTCTGCTGTCAACTTTGGATACAATCAAAAAGACTCACCAAGAATAAATGATGACATTTACGATAAACTTGTGGCGACAGTTGTCAAACAAATCGAGGAATTGAACTTTGCATGAACAATCAACGGGCTCATTAGACATAAATGTGCGCCCTTATAGCATTTATAGCATGTATATTACACTACAAGTAATGTACCAACCTTTTTTGAGAACTCTACATGACCAATAATTGTTTTGTAGCAGTAGATTTGGAACCATAGAACAAAATTCTCCTACGCTCCGTCTATCTTAACGAGGTCCCAACTTCTCCAATACACGTGGGCCTTGTTCTTCCCACTCTTGCTTGGAAATCCACATGTGTTCTTTGTTCGCCATGATGTTTGCCAAAACAGCACCTCCAATGAAAACCATGTGTCTTCTTCTTGGAGGGTCTTCAATTCTCACCTTGAACTTATCTAACCTTGAAGCATCTCCATGCAAAACTCTTGTCAACCACAACTGCTTTAACTCTTTCTCCAATCTTGATGGTAAACCAGGATACATAGAAGACCCACCCGATAACACAATCGCTTTGAAAAGCGAAGACCTCACATCGACATCGGCTGCTTGAATAGTTTCAAATAGAGTTTCGCTCACACCGTCCTGCTCAACGTCCACCAAGCTTGGTTGAAACAAACATTCAGGGGCCTCAAAACGCTCTGAACCAAGCTTAATCACTCTCCCATCCGGCAACTCATAAGTCTCGACTAAGGTTGTGGTTTCGTTAGCAAGCTTAGCATCTAAAGTCAAGTCGCAGGAAACATAACACAACTTCTCCTTGATTTGGCGAACGGTTTCGAAATCCGCTGTTCTATTGAAGGCATATCCCCTACGCAACAACAAGTTGATCAAATTTCTTGTAACATCTCGGCCCGCAACATCCAATCTTCTCGTCAAATGATTTAACACAACGGATTCGTAGACGGGGACAATATGCGTGACTCCATCGCCGGAGTCCACTACCACACCCGAACTCAAACCCTGCGCATACAAGGCCAAAACCGCTTGTATTGCTACATAGACACCGCCAAATTGGTACTTGTTGAACATCACATCACACATGAGCTCTCTGTTTTTCAATGGGTTCATGGGAGGCTCTGTCAACAAGATCTTTTCGCCCTCGGTAGGGATTTTCATTCTTTCATAGAACGCGTAATCCCACAAGTGCTCCATATCTTCCCAATTCTTGATGATTCCGTTTTCCATGGGGTAGCTTATCTGCAACAACGAACGCACTTCGCTGGCCTCGGAACCACACATAATATCTTTGATTTGAATGTTGTCAGGAACCAATGCATTTCTTTCTTCTGCTCTTAAAATGGGTCTTCCTACTAGCGACGGAAACGTGTAGTCTGGAAAGTTTGTACCGGCCCTGCCGATCTTAACAAAACCAGTACCCTGGTCAAGAACTATAGGGAGTTAGTATGAGAGCGTTGGAATTCCTGGCTGTCCAAATTGGGGCAAGCCGTATCTGGAGTGAACTCGTGTTTTCTGGAAAAACTACAGATATGGGTACACTCGCGTGCCGGACGAAGCCGACCAGTGCGTTTACATACCAATTGGAACACCGTTCATGACGATTGATGGCTGAAATAGTCTGAACTTGACCGCTTGAGGCGCAACTGGGTGGAGCGAGACCGAGCCGCGTGTCTGCAGTACCTCCTCCGTGCACCCATCGAAGAGTAGAATTGCACTACGACAATCACAAACTTTATATGTATAGATATCTATATGTATATACGTGTAGATGTATATATAAGCGGCTACCTGGTCTACTTGCAAAGCTTTCAGCAAGATATGAGTAGTGCACTGGCAAGTTCCTATTACATCATAGTGCCCGCTCTAGACGTACATAGATTGCAACTTCAATTGTAAAGAGGAAAGATAAAATAAAAATAATATGCACCACACGGACGGGAATATTTGTCTCCGCTAAAGCATTTCCTTGCCGGGAACAAGACACGCAAATGTCAAGTAGGACGTGTGCGTCTTGATTTCCGGTTCTATTTTGGTCACTTGTTTCCAGGCAAACTGGTCGTCTCCCTCGCGGATACGAAGTCCTTTGCCAAAAGGATTGAAGCTGGGATTGGGGTCCAGTGGCTCTGGCAGAGAACAGTGCTCCGGTGACTCGGAGTCGTTAAACTTGCGTTTCTTGGAGGTGGACGTGGCTTCGTCGAGCTTCACTTGTCTTCTGCTCTCGATACCTTGCGACTTCTTTCCTTGGATGTGCTTCAAACGCTTGATGACATCGTGAACATCGCGTACCATCTCCTTACGAGCTTCCCATCGTCTTCCTGCAATCTCAACCATTTCTATACCAGTCCATCCAGCATTTTGAAGGGCGTCGATTGTCTTGTCGACCTGTTCGATGCACGGACTAAAACAGCAGATCCCCACCTTTGAATTTGTGGAAACCACTGACTTCAAATTGGGGATTGCCGTCCAGGGTGAGGGCAAATCAAGAAAAACGGCTTCACAGCTAATTTTGCCATCTCTCGCAAACCGTTCGGGCAAGTTGGCGATTTCAAAGCCGTCATTGCACACATCACGGTGGGTGATGATAACATTGTTTTGTAAGAGCCCGTGCTCGTCCAATTCCCTCTGGGCCTCGAGGAACCGCGGCTCGTGGAACTCATACGTGAAAAGGCGCCCGTCCCGGCTCAATGTTCGAGCAAAGGCATGGGTGAACGATGCAGAGCCCGTGCCAGCCTCGATAACTCGAGATCCACTGGTGATCCCAAGCCGTTGCACGATATACGATGAATCCGGCGTGTACACAATCTGAGTGCGGTGTGGTAGAGAAACTGACCAGAGCTCTGGTGTCGGATGGAGAAGATGCACAAAACCTCTGTCTTTGGTTCCGCCCATCTGTGAGCCGTACTTCATTCCGACCATGCGCTCATGCTCGAAGTTACCGAACCGTGTGTTCAAAAACTCTCCCTTTTTGACGGTGAAGGGCTTTATGAGCCCCCGGCTAACAAACGCAAGCACCAAGTCACCCTCTTCTATGTAATCCTTGTATTTGTAGAAGGACATTTAGTGGTGTATTTTGAGGTTGTGGTTTTCCACGATGCCATCGGCCTAGTGCGCTTGGGTGCGAAAATTCTAGGTGGGCACTAGTAAATTCACGAAGATAGAACGTACTTTTATGGGATATGACCAGTCAAGCAACATAGCCTTGGTTCAAGCGGAATAGAGTCTCACATAATACTCAGTATGGGTTGCTGTGTTTTGTTTGTTCTTATAAACCCGAAACTCAAGAAAAAGAAAAAGAAAAAGAAAAAGAAAAAGAAAAAGAAAAAGAAAAAAAAGAAAAAAAAAAAAACAGAGTGGAAGAGAAATCGAGAAACGAGCGTAAATATGAACTACGCTGATAAGAAAGAGAATGTGGCCACTGCTCGAAGCCAATCTGCCTTCACTTCTTGCCAACGTCTTTCTTGCTGGATGTTGCGCTTCACCGAGACGTGCGCGCCTCAGAAACCACTGAGAAAATTGACCTCGATCTACTCCACTCCGACAGTCCCCCCACCATTCAAGATGTCGTCGCCGCCACAAGACGAACAAGCACCATCGCAGCAATCCGACCAGGCCGCCTCAAATGCAGAGGAGTTGTATTTGGAGTCGTACGCATTCACCACCGCAGCCGCCATTGTAGGCTCTGTTGACCGGAAGATCTTTGTTCTGTTGAGAGACGGCAGAAGCGTATTTGGCATATTGAGGACTTTTGACCAGTTCGCTAATTTGGTCTTGCAAGACACATTGGAAAGAATCTATTTGCCCAAGGCGGCGGAGGGCGGTCGTGAAAGATTTGCGGAGATTGTGAGAGGCGTGTTCATGGTTCGTGGAGAGAATGTGGTGATGCTAGGCGAGCTAGATATAGACAAGGAGGATATCCATTTATACGAGCGCGAGCAGATTCCATTTGAGGAAGCCGAGAAAGAGGTGAAGGCCGGTCAGAAGAAGAGGGTCGAGGCAGAGAAAGTAAAGGCAAAGAACTACTTAAAACGTGGTCATATCCATGATTTTGTCAAGGCCGATTTATACTAGAGAGACCGTTAGCGAGCCATGGTTCATTTCTGCATATGTATTAAACAACGTCATCATTTTTGCTTTCGGCGAATTTGTGTTTTTGTTCCTGTGTTTTTTTTTTTTTCTTCTTCTTACTACTCTGTGTTCCATCTCTGTCCTTGTTCTGTAAAACAAATCATGCTTAAGACGTTTACAATTTGGCCACCCGCTCCTCAGAGGCTCTCAACCTCTCAAAGTACTGATCGACTAGTGGAAACCTCTTGTGCTCTGCTCTTGCCAACTGCGCCAAATGTGCCTCGTCTGGACCATCTGCTATGCGAAGCGTTCTGTTCGTGGCGTACGATCTAGCCAACTCAGTGTCTTGCGAAACGCCCTCCGCACCGTACATTTGGATTCCCCAATCAAGGATCTTCAACATCGTGCGAGGAGTCTCGATCTTGGCAATTGCTATCTCTCTCATTGCATGTTTGGGCCCAGCAATATCGATCTTGTATGCGGCATTGAGTACAAGTAGTCTGCAACGTTCAATATCAATCTTGTGTTGTGCGTATGCCGTCAAAAATGATTCTCTGTCCTTTAGAGGCCTTCCAAAGATGAGTCGGTGGTTGGCACGATGCACCACCCGCATCAAGGCCATTTCACCAACGCCAATACACCGCATGCAATGATGCAACCTGCCCGGCCCTAGCCTTGACTGAATGACCTCGAATCCCGCTCCTCTCTTGTGGAGGAGCTCTTTCCCTTGCGCCTCTGTGGGCATTTCAAAGTTTTCAAACACAACCTCGCAATGGCCATGAGGTGCGTCATCGTAGCCAAAAACAGACAACGGCCTGACCAAACGTGCCTTTCCGGAAGCCAACGCCTGTTTGGCATCGACCACAAGTACTGAATGGTTTCTGTAAGGATTATCGCCACTGTCGGTTTTGCACATGACTAACCAGACACTGCAATGGGGATCGCCTGCGCCAGAGGCGAACCACTTGACTCCATTCAACACGAAATTGCCGTTGTCATTCAACTCAGCTTTGCATGATATATTCAAGGCGTTAGAGGAAGAGATTCCTTTTTCTGTCATTAAGAACGCCGACCGAATCGTGCCCTCTAGCAAGGGCTCGAGCCATCTCTTCTTCTGTTCGTGTGTGCCGTACCGGGCCAAAATCTCCATGTTGCCTGTGTCAGGAGCGGCGGTGTTGGTAACCATTGGAGCGATGAAGGACCGACCCAAGTATTCCGCCATTATGCCATACTCCAAATTCGTATAGCCTCCTCCTTCGGCATAATGTTTGGACAAAAACATGTTCCAAAGGCCAAGCAGGCGAGCTTTTGCCTTGAGTTTTTCCAAGATATCCGGGGTGGATTTCCACCTCTTCTCGGGGTCAAGAGGAACCTGCTGTTCGTAGATTTTGTCACCAGGAATACAATAGTCATTGACGAAATCCTTGCATTTCTGGATCGTTTCTAGGGCCTTTGGTGAGATCTTCTCGAGGAAGATCGCGGGTATATCGTCCTTCACTGACATAACGATTCTTCTCTTTGTGACCAGTTGTTGCTCGGAAACCAAACCGTTCTAGCGTCGTGTTCAGTGACGAGGAAAAGAATATGGCCGAAAATAACGTACTTTATAGGTTTCCGTATCGCATGTTGCCCCGCATTCTGCCAGGTTTCGTGGGGCGCACCAGAACTCCCTCGGTTGGTATACTCGGCCCCAGCTTGGCTCGGCACGGCTGGGACTTTTTCTCCACCAAGCATATTTTTGCTTCCAATACTCCAACACACTTTAGATCCCTTTGCCATGATCCAGGCCACGACAAATAAGTTCCTGTGTAAGGCGAACTGTCCAATTGGAGACATTCTGTAGAGGTGGGGCCGGCTGGGTGCAAATCAGAGTCGCACTATTTTCCCGGCTGCCACCAGAGGCTCAGGGCCCTGCGCTGCCAGTTCACGAAGGCCCGCCGTGGGCGCTCTAAGGAAACACCGAATCCGAAAAGAAGACAAGAACGCAGTTCACAGCCTCGACACGCTCAAGCGCCACACCCAAACACCCAAAGCTCCAGACACAAACCGCTCCATAATAAAAAAAAGGTCCTGCATACAGTGTGTTCTGTCGGTTCTCGCTCTCTCGGTGTTGGCCACCAGTAAACGTCGGCCTCGAGCACTTTGTTTCACTCATCAACCGAACAGCACCATGAACGTATTCGAATCCGACGTTCCGAACATCCCGGACCACGCCTTGTCACAAAAGCAGTTTCTTTTGCTGCAGCCGGGCGTCGAGGACCAAGCGCAATTGGTGGACGAAGTCCTCGCCGCCATCAAGGAACACAACATGGCGCCATATTACAAATACCTAAGTGCCGAGTTGCCGCAACATTTCCCATACAGCGAAGAGCTTTATAGCCAGCTTGCCGCCGCCAATGCAAAGGAGATCTCGGAGCTCCAGAAGACCATTCGTCAAGCAGAGTCCGAGGAAGAAACAGAAAGTGACGTAGTGTCCAGCACTACTAAGCTTGCGGAGTATTACACTCGGATCATAGACCGCCAGCGTGCAACAGAGACCTATGACAAGTTGTTTCTGTTGACTGCCAGCACGGGCTCTAAAATCGATATATTGTTGACGTTGGCGCGGATCGACTTCTTCTTCAACGACTTGCACGGTGTGGCCAAGCACCTTGGCGAGGTGGAGGCGTTAATCGAGAAAGGAGGCGACTGGGAGCGGCGTAACAGATACAAAACGTACCAGGGAATATACCACTTGGCGACGCGGAACTTTGCTGAGGCCGCCACGTTGCTTATTGATAGCTTGGCCACGTTTACATCGACAGAGTTGTGCTCGTACGAAGAGGTTGCTGAGTACGCGATTGTGGCTGGCGTGCTCACGTTGGACCGCGTGGACCTCAAATCCAAGATCGTGGACTCGCCTGAGATCTTGTCGATCTACTCCAGCACCAAGGAAATGGAGCCTTTAATCAGCTTGACCAACTCGTTGTACACGTGTCAGTACAACTGCTTCTTCCAGTACCTATTGGAAACGAACGACTCTTTGTTGACTCGCAACAAGTACTTGAAAACACATGCCAACTACTTGGTACGAGAGTTGCGTTGCAAGGCGTACGCACAGTTGCTAGAGAGCTACAAGTCGTTGTCCTTGAAGTCCATGGCAGCTAATTTCAATGTCAGCGAGGAGTTTTTGGATAACGACTTGTGCAGGTTTATCCCCAACAACAAGTTGAACTGCACGATCGATAAGGTGAACGGAATCATCGAAACGAATAGACCAGACAACAAGAACAGCCAGTATCATTTGTTGATTAAGCAGGGCGATGGATTGTTGACCAAGCTACAGAAGTACGGGGCAGCAGTCAAGTTGAGTGGTGCAGAGAGGGTCTAGGCGGTAATAGACAAGGGCATTTCATCCATCCGTAGCTATTCGTTCGCCGGACAGTCTGTGCCTTGGAGCGACTGATCGCGGCTTGCCGTGCAGTATTTTTGGGTGTGCGATAGCGTCACCGGCCGTAGCCCCATAGTGTGGAGCGAGCATATAATGCGCAAGCTGGTCAGCAATTAATACACGTAACTACTTCGTCAGTAACACCCACGCCGCTGGCAAGAAAACAAAAACAATGAGCAGCAAGAGAAGAATAGAGAAAGACGTTATGGACTTGATGATGAGCAACTACGAAGTCAGCCTAATCGACGACAACATGCAACAGTTCCACGTGATCTTCCATGGCCCCAAAGATACACCCTACGCCGGAGGATCGTGGAAGTTACGGGTGGAATTGCCGGACCAGTACCCAATTAAGTCGCCGTCCATTGGGTTTGTCAATAAGATCTACCACCCAAACATTGACGAGAGCTCGGGCTCCGTCTGTCTCGATGTGATCAACCAGACGTGGTCGCCGATGTTCGGCCTTTTGAACATCTTCGAGAACTTCTTGCCCCATTTGTTGCGCTACGGCAACCCAAGCGACCCGCTTAACACCGAGGCGTCTACTTTGATGACTAAGGACGAAGACAAGTATACCGACATGGTCAAGCGCTATGTGCAGCTATATGCTCTGGACAGCATTGCGCCCGAGTCTCGGGATGAGTCGGAGGACGACAGCGATCTGCAAGAGTTGAGTGACGTGGGCAGTTTGTCGAGCGAGGACGATGACGACGATGATGACGTGGACGCCGACGATGACTAGGGAGAACGAGGGCCTCTTGTGGACGGGGAGGTGACACTCTGGGCTATAGTGTCTCGGGGCATTGCGGCTGGTCTCCGAGCAACACCACAAGTTGTTGTCATGGCGCAGAGCTACATAGATTGACTACACAAGGGGGCGTTTTGGTTGGCGACGCAATACATATCGCGTGCTAGGAACACGTCTACGTGGTTGAGTTAACGTATGAGATATCATCCCCGTATCGCACACGATAGAACACCAGGCAGGCCTGGAGTGGCCCGGCAGTCGCACTGAGAAAGTGGAGTCCGCGGGCCTGGAGCTCCGACGGCAGCACTCGACACCAGTACGAACCGGTGTCTTTGCCTTGGTAGTTTGAAGCTCTTCCCAATTTTCGCAATTCTCCCAAGTTCACTCATGTCATATCATTCTCTGTTTCTTCATCCTCCTCGCCCTTCTGAGCTGCACAAAATGTGCCACAGAGATTCCGCCTAGTCTTCCTATATCAGTGTGCACATGCCCTTAGCGCACTCCGTACTAGGACTTCTGTTGCTTGTTGCGAATTAATATAAAGCAACTTGTAATTGCAGAAGGTAGAGAAACTGTCGCTTCGGTGCCTGTTGTACTTTCCGCCATGCTCCGCACATTCCGCTTCTACTCCGGTGCTGCTCTGCGTGTGTCGGCCCGGTTGGCTGGACTCGTCAAAAACCAAAATCTCCTCAGGACTCTGAGTTACATCAATGGCGAATGGGTGGATTCCGCTGATTCGTTTGCGGTGAGAGATCCCGGCATGGTCCCTCGCGAGTCTGCTTATCTTGCTGACGTATCGTCACATCCGGCCCTGGACTTCCATAGGGCTGCCCAAGCTGCCGACGATGCCTTCCACATCTACCGCAAAACGGCTCCCAGATATAGGGCTGACATGCTCTTGAAGCTCTACAACTTGGTCAAGCAGAACCAAGACGATTTGGCCAAGATCATTGCTCTTGAGAACGGTAAACCCTATGCCGATGCCTTTGGTGAGGTCAGTTACGCGGCCTCCTTCTTCCAGTGGTTTAGCGAAGAGGCCGCACACTACACGGGGGACATCATTCTGTCCAGCAACGCGTCCAACAAGATCTTGGCCTTGCGTCAACCCATCGGAGTGTGTGGTATCATAACACCGTGGAATTTTCCTGCTGCAATGATCACCCGGAAGTTGGGTGCGGCATTGTCTGTTGGTTGCACTGCTGTCGTCAAGCCTGCCTCCGAGACGCCCTTGACTGCGCTTGCATTTGCCCAGCTCGTAGAAGAGGCGGGTTTTGCCAAGGGTGTGGTGAATGTGGTGACGTCTGCAAACGCTTCGGAAGCCGGTAAGGCCATCTGTGAGAACCCATTGGTCAAAAAGATCACTTTCACAGGCTCGACCAATGTAGGTAAGATCCTCATGCAACAGGCTTCTTCGACATTGAAGAAGTGCTCTTTTGAGCTCGGCGGAAATGCCCCCTTTATTGTGTTTGAGGACGCAGACCTCGATAATGCTGTCGCTGGCGCTATGGCTTCCAAATTCCGCAGCAGTGGTCAGACTTGCATTTGTGCAAACCGTATTTTTGTCCATGACAATGTGTATGATGAGTTTGCCGAGAAATTGGTGAAAACGTTGCAGACGGCTACCGTTTTGGGCCACTCACTTGATGAGAAGTCTACTCATGGGCCATTAATACACGGCCGGTCGTTGGATAAAGTCAAGCAGCACATCCTGGATGCAACTTCCATGGGAGCCCAATTGCTTTTGGGTGGTAAAACGAGACCTGACTTGGGTGACTTCTACCATGATCTTACTGTGCTTGGAGATGTCACTCCAGAAATGAAGATCTTCCATGAGGAGACGTTTGGCCCGGTTTGTCCTTTAATCAAATTCAAGTCTGAAGAGGAGGTGATCCGCTTGGCTAATGACACTGAAGTAGGCTTGGCTGGGTACTTTTATACCAAAAACATCCTGCGAGTATTCAGTGTGGCAGAGAGCTTAGAGGTGGGAATGATGGGTGTTAACACTGGGGCTATTTCGGAGGCTAGCCTTCCGTTTGGAGGCATCAAGGAGTCTGGGTTTGGAAGAGAAGGCTCAAAGTACGGCTTTGAAGACTACACTGTTGTAAAATCAATGGTGCTCGGTGGACTTTAGAGATTACGTGAATCTAAACTCATTAAAATGAAAATATGTATACCTTCTTCACAGACCATTGAATAATTGCTATTTCTAATTTCTACCCTTTCTCTGTAACCGCTGAAGCAACCTTTTTTTTCGGTACTTGTCATGATTCCACTACTCAATACTGGGCAGTGGCACGTAAGAGTCGGAAAACCCAGGGGTAGCCAGCATTTCGGCATTAGGAGTCAAAGTGACGTCGGCATTAGAAGCCACAGCGATGTCCAAATTGGAGGCCATCGAGATATCAGCATTCATTCCATACGAAATGTCATCCATGTGCTGAGAGACTAACGAGATGTCGTTATTAAGCAGCTGTTCCGGAGAGTCACTTGGTGCGTTCAAAAGCCTTGCTTGCTCAAGTTTTTGTCTCTCGTCATTTTCCTGTTGCATTTGCAATTGTCGAGCTTCTTCATATCTCCGCTGTGCTGCCTGCAAATACATCGACGAATCAAATCCTTCCACGTCCTCCATCCTCGAAACTTTCACTCCTGGTACGCTAATTTGCGTGAAGCTAACACTTCTGTTAGCATCATAGAAGCATTCTATTTTGTTCAAGCGACGTGAAAGCGGCTGGCTCAAGTTTTTCGAGGCAATCTCTTGTTCCAATTGTGTTCTCAAGCCAGAAACCTCATCCAGACTGTCAATAGAGAGGAGTCCTTTTTTGGCCAATGCTACCTCTTCCTGGAGCTTAGTTACTCGCGTTTCATCCATCTTCCCCTTGTCTAGCACATTCATAAGCGGCGAGTCTGAGGGAACAACAGCCTGTCGAGCCATATCTAGCTCTTCCACTAGTTCAGCAGCATAAATCGATTTGTAGGTCAATGAGCGGAGCCCACCTTCAACAGTTGTACCGTTTAAAATTGATGAAGCAAATCCAAGAGGGGCAGAATGCTCATTTGGCTCTTTGTATTGCGTTGTTACTTTCTTGGAAAACGTCATTAGTGGAAATTTACTTCAAAACCAATGGATCTTATATTGTCTGGTGTCTGGCGGAATTCCTTAGTAATCCCTCTTCTCTATTTTCTCCAATGAATTTACTTATGAGCAAAAACACGTTGAACAATATGAGATCTCGTGATGGTTTTATTTGTTCTCTAGAACCCACTATCACGTCGTTGTGTACTACTTCTACGCACTTAGCATTAAAATTTTGTGCACCCCACTACCACAAAACAGTTGGAGAAGCCAGTTACAATCTTCAATAATGAAGTTTATGTATTGTATACGGCGCCATGGCCGAGGATTAGGCAGTATGAATTAAAGTCCCGTATAATCTCATTTCACTGGAGTAAAATTGAATGTCTTTGTAGTTTTAAGAGCCGCGTTGCTCAAATCTCAAGCTGTTTCTCCTTGGAGTGAATCGGCAATGCCATCAATCACGCTGTCGATATCTTCTACTCTAAGGCCACAACTCAAACTGATCAACTTCCTGTACTTCGTCATCTTAGGCGTGATAGCGAAATCTCTTATCCTCGAGCATACTTTGGCAACTAGCTCGTTCCGCTTAAGCTGCACTTTACTCAACTCAACACTCATTTCCCACCTCTCCTGAGAGTCATTGCAATTGTCTTTCCTAACTTCAATATCAGCTAGATTGCTATCAAGAAGTTCTGTGAGCACAGAGGCTTGATACTTTTCAAAAGAGCCCAGGAGCTGAAGTTCTTTGTTTTTGAGTTCGAGCTCTATCTTGAAAATTTCATTTTCAATTTCCTGTGCTGCTTCTTCTAATGTGTCCACTTTTTTGAAACCATTACGTTCCATTAAAGCCTTAGCTTTTTGCAAGGATTCGCTGTCCTGTCCCTCCTTGTCCTTCAAATCGCGCTGAATGCGTTGATATTCCATCTTCAAATCCTTCAACTCATCTTCATAGGAATTGGAAAGTGAGTTCACCATACCATGCATCATTGATGAAACGTCCTTCATTGGGAGTTTCACTGGATCTGAGTCGTCGTCTCCATCGTAAGATCTTTCCAAGATCTTACCTCCTTCATCCAACTGCGGTGGATTAGGGAGATGTGTTTTTCCTTCGATTGCAGAATCCTCGTTTGTCTTTTCAGATATCACACCCAAAACATTTGGCTTGGTACTTTGATTGGTTGCAGTTCGGTGCTTTGGGGTCGACATGGATTCAAAAGAACTTTTCAATGGCTCGTCCATAAAGATATTCTCTTTATTTTCATCAACAGTCCCGGCCTGTTTCTCGAGTAAGTCCTTCAAATGTTCTTTACTCACTCTGTCGTCCATTTCTTCTTCTTCGTCCTGAATTGTTGTTCTTTGAGTGTCTGGTGTTTCGTTTGTTCGATTGAAGCTACGGACTGGGGTATCCAATCCATGATTAGAGTGTCGCTTCGTGGTGGGTAGAGGTTCGCTTTCGGATGACTTCGGCACCCGAAAAACGGCACCTCTCATTTCGTCACTTTGGAGGTTGTCTCCTTGTTGGATATTGTGACCATAATTTGTATATGCTTCTTGAGCTTGTGTTTCAAAATGTTTATCCATGTTGTGTGCTTGGAAACCATAAAGATCTAGATCAAGCTGCATTATTATTGCCTTTGCAGTTTGATTGTTAACGTCTAATAAATCATCTCTAGCTCCATGACCCAAGAAAAACTTAATCAACTGAGAGCAGCCAGCTCTAGCAGCGAGATGTAGACAGGTATCACCATTGACATCCTGATGATTAATGACATTTTTCATAAGATTCACACCGCTGCCGCTATTATTCTCCGACATAACACTCAACTTCTTGAAGGTTACATCAATGTAATACGAAATTGCTGGAAGTTTGGATCTCACTTTAGAGAATTGACATAGGTAATGCAATGGTGTGCGACCGTTAATGTCTGTGTTGATCAAGCACATTTCGAGCGCGTCCAAAATGTGGGGAAAGTTCTTAAGGTCAAAACAATTGTTGAAAGAAATACATTTTGACAATGGATTAAGACCAAAATTGCTGACAACCAACGGATTTGCGCCCTTGGACAAAACTAATTGAACTAAATTCAAGTTTCCAATGGATGCAGCCCAATGTAATGTAGAGTGACCCTCATCATCAATGGCCTCGTTAATATTGAAATCTGGAGGCGGATTATAAAGAAAATACGGAATAGGAGCATTGTCCTCGCTAAAGAAACGTAACAATTGCGATGCGTGAGAGTTGTCATCCTCTAATGACACGTTGGCTAATTTAGGGTCGGATGATGACAATGAAGTGTCCGAGTCCCGAGCATGGTCCTCTTGGGACCAGTTGGTTTCGTTTGTAGATTGCGACAGAGCACCCTTGTGTCTTTGTTGATACATGATCTGTTGCTGAGGCACATCATCAAACCCATTCAGGAAACTCGCCTTGCCGTAAATACCAGGACCTTGCATAAGGTGTCGCTGAGGCTGAAAGTTCCCTTCATGAACAGAATAATTGGAGAAGCCAGGTCTCTGAAAGGCTACGTTCTGGCTGGACATCGCTCCATTTGGCATAAAGTCCATTTGCAGATACGAGGAAGGACCCAGTGGCATCAGCATGTGTTGACCGGAAATAGAATATTGCGGAATCAGCATTCTATTGCTAACACGGCCCATAGCAGCCGGGTTGCCTGCGTGCATTCCCAGGTTATAATCAGGAGTGAACAATGCCAGGGGTGGCAAATTGTCATCGAACTTCATCTTTTTTGGGGTGTCAGCATCTTTAGAAACCTTCTTCACATACTTGCGTTTCACTGGCGTGCCATTTTTGGTCGACACGGCCAACTTCGACTTCTTCGGGATGATCACAGACGGGTCGTTGAGATCCACGTAGAGCACAGGCACTAGGTCTGCGGATATGTTGTACTCCTTGGCCAACTTACGGGCTTCTTCCAAAGGAATCCAGGTACCTTGGAACCTGCCGTATCCGCCTTGCACCTTTTCGTGAAGGCCCTGTTGTACCCCCTTCTCGAGAATCTTTGTTCTCTTTGCCTTGGGGAAATTGCAAAGCTTTAAAATCTGCGTAGCATTAACCCAATCGTCTTTGCATCTCCGCATGATAGGAGATTCCCCCACCGAGCATTCGTAAACGTCTATCTGTTAAAGTTAGTAATGAGTTTGAGCAGGTCAGACAAGAAAAATTCTCCGGAAGCTTCACCGTGCAGCAGAGAAACCTTCGGAAGCCACCGAGAGAAAACCAGGCCATTTGAGCCATGTTGCGGGACGAAATCAAGGCGAGCAGGCTAGGCCGAAAAACGGGTAGAAAACGTTCAGAGTAGACTAAAGCGGAAGTCGAAGAAATGGCAGAAGCAGCGGCAAATGCCGCGGGAGCTCGGACCAGCATGAGCAGCAACATACGTTTGAGTACGTGGCGATATACACCGACGGATGCTCGTAGGACATGGCGGGAGGAGAAGCAACGGAGCAGTAGCGTGGTGAAGAAAAAGAAGGTGCGGGCAATTTAACGTATTAGGTGATAATTAACGCGTGAGATTCGGGCCTGGTGTCTTGGTGGCCGGCTGCGCGCACCAGGCAAAGTTTAGGGGCACCAGAAGCAGAAAAAAGGCTCGCGTGTTGTGGTGAGCTAGCAGGTTTTGGGGGACGACGAACATACGAAAGCAGAAATTCCGTAAGGTATAATTAATTATAATTTATAAATAAATTGGATCAGATTGAAGGGACTTGAACCAATTAAAACGATGGAAAACTTGTACTAATTCACATCATACACACATCTTTTGGGTTTATATATAATATAATACTTGTAATTATTATGAATATAAGTAGTATAAGTATTAAATTAATTAGTTAATACATAAATAAATAAAAATGATAGGAATATTGATGAGTTCAATTATCAGTAATTATCCTTTAATTATTGGCGATTGTAGAAACGGTTGGCTAGGCCAGACTGGATGTAGAAAAAGCGGAACTACTACCTAAATTTTGAACCAACGTAATACAGCAATAAAGTTCTGGGTGAAGGACGAATGGAATGTTTTCTGTCTCGCTGGCAAAGCAGCAGGAAAAGCATAAAAGCGAAAAGTATTAATAAAACTAATAAAGCAGAGAACATGCCTCTAACTCCACCTAATTTATATAATTAATTATATCACATTAAATATTCAAATTCTATTTTATTTGAAGTATAAATTATAAATACATTTAAGGCAATTAATAATTTTGCGCCGACTAGGCCGCCTGTGCGATTGGGACGCTTTTTTCCATGCATTGAGTAAACAAGGCTCTGGTCTTTCGCTCTGATCGTCCAAGCCATCTGCGCCAGGGCCTTATCTATCGCGCAAATCGGCCTCCGCACATCAGGATTTGCACCCTAGAAACAATCGACTCTTCGTTTCTCCCGGCCTCTTTCCATTTTCTCCCCGACTTCTTTCCACATTCTCACTCATCCTGGCATCCTAAAAGCGTTCATCCTCTGAATTGTTTGTCTGCCTCACCATGTCCGCCATAGAAGACGAATCTTATGACGAATCATCGCACTTGCTTCACCACAGAAGACTGTCGATCTTGGACCAGCCTTTTGGGCTGTTCCGGGGCCCCAACTCCCTCCACAACTTTGCGTCGTCCTTCACCCGGGCTCAGCTGTTTGCTGCCAACAAGATTGATCCCGACATCCGCAAAAAACGTTCCTTTTTCGCCTCCACCCCTCACGACTCCGCTGATGACGAGTTGTTCGACCCGGAGCTCATGGCTGCCCTGCCTCGGGGCGAGCGCCTTAGCTCAATTTTGATTGACCACCATCCTACTCGTTTCGCTGCTCCCAACAGCTTCTCGGCTCTCAATGAGGTGTTTTACCAGGACGAAATCGCCGAGATGCTTCTGCTGCGATCTAGGAAGGGCTCCACTGCCACTTTCGCAACTGCCTACAACCCACCAAACGGTATCCCGATCCCTACAAAGAAAACTTACCCTTCTCAATCATTTTCATCTGTCCGCCTGGCTATTTCCTACGCCTCGGCTGCTTCTCATTTTGGCTTGAAGAAGGTTGAGGATCGTGATGGTAACGTCATCACGGTTATTGCGGGTCAAAGTACAGCGCCGCAAACCATTCTTAACTCCGTCAATGTTTTAATCGGCGTGGGGCTCTTGGCGCTACCTGTGGGTTTGCTCAAGGGTGGCTGGATTTTAGGTTTGCCTTTGTTAGTCCTTTGCTGTGCCACTACTTGTTGGACTGCCACCCTTTTATCCAAAGCTTTGGATACCGACCCCACAATGATGACCTTTGCAGACTTAGGCTACGCGACATATGGCTCCATTGCGAAACTCGTCATATCGATCATCTTCTCGATCGACCTTTTGGGCCTGGGTGTCTCTTTGGTTCTTCTCTTCAGTGATTCGTTGTATTCCTTGGTTGGAGATGAAATCTATTGGACAAAGACCAAATTCAAGATAATTGCATTTGTGGTTTTGACTCCTTTTACTTTCTTGCCGTTGCCCATTCTTTCCATTTTTTCCTTGTTTGGTATATTGTCTACCATCACCATCACTCTCTTAGTCTTCACATGTGGCTTGTTGAAGCTGACATCTCCTGGCTCATTAATTTCGGTCATGCCAACGAATCTCTGGCCACAGTCCACTCCGGAATTTTTCATCGCTTTGGGCATTTTGATGGCACCTTTTGGTGGTCATGCAATTTTCCCTAACTTGAAGTCCGACATGAGACATCCGAAGAAGTTCACCAGAACATTATTAACAACATACACTATAACTATGGTCACCGATTGTTCCATGGCTGTAATTGGTTTTCTCATGTTTGGTATCTTGTGCAGCAATGAAGTCACCAGTACATTGCTCGAAACTGCGGGCTATCCTAAATGGATTTATCCCTTGATTAGTGGGCTCATTTGCATAGTTCCTTTGGCTAAAACGCCTTTAAATGCAAAACCTATAATTTCGACCTTGGATGGAATCTTTTTCTTGGGCTCAATTATTGAAGGCGAATCGACCTCAATAGCTTTCCTTAAAAATATCGGAAGATTTCTTGTAAGAGTTGGCGTGAATGCTTTATTTGTCGGGTTGGCTATTTTGGTACCAGAATTCGACAGAATTATTGGAATCATGGGTTCTTCCATTTGCTTTATTGTTTGCATTATCTTGCCTTGCATTTTTTATTTGAAACTTTGCAAAAATAGTATCAGAAGCTTTGAGAAATTTGTGATTGTTTTGGTGGTGCTCATTTCAACAACTTTAGCTCTCATTTGCACCTACACTACAATCGCTTACTGAAGCACTAAAAAATTAATATACAATTCTATAAGTTAGTAAAGAGTGCCTCGCTAATCACTGTGTTCCATTTTGCATTTGTAAGAACTCTAGAAAAGAGTTCGTGATTAGTACAATTAATGGCTTTAAAAGCTTTCCCTCTAACAAGAAGTCATAATTGAGCTTGATAAACGTCTCATTTTTTTTGGCAGATTCCTGCTGGAGCTCCGTGGCCACTCTGAATATTGTCTCAAACAACTTTTTGAATTTGAGATTTTGAGAACTGAAGTTGTTCTTCATGGAAAAGTTAATCAACAAACGATGTGATTTTTCGAGAAAATTTCTTTTAAGGCACACATCAAAGGATATCCGGTCTCTTTGAACCTTCTTGGGAGTAGCAGGATTCACACTGTTGATCCTGAACACGAACTGTATGCGGTTCAAGCCCAATAATTTTGGATCAAAGTGCAAACAGGGAAGTTCATTCTGCAACTTTTGAACTTGCAGAGTTGCTAATTTCCTTTCCACTGCATCAACTGCATCTAAGATATTAGCAAATTCTTTGAGATATCGGAAAGAGCCCAAAAGTGCTCCATTGGATTGCTCGATATCTCGATTCAAAAATTGCACCACAACTTTTACATGGTTATTCTCCGTTGAGTCCGGATTAAAAATAAACGATTGCTTTGAATCATCACTGATACTCAAGAGGAACGGTTTGTAGTAGGGATCAAGCTCAAACACCAATTCGTCTCGTGAATTACCCCTTACAATCACGTCTGTTTTGGTCACCTGCTCTAAAATTGTCAACAACAGTTTCATTTTTGCTAGATTACCAAGAATCAGTGTCAACATCAGCCGAGTATTCGGGTTATCATCAACAAAGCCAAGTTTGGAAGAAAGGTCAATACAGGACAGAATCAGAAACTGGTCTTTCTCTGGTGAGACTGTGATATTGAGCTTGTGAAGAGATTTGTATTCGTCTTCGGATCTCCTTTTGAGAAGACCGAAAATGGTCAACTTCAATTCATTGGCGGTCCCATTAGAGATTAGCAGAGCAACTAAAAATAACGTCGATGATGATGCTGAAATAGGAAGTAGATTTCCCGTATTGTGAAGGGCAATGGTAGTGTGAACTTCAGCCTCATCCGGACATTGTACGCCAAATTTTTCAAGAAGATTATCACTTTCGAGCTTGAAATACCCAATATCTCTGCTCTGTAACTCCTCCACAATGAGATGATAAACTATATTATTGACGCTTGCCTTAGAAAGCGCTTGGAAGAAAGAGTAGTCCAAATCACTAGCTCCTTCAATCTGTAGTTTTTGAAGCCACTGAATCTTCCATTCGCCTCTAATAGACTTGAGCCTAGCAACCCACCAATAAACCTTCGATGTTAACCCACTTATCATGTTGATTAAGAACCAAGATGATGGCCAGTCTCGAGAGCGGTAAAACTTGATTTTGTTATACGTATTTGCACGCTTGTCAATAATGAAATTGAGCAATTTGGCCGTCTCGTAATCATTAATTTGAATTATATCATTAGCAACCCAGCCCATTGTCACGAGCTTTATTTTGATCGCTTTGCTTAATGTCTCCAAGCGCAATTGGATCAAGTTAGATACAACGTTATTAATCATGTCGGACTCACTAATGAAGCTCTTGTTTTTGACCACCGTGAGCTGACTGTTAATACGAGTTTGAGCAGCCATTTCTGTTGGTGATGGATTCATGAAATAGAAATGGCCCGTAAGCGCATTGATTGCAAATATTGTGCTTCTTCGCAGTGAAAGCTTTACCAAAAGCTGATGCGGATTAACAAAAGAAACAGTATCGTTGGATACAGTTTCCTTGTAAGTGTCATGGATCCTAGCCATAAGAAGCTCTGAGTGTTTGTTGATGACATGGCTCAAAATGAAATCGACACTAATGTCTTGTGCTTCACCATCATCGCCCGAGTCGCCAGCGATGGCGGAGATTCCATGATTCAACTCGTACTTGCCATTCTTAAACCAGCGGAAATTCAAAGTGTAATTTTTATCCATGCCAATTTCAATGAATGCCTTCCAGTTGCGGGAGAGATAGTGGTTTGACCAGTAGTTTATGATGACGAGAAATGGGCTGTGCTTGTATTGAATGTTGCCTCGCCATTTGCTGTTTATAGAGAGGTCTCGCAATTGCCTGGAGATTAGATATAACTTGAAGGAGGTTGCATACTTGTGTAGCACGTCGTACAACCCACTGAGAGACAGTTTTAAAAGGATCTGGTTGACCAAGGTTTCGAGTCGCTCGCGAGACTTCTTGGGAAGGGTCGTGGTCACGTTGGAGTTTTGGTGTGTAATGAGCAAAGTATCAGGGTTTATACCAAACAAAAAGGAAAAGTCAATGAAGAAAAACGGTGATTTGTAGTAGTCCTCGGCCTTATCGATAATCAAGTCGTTCGCCACAGTGATGGAAACTTGGAACTCGTTGGCAATGGTGATGACTATGCGTCCGTCTCTCACCACATAGTTTTGGAGAAATCGAGGAGGCATATCGTCAATAAGTGCCATTCTAGCAGTCAAGGTCAAATTAAGATCACGAAGTACCTCCAAAATTTTTTCTGCCGACACTGGCGGACGTTCGATGTAATTGTAAGACGGAAGCTGGGGCCGCCCTTTTGCCAAGACTTCCAACGCCGTCAAAATATCCAGATCAGGGAGTTTAGCGCCCGAGAAGTGATTTAGTTCATTGAGTCCGAGTGCCAAGTTGTCAAAGTAGAATTCCTGTGTTCGGAGCCAGTTGAGCAAATCAATAAGCTTGGACACGTCCTTCGACCTCTGCGCCCATTTCACTAGCGTGTATATCTTTATGAAATCCTGTCTAAGTGACACGATGAGAGTGAGAAACTTCTTCTTGCGGGATATATCGGATTCACTGGTTCTGGTGTTGGCCAAGTCTTCGATTACTCGGCTCAACTGCTGGTATGCGTCTTGAGTATGGAATCTCAACACATTCAGAAGCGGGATGATGTTATTTGTGACATGTGGAAGTTCTGGTACATCGCTTTCACTAGTACTGCCATTATTCAACTCGCCTTTGCTACCGTTTTCCCCTGCTTCTAGGGCGGCTTTGTTGGACATCAGGCACTAGACTAATTGGAGTGGAGTGAAGGTAACGCTAGTGTATAAATCAGGAACAGAATAAAGTTCTGACGACTGATGTGAGACGCAGAGGTATTTAAATGATCATTAAAAGACCTGCCAACGTCCAACGGTTCCAATTGTGGAAGGGTAATCCTAGTATAATGAATTTCACAGTTGAGCAAGTTGTTAGTGATCGTGTATGTAGGAGCTGCGACGGTATGTCGAGGTGTGCACTTGCACTCGAATTTGCACCTGAGTGAACGAGCATTTCTACAATTGACTCTTTTCTTCAATCCGTCACTTATGTTTTTTTAGCCTGTACTTATGTTTTTTTTGGCCTGTACCTCCCTAAGAGTTTCATAAAGGACCCTACTTAATCTACCAGTTCGTATGTGTATCAGTCGTTACGGGCTTACTCTGTTAGTGGTGCGAGAAATGCCCATTTTCACTCTGCGGTCCATAAGCAATATGCTACCGACTATCAGCTCGGAAGGTACGAATAGACATAGCTATTTCCCAACACGGACATGACCAAAGCTGAAGGGGAAATAATGATAAAGAAAAAAAAAAGAAATAAAATAAACAGGGTCGTAGACTTCTGTGGAACCAGCCCAGCAGTTTCAGACCTGGTCGCAGAAATTTCTTGGAATGGCTTTCTTTACCCACGCAAAGTCTTCTTTGCCAAAAACGTCTTGCACGCTCAAGCGTCTCTCCTTACGGACTAGGAGTGCCTCCACAAGGCGCCTTAAGTCGGAAATGATCGCTTTGGATTCCTCGTCCAATGTCTTGTCTTGCACCATGTTGTTTGCACAGTACCAATCCCAGTCTATCATCGCTATGCGATGCGCAGGACTGTGCTTTGTTCTACGACGTCGAATTGATGGCGAGATGCCCGACGCTTGCATGAACTCCGGAGATGGTAAGTCAAACGGAAGCCTGTTTTCGATGATCGAGTACACTAGAACGCCTATCGCCCACGCATCCAAGAGTTTGCCGTTGTATTCCAAACCCATGAGGAGCTCGGGACTGACGTAGTCTTGCGAGCCACATTTCGTACGCAATAGTTCGTTCTCCAGAGTAAGTTTCTTAGAGAGACCAAAATCAGTGAGCGTCGAAATAGCATCTTCCAAGAGCCGAGGATCAGGAATGTCGCAAGCAGTGAGGTCTCTGTTAAGAAGGACATTTTCAAGCTTGATGTCACGGTGAATAACGTTGTGTTGATGCATATATGCCACCGCAGAAATTAGCTCAGCTACTATGCGTGCCATAAGTCTCCAGAACATCACATTGGAGCTGCGCCTCTCGTAGTTGCCGTAGAGCCAGTTGAACAAGTTGCCACCAGGGCAATATTCTAGAAAAATGTATTGTTTCACAGCAGGATCTAGGCTCTTGTTTGAGGACTCTGCTCCCGGCGCTGATGAGGCTGATAAGCTCAAGTTGAAGTCCAAAAGCTTAACAATAGCAGGGTGGTGGAGGCGGGCCATGATATCTAGCTCCCTAATAACGAAGGACCTGAACTCGTAGCCAGCTTCGCGGTTCTCGGAAGGCGGGCTGATGATTTTTATAGCCACCACTTTGTTGGCATCCTCGGTGCTACGGGCCGACACAACAACACTGAACGCACCTGTGCCCACAATACTGCCACAGCGGAACATCTGGCCAATGTGTGGTGCAAGCAAAATCTGGTTTTTGTACGGGTTTATTTCGCTCTCCATCGGAGGCAGAGGAATCTCACCGAAAGGTTTCAGAAACGTCGATGGATTCGACGTCCGGCGCAACGACGGCAGAGCATCCGGGATAGACATCGTGTTCTCCGGGAGCTTCAGCGGCAGTTCAGAATCGTACGCCGACACCGCACGAGCCATGTCTTGCGTCTGACGCAGGCCACGTTTACGTATGTCGATTGCCCGGGGCAGCTGAGAAGTCGAGGGAAACAGGCCGTTGGCCAACACAGGGGTCGGAAGCTGACGAATGTGGCTGTAGTCCAGCAGAGCCAGTGACGGGGAGTCGGCGAAGTTTATAGCATCACCCAACGCGGTGTCCGAAGGCACCTCTATGCGGAGGCCGTGTTGGGCAGAGGTCGACGGCTGTTTCGAGACGCTAGCAACAGGATGCTGTTCATCACACTGGATCTGCGCCAGCTTGGCCACAGCTGGGGCCTCTTCAGAGCACTGGTCGGCGTTCGGCATTGCGATCTGTTCAAGTATACAGTATTTTCAAATTGTGGAGACAATTGTTGATCCGATGAGAACGTCCCGAATATGGGGTAAAAGCCAAAAGCGGTAAATGGATTCTCAGTGCAACAGGGGCTCAACAAGCAGCAAAATCGGGACACACAGAACCGAGGAAATCTAGCAGAAACACAAGCCTGAAAAAGCCGTGGCTATGGAGGAAACGGACGACACTTCAAGCGAGGGAACAGTGATAACAAACGCTATTTTTGATGGGCTTCTGCAGTATGCACTACAAATAGTTCCTGGTAATCTGCAGGTGACAGGCCGCTCGTGGGTGTTGACTGGTTGGCACAAGCGGCGGTGCTCGAGTCCACCAGCGCGGAAACGAGGGAAAAAACCGCACTTCCTCTCTTGATGCCATTTTCTGTATCTAGCATTTCCTTGCCATTTACGGAATAAGTATCTCAATTCCAAAACCAGTTCTTTCCGACCAAAGTGCACTCAAAACTCCCTCCTTAGCTTGAAGTGCATTTCGTCCATCTGGAGCTGCCAGAAGACCCGTGCCACGGATAATGCTAAATGCTTAGTCCCACGCTGAGCCTTGTTACTGCGCTTGTATCCACACCATAGGCCGTAAGCGTGCATTCCACCCAGCGCACGACGTCATTGTAGGCTTCTACGATGCCTTGCTGCTTCAAGAAACCCAATGTGTTCCGGACATTTCACAACTCCGCTTCGGAGACTGCTGTTTTGGGGCAGTTGGCTGTTTGGTTTTGGTGTACAGTTTTAGTTTGGCAGACCTACCGTCCACCAAGGGAGGTTGCTACTTGCAAATACTTGTTTTTTTTTTTTGTTTTTTTTTTTTGTTTTTTTTTAATTTTCTGTTTTCTGGTAGCAGCTAGTTTGCTTTCTGTTAGCCTTTTGTTTTCTGTTTGGCAATATCATCGAACTTCAAAATCCATCGGTTGCTACTTGTTTAGCAGCACGCATCAGTGGGCCAAAACTAGCAGGCGAATTCCCTCGTTTGGTCGCGCCATGCACGGAATGCTGCTAAGCGCGTCCAGCTGCATGGGGCCACCAGTTGCAAATAGCCATAGCAAGCCCAACTACAAAAACCCTTCAAGCACACGATGCGCTTTCTCCAAACGCTCGATACCAATGGCAAACCGGTTTTTGTCGGTCACCATGTCCAGCGTCAATCTGCTCAACAGGTCCACGATCTTTTCAATAAGCTGCTTTTCCTGAATTGGCAAGTCCAATCCCTCAAACTCCTCGCCAATCACCGTCCCGTTAACACTTTCTAGTAAGTGCACTAAAGTATTGTAGGAGAACGGCTTAAGCGTTGTTGCACTGGCCACTGTGCTGCGATTTTTCGTTCGTCTAGACTTCCGCTGGCTGCTTTTGACTCGAGGCATCTTGGTGTTGTCTTTCACAGACTTGGCTCTTGTAGGAGGTGACATCAACACAGGCTCCTCGATATCCGAGAACCCGTCATCATCTGCCGCACCCGTAGCAGCATTCGTAGTTCTCTCGGGTTGGTCCTCCAATTTGGGATGCCCTTGAATTTCCTTTGTCTGGCTTGGAACCTGAGGAAGCGTGCGAGATGGTGAGCTTGCCACGCGAAATGAGGCATTGTTATCTTGTACTCGAAGGCTATCTTCTTCTCGAGATGGCGGCATGCTCCGAGGCATTGGCGAGGCATTCCGTCCCCACGAATGTGCTGTTGTGGGAGTCTTGATCGAGGAGTGGCCCACCAACTGTTCGCTGCCAGTGGAATTTTGAGAGTGAAGTGATGTGCTTCTGGAAACTTGACGGCTGGAATTGCTTCGTATAACCTCATTGCTTCCAATGCTAAGGTTGGGCATGTTGCCTGCTACACTGACATCTCTCTTAGCCCCAATATCAGCTTCTGTCGTGCTAGCACTAACATCACGAGCGCTGGCTACTTCAGCAGGTGTGCTTTCGTCGCCCGGGTTAGCCACCAGCTCCTGCTCGGGCCCGTCCAGAGCCCGCAGAGAGCGAGTGTCCCGTTGCCTCTTGCTTTCCCTTGACTCGAAGGAAAAAGCCAGCCGCACCAGACTACCGCTTCTTTGACCGTGAATAGTTTTATCGGGATCTGTAGAGATTGCCTCATTTTCAGGCGTATTGGGAAGGTCTTTGTCTGCAAGGGATCCCTGAGCCATTGCTGCATTTCGTTGGGGAAAAATCGACGCATCCGTAACAGTCAGTCTGGAGCTTGTAGCTCGGGTTTGGCTTGTTATCCGGGCATGATTCTCGGAGGCCTGCCTGGCCTTGTTCATGCTATCTGCATTGGGACGTTTAGGAATACTTAAAGGTGCTGCATGTTCTTCCGAGGAGCCGTCAGTGGCTGTCTCAAAACTGTCTTTGGACGGGTTTGGAGAGCGAGAGAGAGTACGATTGGACTTGGATGACTCCGCAGGAGAACTATCGCTCTCCTTCAAAACATTGGCGCTTGCCATGAGCTCATCCAAGTCATCACTAATGTTGAGTGAAAATCTGTGACGCGGATCTGACAGTGTACGACTGTGAAAGCCTTCCAGTGAGGGAACAACTTCACTGAGGGGACGGCGTCTCAGGCGTGGCGGCACAACAGAGTCAATTGCAGTGTCAACACTGAACTCGGGCGGATTATTGGGCTTGGAAGAACTTTTGATGGTATCGAGGCGGCCCAAATGTACCGTGGAGGATGAGAGCAATGATTCCTCGTCATCTTCGCCCACAGAGGGTATTTGGCTCTGAATGTATGTTTGCTTCACCTGTCCGGCCTCCGCCTGTTGTGATTCTTGGATCGCCAATGGTACTGCCTGACCTACTTCAGACGGGTTATATGACGAGCCCGATACCATCGACAAGTATGAGTCTCGAGGACTGACGTGCTTCTCTTTCCATGGCGGCTTTGGGAAGGAGAGTTTTTCCGAGTCCTTGGATTCGGGAGTACCGTGGAGCTCTGAACTCATGGCAAATGGGATCAGCAGAAATCAGCAGATTGGCAAAGAGCTCGATAGACCAAAAGCGAACTAGACGTTCAAATATAAGCTTGAGAAGGATGAT
Organism: Metschnikowia agaves; assembly: GCA_963678735.1. Taxonomy (NCBI): domain Eukaryota; kingdom Fungi; phylum Ascomycota; class Pichiomycetes; order Serinales; family Metschnikowiaceae; genus Metschnikowia; species Metschnikowia agaves. Next base: position 836,408 of record CAVMBV010000011.1, on the reverse strand, counting down.
AAAAGGAACAACGGGGCCCTGATACGCTTGTCGGGATTACGCCAGATTGGGTTGTAATGAAATTAGGTAGGGGTTCCACAACAGGCAAGTAAGTTTTCCCTGGGTTGTTATTGTCTTGGCTACTTTGGGAAATGTAATTGAGGCACTCCCCTGCGCATTATCGAACTGCACACTGAGCTGCGCTCTTCTCCACGCTTCAGACCAGGACCAACTTTATCGACCTTGACAAAGCCCGCCAGCCCCAACTTTCATCGCATACGGCTCACGCATTGTTTGCGATTTTCTGGACTCATCTCGTTCGATGCTATGCCGGAGATGGCAGTCGTACTTCACCCGCCAGCCGCTCAACTACGAAAGTCTCCAGCGCCGATGTGCGGAGTTTGACCGCAGAACGTCTCACCCACCTTCTCTTCTTAAGGACTACATTGTCGCCAATAGAAGACTCCAGAACATTAACAAACTGCTCGATCCACAGTATCGCTACGGATCTGCCAATAAATTCCTTTGCCTACAGCTCAATGTGCCGGCACAGAAGCTTGAGCTGGATCTTCGCTCGTTTGTCGACAAGTACTGGCTGTTCTGTGTTGATGATGCCGACGTGGTGTGTGCGTTCGTCTCGTCAGCACCTCCGGGCGAGATCGGGCATGCGTTTCACATAGTCAATGACTCTTTCAGTCGTCTTTACAAAAAGGATACGGGCGCAAGCTTGCGGCCGGTGACTGCGCTTGTGCATGTTCTACTTCGGCAGAATGATTTTCACGGGTGCTTCAAAATCTTGGACAACACTGTCAACAGCTCGGCGTTTGTTCGGTTCGTAAAGCTCCAGCTTTTGCGCAAGTTGGTAGTGCCCTTCTCTGGTGTCCTCTGCAGTCTTGTCGGTGCCGCTTGGTCGTTGAGTTCGACGTATGTGGCGTGTTTAGGTGGCTTCACGTTCGGCCCGCTTGCGACTATAGTCACAGCAATGTGGCCAATCACGCTAATGTGTTTCGTCGGCATTTTGGGCGCCCAGGCTTCTCTTGTGATGGCAATGACGCCACGCAGACTCTCTCGCGTGTCGTGGCGGCCACACACAAGCTTTGCACATCGGTACATGCATCAGTTTGAGGCGCTGCTCGTGAATAAGATTGTGACGTATTTCGAAGAGTTTCACGAAGTCAACGTAAAGAACTTCCACACCTCTGGGCTCCGGAACCCGGCATCATTGAGGACGTTCGACAGCAATAACTACGAGTTGATGCTGCCCGAGCTGCTTGCGGTGGGCACACGTACCAATGATGATCAGCTAGAGGTGCAAGTAAAGAATGTGAGACTCGAGCTAAATCGGCGCCGGTTGGTATGGAATCCGCTCAAAGAGGAAAGGATGTTCTTGGACTTTTGGATGAACCATGGCGAGAACTACGAGTGGGTCGAACCCGATCAGGACCCAGCAGAGATGGCCATTTTGCTGGGCCCCAAAGCTGAGGAAACCACAAGATGAAAAAGCTGTTGGTTGCAGTGGCCTTAATCGAATGGGTAGTTGAAAACGTATATATACAGTAAAAAGATATCCTTCAGTCTTCCTCTCGGATACAAATGTGCCTACATGGAGAAAAAAGCTAGTCGTTCTCTTTGGCTCTACTGACGAAAGCCGAGCTTGTGCTTATGGGCCTGGATTTCGAAGCCGGCCCCAACTGCTAGTGTCAAGTCGAGCGGTGGGTGCGGCGCCTTGCCCTATGTACGCTTCTCGCTTGGGCACAGAGGGCCCGCAAAGTTTGGCCCTAGAGCTACCTGCTCACGGCTCTCTTCCCCATTGACTCGAGAAACTGTTGTTGCGCTTTGCGGAAATACACCAGCCATATAGGTCGATCTCTCGCTTTTGCCTGTGCTGCGCTTTGCGTAAATATACCAGCCATTTTGGTTTTTGCCTGCTGCGCTTTCGTCCGTATTCCAGTTCAAGCAGATTGCCCCATCTCATCTCACTACAACCCAAGCCAAAATACGAAAGGCCCTGAACATGGCGTTTATCTCGCTACCCACACCAGAAGATCTAGATCGGATCTCGTTGGTCCATTTCACTTCGCAATCGCATGGCTCGCTTATCGTGTCTTCCCACGACGACAGAGTACTTCTTTACGATTGCCTTCTGCAAGACTTGCTTGCTCAGTTTCAGTCGCCGGCAACAGTCCTTTCGGCCGCCAACTCGGGCTATGGAGCCACATTCGTGGGCCTGGTGGACGGTTCTGTACGTCATGTGGACTACGAAAACATGAAGCTCCAGCCGGCTCTTCTGGCGCACGAGTCGTCGGATTCGCTCTCTGGGGCTGTCAACAAGCTACGTTGCATCGACTCATCCACGTTTGTGGCGTCTACTTACGGCGGCGGGCTTTTTCTTTTCGACCCACGTTCTCTGCAACCGGCCCAGACTTACCAGACACCGAGCAAGATCTTTGCGATGGACACTAATGGACGCTATGTCACAGTAGGCAAAGCCCACCAAAAGGTTGAGATCTACGACGTACGCAATATGAAGACGCCGGCAATGGTGCGGCCAACGGGCCTACGGTACCAGGTGACTGCCCTACGAAATTTCCCGTCTGGTGAGGGCTACGCACTTAGCAGTATTGACGGCAGGGTCTCGGTGGAATATTACGATGAGCTGAAGGAGGCTCAAGAACGTAACTTCGCCTTCAAGTGCCACCGACACCGAGACACGGTGTCTGCAGAGGATGTCGTGCATCCGGTTACCGAACTTCTCTTTCACCGCCAATATAACACCATGTTCACGGCTGGCGGTGACGGTAATGTGTGCGTGTGGAACTGGGAGATGCGAAAGAGAATGAAGCTTTTAGCACAGCCGTCAAAAGAACCATCGATGCCTGTTTCTCATATGGATCTTTCGCCGAATGGCGGTATTTTAGCCATTGGTTTGAGCGACGACTCCTATCTCCGCAGCCTGGACTACCAAGCTGTGCGGGCCGGAGCCGGAAAGGTTTACGTGCGTGAGTTGGTGGATGCCGATTGCAAGCCCAAAACATGACAAAAACTGCAAGCTGTCTTACGTGTTCATGGCATGCTGGAACGTGCAGTTCCCCGTGGTCTAGCTTCGTCCGTTCGATTTTCTGCTTTTTTCTTACTTTTCAGCCTTTTTTTCCTACTTTTTTATTTTTTTTGGTTTTTTTATTTTTTTGGTTTTTTGCCCAATTCGTTTCAGATCTGAAAGCCCAGTTGTCACTTCTGCAGCTGCAATGCTTCGGTTCTTGCTGCTGATTTGCTGCTCTGGTTTTCCTAGTGGTTGCGGCTCAAAAGTCCAAATCGCCTCGGAGACTACCGCGATTTGTATTCCCGGTGACGTGCAGAAATGTCAGGTAACTGAGTGCGGCTTAGATCGTTAGATCTGTCGTGAAAAAAAGAAAAAAATAAACCACGCTTGCGCAGTGATATAGAATCAGAAACACTGCCTACAACGATGCCTCTAGACGAACACAGCAAAGCGTTCGTGGCATGGCTCAGAAGCAGTGGCGTGGAGATATCAGCCAATGTCGCTATTGAAGATCGCCGTTCCTCAGGAGAAGGCAGATGCATAGTGGCCTCGCAGGACATTGCAAAGGACGAGGTTCTTTTCACCATCCCCCGAAGTGCTTTGCTCAATGTGGAAAATTGCTCCTTGATTCGGGATATCCCCGGCACAAGGGCCAAAATAGAATCGTTGCCCCAATGGCAGGCTCTCATATTGATTCTCCTTTACGAATGGAAGGTCAAAGCAGACACTAGTCCATGGTGGGACTACCTCTGTGTGTTGCCTTTGGTCGACCGCTCATACACCATGAATCAGCTCATCTTTTGGAAGGACGACGAGCTTCAGCAATTGAAACCATCTTTAGTACTCGAGCGAATTGGCCATGACTCGGCATCTAAAATGTACAACGGTCTATTACCTGACATTGAGGCTTATGTCGGTCAGGTTACGATGGACGACTTTCATCTCGCAGCTTCGGTCATCATGTCGTACTCATTTGATGTGGACGATGAAGCCGATATCGCTGGTGCAGAGGAGACCAATTCTGCCAACAGCCAGCTGCAAGGAGAGGACGTTGAGGTGAAAAGTCCTCATCACGATGACAAAAATACGCATGAAAGTGATGGTGAAAGCGAAAGCGACGACACTATAGAATCCGTTGAGGCTAGTTCTGACTCCGAGAACTTAGATGTGGATGAGGAAGACAATTGGGACGAAGATGCTGTACCGGTTGCAAACTGCTCCTTCCTCAAGTCCATGGTGCCGTTTGCAGACACGTTGAATGCGGACACTAAGAAGCACAATGCTAGTCTTTTCATCAAACAAAACCATCTAGAAATGAAAAGCATACAGGAGATAAAACAAGGAAACGAAGTCTACAACATTTATTCCGAACAGCCCAATTCAGAGACACTACGCCGCTATGGTTATGTTGAGTGTGCTGGCTCTGAATATGATTTCGGCGAAGTGTCGCTAGCAACATTGAAGAAGTATTTTGCGGAAAACTCGAGCCTCAGTATCGAAACTATCGAAGAGATCATTCTGATTTTGAGGGAAATCGAGTCTGAGGAACACGAGCCATTTGTTCTCAACAGCTATGACTGCTATGCAACTGCTGAAGTCATCTTTGAGCTCACATTCATCATTCAGCTCTTTGTCATCATCGCGGCCATTAACCACAAGAAGTCATTCAACTCAGCCTCGTCTGAGGTCAAGGCAAGAGCTATTAGAAGGGTTTACAGCAAGTGCTACCAGCTTTTGGAAAGCAGGAAACTTACGGCTCAGTTTATCGCCAACTACGAAAACATCATCAAACTTAGGCTTGCGGAATATCCCAAACGTAGAACTGCGGCTCTAGGCAAATATCTGGGCTCGCAGTTATCAAGAGAAGAAATGGCAGATGTTGTTCTCAGCTCGGAATACGCTGCATTGAAAACTTGCATGGACACAGATAAGGTATTTCGGCAAGGAAATAATATTTTCAGCATAATCGATGACGACAAACTACTAAGAAATATCCTCAAGAAGGATATTTTCGAAGGGTCTGATGTGCATCCAAAAAAAAAATTAAAGATTACATAGCAATGGGTTTGTGATTAATATACCTGAATTTCATTAAAGCGTATATCATGATTCTGTTTCATTTCCAGTTGCGTCGGGTATGGGTCTTGCTTTGATTTTCAACGGCCGGCGATTGAGAACCTCAAATCCCTTTTGTTCAGGCTTTTTGAACAAAGAAGAAAAGCTAGAGAAAAAGGTCTCAGAGCTTTTGCTATTATCTTTCTTTGGCAGTGCATTCTTCTGGCCACTTACCTTCCAATCTCTGGTGGCCCATAGCTCTTTCATTTCAGGATCGATTTCTTCCCCATAGAAATAATTTTGGTACAAGCGATCTGCCTCTCTCTTAGTATAGTCTTTCTGCACCATGGGAAACGCATCGGAGGACTCACCCTGATTGAATATAAAACTAGAGTTATCATCAGCTTGCTTTGCTGCTTTGCCATGTAGTGATTCTTCTGATTTTGGGCTGTTCATCGTCAATAGTCTCTTCTCACTCTTGGACCTATAATACTCAAATTCTCCATCCCCAATGCTGCTATGGAGGGAATCTGGTCTCTTTAAATCCGGCCGAGAAAGGTGAGAACGATGTAGAACAAAATTCGTTACTGATTCGTTGGGTGAGACGTCATATGAATCCAGCAGAGATTTGCCATCGGTAGACGCAACAACTGTTCTTGAAGATTTACCAGAAAGGCTTGCCTTTATCGTCAAAAACAAACAGTAGAGCAAGTGTATGACAAACACAAAAGATATCACAATATGGATCACAAGTTGCGCGTATGCCACATAACTTTTTGTGGTTTCTGAACTTCCAAGTTCTTCCAAGTAGACTATGCAAAGGACAGTAATGACGACTCTAGTAGACTGCATCAAGAATGGCAAGGAATGCCACGAAAATCCAAGGAAATAAGGCTTGATGCTAACAAGAAGTAACCACTTAACAAACTCAATGATTATAAGTATGGAAACCTGTACAGCTCCATTCTCTTGCAAGACGGCGATAACAATCAGAGAAAGTAGACAGCTGACGATATCAAATGAGACGAAGTATACCTTAGATGGCTTGTACTGATTGTACAAATATGCCCAAGTCACAATAGTTCTGACCGAAGTGTATAACTTAGTCACGTTTCTCTTGGGTTTTCCCAGAACCAGATAGGGAAAGATATAGTAGTACAAGAAGAAAAAAGAAGAGCCACACCAAAGTGCAACAGTGATACTGCCGAAGACGATGCTTAAGGTTGGAATCAGCGAAACTGAACTTCCACGCGAATCAATAAGGTGTGAGGCTTCAGTCAGGTTCGAGAGTACTGTCAGGTTCGGAGGTGGATGGAACATGAAAGGGAATAGCATTTCGTAGGGCGTGTCATCGCTGAATGCAACGTCGGGCGAGGGCAGTTGTCGGACATTACGACCAACACCATTCATGTTACTGGCAGTCGAGAGCATGAAGAAAGTTAAAACTAATATGGGAAGGCCAAAAGTAGTTAGAAACTCTCTTAAAAAGAACCCCAATAATGCCCATAGATTAACCACTGAGGAGTACGTGAACGTTGCTGGTTTGATCTTGTCCGATTCGTTAGGAAAATCCCCAACATCATTTCTGCGAAGTACTTTGCGCACCTTGGAAGCTAAGATAGTGTTCAGCGCCAAAGTCTTGAGTATGATGAGTGCCTGATAAAAGAACATGCCTGCAGCTACCCATATGAGAAAGCAGATTATAAAATTTGGCCAGCTGTAGTGCATAAACCCATTCGAGTTGTACAGTGCCAAACCAGCTAAGCCATTCATATACGTGATGCAAATATTGTCAATTTGAGATGATGGAATGGACGTTAAGTTGTGGAAAACATTGATACTGAGCAAAGCACACCATCTGAACTTCCCCATCAAGTATTGAAAAAAGCCAGGATACTGTCCATCCAAAGCACCCAAGAAAAGAGCATACTGCAAATAGCTGATAATGCAATACACGCTTGACTGCACTTGCCGTAGAAGGCCCTTGTTGCAAATGGCGGAGGCCTCCACGAGAAATGGATTTCGAGATTCCTGGTTGGGCGAAAGCATGATGATGAAAAAGTTAACCACATAGGATACAATTACAAGCGTCAATATGCCAAAGAAGACAAAGTCAACCAAGCCCACTGGCTCAGCGGTTGAGGTGAAGTAGCTGTAGGCACCACCTATGATATTTGAGTCTTCATCATTCGATACCACGGTAAATTTCACCGAATACGAGCCTAGCTCACGGAAGTTCTTACTGACATCGACCTCATAGTATATCACAATGGAATCGTTTTGATAAAGCGGGCACTGTACCAAGGAGCCAGTGTCGTTGGAAAAAAGAGCCTCGATAGTTGCGTTGGACGTTGAGAGAGTCTCGTCCCTGGTATTATTCAGTTTAGACGGGATCAAAGACCGAACCAGGAGCATTTCAGTGTCTTCTACTGTGCTGTTAGCCACAATGCCATCCAACGGGCGTCCTTCCGGCAGATGTGGACTGTAAGTATTGGAGGAAGTTAAGGAGATGAAAGAAGAGGAAGCAGTGGTTGCAGACGACGAGTCCAGCAGGTCGTAGCGAGCACTGTCGCCAAATTCAGAAGTATTCTTGACAGCTAGAACGTCGCAGAAGCGCAAGTTCTGCAGAACGAACTGTTTGCCCACGAAGTCCACCTCCACATGTAGTGTAGTATAGCGATTCGTTTGCGAGTCCACGTCTGTGATGATGGCGCCGGTGGTTGACATGTTACTTCTGTCCTGGACTTGGGTATTGATGAGGAACTTGACAAGCTTTCTGTCTACGTCAAGCGCAGCATAGATAACAAAGGGAGCTAGTTTGTAGGACGACAGATTGGTCACATGTAACGGGTATTGTTCGAGGAAGCTGGAGCTGGCTAGTCGTAGAAGCGCTAGGGACCACACGACCAAGAACCAGGGACTTCGTAGCAGCATTTTTTCGGTGTGTTATTAGCGAAGACTGGGTGGAAGGAAAGGATGAAATAAACAAGAAAGCACCAAAGTTGGAATAAAGGGCCCACGGGAGATAATGGAGCGTGGCGATGTCCCAAAGCAGTCGACAGGACCGGTGGAATGAAGATAGGGAAAGAAACGGTATGAAAGAGAAAGGGAGTGGAAGAAGCAGAAAGGAGAAAATAACGACTATTGTCCGGTTGACTGGAAATGAACGGGGAAGCAAAAATGGTGTGCGTGAGATTTGGTGTTTGCAGGAGAGTGAGAAAAGATGCACAGCGGAGCGGAGACAGTAAGTGGAGGGAAACGAGGCTGAAGAAACGCTGGGGCTGGGAAAACCTGGCTAGCGGAGCGGATTTCGGACACAACAATTTTGTAGAAGTAAATGTGCTAAAGGCAGAAAGAAGGAAGAAGGAAAGAAGGAAAGAAGGAATGAAAGCTCAACAGAGGAGAGAAAGCTCAACAGAGTACTACGCCTACGGCCGAATCGACTCGACTTGAAAACCCGGGATGAACTAAAACCCAACTGAATCCTCCAGCGTCCTGTCGGTCCACAGTGGCTCGCTCCATCCCATTCAACGGTTCTTCTGTCCGCCAACGGTCCTGAATCCTGTTCCATTAGACTATTTACAGTGCGTTGTTCCTAATCATTCACCCTTCTGAACTTGGGATACAACCTCTGAGCATGATACTTCCATGAGTCGGCAGCCGGCTTCGTAGGCTTGTGAGTCTCCATGCATGTTTTCAAGTCTTGCGCAAAAGCAGCACACTGAGCAGAGCCTTCTCCGTTGGCTGCCCAGCAGTTTAAAAGAGACGACATTAGCAAGATGCAAGGGTTGCTGGCCTGTGCCATTGACGTCTTCTTGAACTTCAACCGGGGCAACGGCGGCAACGCCTTCGACTGGGCCACCTTTTTGTATGGCATCCTGGCTCTGACTGTACTCTGCAACAGTTCAACGTCGCCAGAAAATTTTGTCTCCGTGGAAGTGCGCACACCAAATCCATGGGTGCGCCAGCATGTATACACCTGTGCCTCTGGAAGTTGGTGCCCTCTGCTGTTTAAAGTCTGTGCGCAAGCACCACGTCCAAAACCTGGGCCTGGCGCCTCGAGTGTCCCCGACGGCTCAGCCGTTGGCGCCGCAGTAGCCAGTATATACGCAGAAAGCTGCTGCTCAAAACCTGCTTGTGCACCACGGCGTCGTACTGTCCAGGCACCCGCATGCGCTCGTTGACCACCATGGGCATGAGCTTGTAGTTGACCAAATGATGTACTTGGCCGTAGGTCTTCTTCATGAATGAGCGTCGGTCCGCAGCCAGCTTGTACTTGATCCGCGTGAGCGAGTCTATCTGCTCGCTTAGGTTCTGCAAAACGACCTTGAACAAGTGCCGGTAAAGATGCCGATAGTGCTTGACCGAAGTGAGCAACGAACCGTAAAACGGCACCAAGTCGAAGTACTTCAATGCATACTTGAACGTGGGCCCGGTGTATTTGGTGGCCAACGGCACCTTCGATACAAGCAAGTACCGGTTGTGCTTGAGCCTGCGCTCGGAAGAGTGGAAGAGTGACAACGAACTGCGGCTCACCTCTGATGAGAGCATGCGCTGTAGATTGAAGATCTCGTCCTCAATACGACTCTTGAGCTCGGGCAGATGGTGCTCCAATGTGTTATAGTCATCGATGTTGTCGATCATGATAGGCTTCCCTTCCATGAGCAAAAGCCGCTCTGGAAGATTGGGCTTGATGTCGTGGGGCATCAACGTCTCTTCGAGGGCGTCGTCCTCCATGAAGTTCACTTCCTTCTTGTGGATCGGAATCACCGTGTCAAAGGGCCGGGCGTCCTCAAGCATCTCCAATGGGAAAATCGGCTCCTTGCCCTCCTTGTCACGCCCGCTTGGAAATGCGTGTCTGCCTGTTTGCAACGGCACACCCCCAAGCGACCGATCAAACCCCACAACGTTGTATTGGTAGATACTCTCAAACGCCAGTTCGAGAGCCAGCATCTGCCGCCGTTGGTCCCGCCGAGCAAATTTGCACATGTCTACGAGCCTCTTAGTGCGCACCGAAATAAGGCTCTTCGTGTCGATTGCCAACCGCTTCTTGTACTTGTGGTGAATGGCCGGATCGTTGTCTAGCTCGCGTAGCACTCGGTACGTCCGCTCGATCTCCTCCCATGGTGTTTTGAGCACGTCAATCTGCTCAGGAAGACTGTTGATAGCTGCGCTGCGCCGGAACATCACGCCCGAGCCGCTGGCCCCAAATTGTCGCCCTTGGTCCAAGAACTCCTGGAGCTTAATGTCGTCTTTGCTCATGAACCCCACGTGCAACGAACTTTCCTCCAACTCCCTGGAGTGCGCGTCAACAAACGCTTCAAGCACATTTGGTTTCGCTGCAACAGGCGCCGCCAGCTGCACCTCTTGGCCTGTGCTTTTGTGCTGTTTTTGCTGGCCCACTTCTCCCTTCAGGAGCACGCTCCCAAGCTTCTGGAACTGCAGTTTGTTGTTGCCCTTCCATGCAACGACACTGGCGGAGATCCTGCGGATGCCCACTTTGTAGTTCTGCAAATACCGCTGCGCTACCGGCACAATCATCACTGTTAATCGTGCCTAATCTTCAACTGGGAGGTGTTCTGCTCGCTAACAAATCAACCACTGCTTGGTGCACGGGTGCCCGTTATCGGACTTTGGCAGGCGCTTCCCACTGGCGTCGTAGGTACTTTCTATTGCTAATCGGGCTTTGCGTTGTTGCCTGTTTCCCCTTTTCCGTCAGTCTCTTTTAGCTGATAGTGTTCCAGCGACGTCTTTTGGTTCCTAAGTAACACGTATTCTTGTGTGGAAATCATGAGAGGCACGTGACTGAGCTTTGTATTGATGAATCAACTGTTATCAACTGTTTGAGAGCAGATTCTTGTGGCGTACTACGGTTGGGTTTACATTTCATTATCCCTTTCCTTTAATTAACCCTCTATAAATTGAACCAATATTCTTGGTTCACCCGAAATTTTTTTTATTTTTTTCTTTTCTGCATTATGGTGATGTCGTAATCCTCTTTACACTGCCAGCAGCCTGCTGCTAAGACTGTTGAGCATCCGATTCAACTCCGTTTCCTCGGAACGTGCAGCCATTTCGATGCTAGGATGTACCATATAGTTCCTCCAATTAGGCTTTTGGGCAACCGAAGGGCTAACAGACTCCACAGAACTGCATGAGCTTTGTCTCGTGTGATACAATCTGTCAAAGCTGTCCCTGCTGGCAGGAGAAGTACGGCCCAACGACAAGGTGGAAGACGAAGATGAGCTTCTTGATATTGTCGAGCGGTGGGCATCGTAGTAGGCCTGTTCTTTGGCCTGCTCCTGGAAGTATTTTCTCATCTTGGCCGTCTTGATCATGTTGTCTTTGATAGGAGCTAAGAACTTTCCCAAGTGCAGCACCATCTCCTCGTTAGAAACCATTACATTCCAGTTCAAGAGGTAGAGCAACTGTCTTTCCATCAAGTTCACGTCCTTCAAACTGAAAAGGCCATCGGTGTAATTGGCCCAGTGCATATTCTTGGGCGATGAGTCGTTGTGAAACTTTGAGGCCAAAATCAAGCAGCTCAAAAAAATGCGATGTCTAGTACAAGCCAAGCCTTGGGCATTTTGAGGCAACTTCAGCTTCAATCTGTCCAACAAAACCAACGTGGCCATCAAAGTGCCAGTGTATACATTGGTGTACTTGACTAATCTGTTGATAAATGTCATCAAAGATGGCAAAGGATGTCCATTGGGACCCTTGGCGGCCTTGTTCTCCAGGCAGGGAATAACCTGCAAAGTGGAGACAACCAACTTGTGGACCATCTCTTGTGAAACAGGGGTCTTGAGAAAGATGCTGAGAGCCTTCACGTCAATTGCAGAAACCATTGTGTGCTAACGAAACCAAGTATGCTAGAATTGAAACTGGTGAATTAAAATGAAATATCGTGGTTTGGTATGAGGTAGTTTTCAAATACTGAAAAGACACCAGAGATGGATGGAATAATCAAATAGTGAAATGTGCTGCTTGAAGTTCCGGAAGAAACCGAACAAGTGTGAATTCCGAAGTGAATAAAAACCAGATGAAACGAAGGTGAAGGGTATCATGTCTTTTATAAGAAGTGCAGCTGCGGCCCAGTTGTGATTGTGATCTGACGTGTAGTTTCGCGACGCAGGTTCACGCTAAGCAGGGCCAGTCTCAGATGCCTCCTGCAACGCGCATGGGGAAAAAAAAAAAAGTAAGAAAACGCACTGGCAGGGCGTTTTCTGCAGGGCAGGCAGGGTTAAGACAACACATTACGTTCCCCAAGGGAACTTTAGTAGCGAAAGTGCACGCCAGAATTGCAGCCATCCCACCGCCGTATATCCTGCGAGTCCACAATGAAAACTAGTCACAATGGTTGATTTTTCTTCTTAAGGCAAATAGTGTGAAACCGTGACACAGTGACGCAAGACCCGCAACATTCACGCTCAACCAGCACCTTCTGGTTGCGTTATTCTTAAATAAGTTGAACATACGGCGGTTTCCCAAGCTCTTTCGTCGCACTGTCTCAACGACGTTTGGGTTGAGAGCGCGTAGCAGAATCTAGAAACCCGCTTGAAACGGCAGAATGCGCCGGAGCGTGCTGAGAATGTGCGCGGGATAACTCCTCCTTGGGCCTTTCTCCCAGCCTTGATATTTTATCCACTTATCCCCACCGTGTACGCGACGGTTATGACCAACATGTTCCTTCCAGGCACGAGATGTCCAGCGGGAGAATTTGGCATGAGTATACTTGTAATTTACCCCAATATGGCCATCTCTACTGTGTCTCTTATTATGATTTCCCATCCGCTTTATAAGCCAAGGTTGGGCGGCTAACAGATAACAGGCTTGTGTAAGAACACACTTCACTCAACATAACCAACGTGTAACACATTCCCATTTTGTGAAGATAACTGGTAGTGGTTTTCAGGAGCTTTTGCAACCACCAATGTTCAGTGACCCCAGGAAAAAAACCACATTTGGACGTGAATAACAAAACAAAAAGGGGGCGGGAAAGGATAACAATACAGCGCAATATTTGGCGACTAAAGCCAGCCCCTTGCTTTACTTCACCTATTCGCGGTGGTCTGCCGTCGTACTAATACATAAGCGACAAACCTTTCCTGCGGTTTTACGCGTCGATCTCGAGCACGCAACGAGACACGATAGAAAAACCGCATTGGTCAATTTGCTCCTTTTTGAATTTTGCCTCTGCTGCCTGAACTGCCCCCTTCTTTAGGCGCTAAATTGGCCCGCCTGCTTCTGATCAACCATGAAAGAGCATGACTACAAAGATGGATTGCAGCATTAGGACGGCTAATTTTTTCTGTTGTATTATAAGTGGCTGGAAACTTATCCTTTGTTCTTTTTTTACTTTTTTTCCAATATTGTTGGGGAATCTGTAACTAGCGTATTTGTTCATTCTGTGCCGATATGCCGGGGCTCTCATTGCCTATTGTCTCGTGAGGATTTTCTCTTAATTGTGCACCTCGAAATATTTCCTATTTGGTTTAAATTAAATTGTGCTGGTTTGTTGAATGCCGGCTGCCCGTTCCAGCTCCTGGCAGAGTGCGGCGCTCCGCAAAACGCGGTTTTTGTCTCGTTGATCATTATCTGCCTGGGCCCCGACATCCTGTGCAGAGGCCCGCGCCGAGAGAGCCGGGGATTGCATCCCCGTCAAAGTTTATGCATCCAACCGTTTAAGTCGATTATTATAATTAGATCCAAATAAGAAAGGTCTGTTCACTAGCTTTGTGTGGGATGAAATGCGACGCTGATTTTCGCGATTTGAACAGCTTGGTCAAATCGCTTTTCACTCCGAAGTGGTTTGCTTCCATGTCTGCGTCCGCAACTAGGACTTTTTTTTCAGAAGCATGAGAAGCAAAACTGCGAAAGCTATGCAAACAGCAAAGCACCAGGAGTGCTGGAAGAAACAAAACTGTACTGAAAGGGTAACAAAAAGAAAATGAAAAATGAAAGAACAAAAAGAACAAAAAAAAATTAAAATAAAAGTGAAGAGCAAGACGTACAAGCTTGCTCTCTGGCTGTGTCTTAGATGTCATTGTCCAGTTGATGCTCTCCATCAGACGAAACCATTTACCGTACGTGCTGAAGTCAATGTCTACGACAAGAAGCATTCCAATGTTCTGGCTGTGTCAGCATAAAATGCATTTACTTCTTATGCCATTACAGGGCCCTAGTCATGCAGTGGACTGGGTCTTCGTCTAAACAGGTTAGTACCAATTCTTTTGATCATGGGACATCTCAGGAATATGGGTATACTGGGTCGATCATTAAATGAGTACTCTGACTGGTGCACAGCGTTTTGTCATCTTCATGTCCTTTCCGATTCTTACATACGATTTGTGTTTGGCAGAAGACAAAAGAAGTTGATTTTGGTTGGTCTGTTTTTTCATCATTTTTTTTAACGCGCAGTTCTGCGGGTAACTACGACCTACATGAAAGAATTGGAGTGCCGAATGTTAATATACTTGCCCTAGCTCTCGAGCTTAGACTACTTTGGATGTTTCTTTTTTTCTTTTTTCTTTTCTTTTCTTTTTTTTTGTTTTTTTTTGTTTTTTGTTTATATTTTGCTTTTTAAATAGTTCTTTCTAAGGCCGTTCTGTCTACTTATTCTCTAGTCTTGCTACATCAAACGTCAACTCCTAACAAAATATGACCTCTCACCCTTTCTTTGTGTGTGGATATAACTTGGGCCATTTTTTTCTTGAATTCTTTCTTTTATTATAATGACAACTTTCTCATCATAGAAAGAAGCGAGAGTATAAATCAAACAGCCCGTCTAACTCCATAGGTGTTTCACTAAAACCGTTTGACCCTGTAATTCTTGACCCTTCTACCATCGGTGTTAAAGCGGTATTTCTAACATTACCGAATTCGTTGGCACTTTCTTCGTTGTCTCCTCTTTGATAGTTTTTGAAGTTGTTAATCTGCTGCCAAAGTTTATCCATGTCTCCGGGCGTCCCGAAATCAAATTCTTGATGCTCCATCGATTGATTTGTCCCATTGGATACAATCAGACTGGGCTGATAGTTCTCAGATGTTAATGAGTCTCCCATCTCCATTGTCTGTTCACGATAAGGGACGTCTGGCTTTACCCCATCTCCTAAATTCACTCCGAGGTTTGGTCCTGAATCAGCATCCAGTGGTATGCTCGATAAATCCAATATCTCCTGCCTCAACAGTAGTTTCACTTTTTTGTAAGTATACTCTGCAATTGTGTAGAGCTCCTCAATGTGATGCATCTCAAAAGGAAAACAGTGCAGGGCAGTCTTGAACGCAAATTTCTTGAACTCGTCTGTTTCAACCGTCTCGAAGATAAAACTGTGCGTTTTAGATAATCTCCAGGCGTAGTAAAAACGATGCTTCAACCTTGAAAGACATGAAACACTGAACCGCAACAACTTGACAAAGAGATGTACTAACAGTGATAACTTTCGATAGAACTGTTTATATGGCGGCGAAGTCCTCATCTTCAAGTCGTGTGTCTCTTCATCGTTATCCATTTGGCATAATGCAACCTTGAATCTGATCAACAAACTTATGTTGATTTGATTAGACTTGTGAATCAAAAAGACAATGGCTGGATTCAACACTAGAGCCGAAACTGCCCATTGCTCGCCAAATATCTCGCGTTGCTTTCGGATTAGATCTAACACAGTGCTTAAGAATTCACCGCAGGTATTGGCGATAATCTTGCGGAGATAAAAAAAAGCCAAGTCGTACTTTCCAGCCGCCTCAAAGTCAAGAAAAAGATGGTAAAACATAGATAGCACAAAAGATTTAAGGTTCATGTATAGCTTGCACTTGAGAACTTTAACTTGCACATTCTCAGATGGTGCCTTCGTTGGACTAACCAAATCCGACCAGTGCCCAAGCAGGTTCAGCATTTCAAGTTCGACCTCTGTGAGCGCCTTTGTGATCTCACAGACTGACGTATAGCGTTTGAATGCAATGCATTTGCGTAAGATTTTGCGTAAATGCATGTATAATCGATTGCTCATGGTCATAAATTCACATGCTTGCATCTCCATGTCGATGTTAGGTACAGCAAAACTACCGGGTACGAAAGTCGGATCATCCGCGTCAGTGTACTCCTCGTCAAGCATCAAAGGGAATCCATATTGGTATGACAGTTTTGCGTCCATCATTTTGAGAAAAAACCACAACTTTCGCCCTAAATGTGCATCAGCCTTGCGACATTCGTAGCCGTGAATCTTGCTTGGGTCTCTGTTGAGCCCCATGCAATAAGCTGTTTGTATACACATTGCATTCCAGGTGTTGGACTCGTACCCATCGGCATCATCTCCCTCTTCAGGAGCAACACTAGCGTATATGCGGATCATAATGGAGCACTGAATCACAGCTAAATTAGTCCGTTGGTACAAGTCAAACAGCTCAATGCACTGCTGTGCAAGTGCAATTATATCGATGCTGATCGGGTTCAGGAGAATGAAATGTTGCACCAGCGTGACCGGCCCCGACGCAAGAAGCTCTTCATTCTCACTATTCTGGTTCGAGAATGCAGAAAGATATGAAATTCGAAGCAAGATGAGCAAGAGTCCCAAAGTTGCCATGTCTTGTCTCCTTTCTATTTGAACGTCGTGCTTGTCATCTGAAAGCAGTAGAGGGCCTATCATTCTTTCAAGTTCAAGCCGAAAGTGGTTTTCGTCAATGATGGGAAAATATGTGTACAATAGCTCAAAGTAGCGGTCAACAAGCACCTTCACTACACGTTTGCGAGGGAGCATGAGCTTGATACGACCAAGAATGTTCATGTTGCGGTCAAGCTCACCCTCAAACACGGTGAGTCCAAGAGACATGGTGCGCTTATTGAGCTCAGCCCTAGTGTCGATGTTGCTTCGTTCAGGGCCGACGATGTCCCTATCCAAAGTAGGTGGCTCCCCGAACGTGAGCTTACGATGTGGAAGACGCTGGAAACTCCAGAGATGGCTCAACATGGAGTCTTTTTGCACAAAAGAGTACCAGGAAAAGGGGCCATGATTAAGTCTACGCCCACCCATGCCGGAGTATATTGGGTTGTAGCCCTGGTAGATGTCGAATTTCTCATCGGGAGCTTGAGCGTCGTAGGGATTGACACCTGCCCAAATAGCGAGGCCGGAAGCAGGTGGATCAGAGACAGAGCTACTCGCAGCAATCATTGGAGGTTTCTGAAATGCAGTTTGGTGGATCGGAGGAAGCGACACGTACTCTTGGTTTGCTTTCGCCGAGGCCGGAACAGGTGCACCCATTACTGGACCCATGGCGTTGTAAGAATTGATAGGAGGCCCGCCTGTGGATGCCTTGTTAGTCTGAAAGCCTGGAGAAGAAGTTTCAGGGTTGATACTTGGCCCCGACAAATGTGTTCCATGCATCAAGAAGTGAGGCAGTGGGGACGTCGTCTCAGATGGCCCCACGGTTTCGGTGATGGCCTGCTCTAGGTTTTGGAGTTTTGTTCGAAGTTGAGTGAGCTCGGCCGATACCAGCAGCACGCTCTCGTAACCGGCAACAGCAGAACCTCGTGGCCTCTTCTCTCGAGGCAACTGTGCTTTATCATTAGTGAGGTTACGCTTGGAAGCGTGGTTACGGCTGGTGGGGCGTGAAATTTCCTTTTTTTCGGCCAGATGCTCGGCATCAGCAGCAAAAGCCCAGAAAACTGACACGCTGCCTGTGGACGGCGATCCTCGGAGAGTGACCTGGTCTTCTGGAAATTTGCACTCGTGGGCCACATTGTGCTTTATACATGAACTGCAAGGATGCTTGCGATCACACTTCACCTTTCGCTTTTTGCACTGGACACACAGCAACGTGATCCTGAATCTGCCCTTGCGAGATCCCGAGGGCGGCGTCGGTTGGCCGTTTTGGGATAGCATGGTTGAAGCTGATTTTCAAATCACCAGTCCAGGCTGAAGTGCGATGCCAGCTTATCTGCGCGCATTTGCATTTTGTATTGCGGTCTTCCTAAGCAGCAATGACTCGCATGCCGTGAGTCAGCAAAAGTGGATATGGATACTATTGTTTCCAGTAAGCATCTATTTTCTTTGCTTTCACTGCCTCTTCTTTTTCTTGCAATCGTGATTACTGCCATTATTATACACTTTTTACCTCGTTACATGTCATCACCTCTCAGCGAGAGCTATAACATCCCGTAAGTGTTGAAAAGCTTGAGGAGCTCATCGTTCCCGATCATGTTTTGCTCGTCAAATACCTCTCCCTCAAAATCCGGATGTGTGTGCTTCTCTCTTAAAGCTCCGTATGTGTTAACCGTGTCTCCTGTAGTGTACATGGCTCTGTTTGCCAATGTAGCATCTAGACCACTAACTGCTTGCGAGTAGAACTCATCTTGTAACACTGCCGAAGCATCCTTTTCGGAGACGTCAAATTTATCGTTTGTCTTTGCTTCTTCCTCTTCTGCAGTTACCAAGGGCTTTCCATCATCCTCCTGCTTTGCTTCAACGTCATTTGTGGTTGAGCTCGAAACGCTCTTGTGCTTGTTCTGCCTACGCACAGACTCCAATTTGGCTAACCTGAACTCTTCACAGAGCTTATACAAGCTCTCAAGCTGCTCGTTCGAAACGAACTGAATGATGTTGGTGTCATCGTTGAAGAGTGATTCTTCTGAGTTTGTGATCCCTGCTAGTAGAATTTCGGGATTCTCCATACATTGCTTCAAAACAAAGAAAGCCATCACATATAGCTTGTAAGAACTTAAGTAGGTGTTACTCAAATTCTTGAAGTGGCCAATGAACAATTCTGCTTCAATCAAGATCATGATGAAAAAAGAATCAACAACTGTGCATCTCTCATCGAAATCCTCATTGTTACTGGAAGTGAGAGCCTCACCTGTCGTTTCCTTAATCGCGAGAGTTCTCTTATAGTTCACTAAACGAATGAAAAACGCAGAGAAAAACGTGTGTGTCTTTATCATTGCTCTTTCAATCCTTGATGTCAAGATGTAATCGTAATGTTTTCCAAACAACTCTTGCATATTGTCTAGTACATAGGTCATGATGTAAACAAGCTGGACAACACTTCTGGTAAAGATTTTGAAAAGTTCTATTCCTGGGCCGGCATCGGCGTTTGGCTCCTTGTCAAGTTTCTTTTCGAAATGAACAACCACCAAGTAGTACAAGCAGGATAGATTAGCTCTTATGTTAATGAACAAAAGAAAGCGGAGCACTTTCAAGGTTGTTTGTTCATTTCCTCCTCTTTTAGACGAATCATTCGCATATACATCATTAGGAGACGACCCACGAATGTAATCGCGAAAGAAATCCTTCCCAAAGATCTCGAGGAAAATCTTCTCCAACTTACTTGTCTCTAAAAGGAGATCGATGACACGAACATTTGCATCGAGGTTGGTAATCTTGTTGACAATTCTTCGATAGCCAGAGCAAACCTCATATACATACTTAAAAAAGTGATTTGTCTCTTCTGTAGCGGCCACTTGAGCAGCATGAACATCGCTAATAGCAACGTGAGGTATTTTTAAGGCTGTTCCACAGTAAATAGAGTTCATGGCATCCAAGTTGACTATATATGTCCATAATGCTCTCCAGGTGTTGACAAAAACGGGTTCTTTAGAAATCGTCAAAATGGTATCATATTCACTTGGGTCTCTGTTGAGGCCAATTGACATAGCATGACCTACAATCGCCCCATGAAGAAGTTGAGAGTCGGACCCGCTAAGACCAAGACAGTCATTTGGGGCCACTGATCGGTAGAAGTGCAATAACGTGAGACTTTGTACCATTTTGAATGTAGACTTTGTCTGAACACGGTCTTCAGGGATGCATAAGTTCACCACATTCAAATAATGATCTGATTTGAGTCTAGTGATGTCTTTTATCAAAACCTGTTCGATTTTTGAATAAGTCGTATCCGTTTCGTTCGTTGGAATGAGGCACATATAGCCAAGCCGAATGAAAAGCAAAAGCTGTGCTAGCAAATTGAGCTGGGTGTCATTTCGAATTGACAACTTTTTGTAGTATTCGTGGTTCGCGATATCTTGGTTTTTCCGAAAAACCACTTTGATCTCTTTGAGGAAAGATGTCTCGTCAAAGATCGGAACAAATGGATGCACGTATTGGAAGTATTTGTTGAGGGCCTCGGTGATGGCGCCTTTTTGTGGTAGTATCTGGAGTACGTTCTGTTCAACGAATTTATAGAACACTTTTTTAGAATTATTGTAGGTTAGTAATGGCCCTAGACCAGGAATTGGAATTGGGAAACCTGGCTCGATACTATTCTGGTTACTTGATTTGTTTTCATTCACATGAATTTTGGTTGTTATCAATGTGTCTTCGACGAGCACATCTTCTTCAGAGTCCGGATCATCGCTAGTCATGTCTGTGGTTATTTCATTGCTGTTTTCATCCTTTGAAGAGTGATTGACATCCAGTACTTTTTTTTGGTTCTTTGGGATAAACCGAGAAAACTGTTCGCTTCGGAAGAGACGTACAGTGAAGTTACGGATTAACTTGAAGAACTGGTCTCTCTTTGTCAAGCCCACATAAGACAATGGTCCCTGTTGCTGCCAGTGAGAACCCTCCACCAATAGTGTGCTGGATGCACTGGAAAAGGCATCCATGATGTCATCCACTGCGATCCTAAGCACTTTCAGGCCAATGAAGATCGAAACGTGATTCATATCATCATCTTGCTCATTCAAGTGCTGCGAATAAGTTCTCTTTTGAGGCGAAATGTAAGTGTTATCGCTTTTGACAGATGACATTGCGGTACCTCCGGACTCTGAAGGTGCTTGATCCGTTTTGGTTGAGTTCAAAATCGCTCTAGGCGACAGCAGAGTTGAAGCGGAGTCGATAGGCGGAGGCATTGAGAAAGAACCAGAGGACTTGGCAGGGGAGACATCTAGCTTCGAAGCAATGGTCCCGAAAGATGACGGAACAGAATTGATATCGGTACGGTTAGAAGCTGGAGACAAAGGTTTTGGATCCTTAGGGAAAGATGATGAGGAAATCGTCGGAGAAGCCTCAGTCACAGCCACTTGCTTCGCAGTGGAACTAACATGAGTGGAGACGTCCTGACCCAGATTTCTCTCAGAAATTATGTGTGGTGATTGTGCATTTGGTTGAATTTGGTTTTGAAAACCATTTACAACCGGGCCTGAAGTAATGTCTGGATTGTAATCGGAAGAGAAGTTGCTGTTCAAGGAGGTTCTCTGCAGATGTGACCGTTCTGTCACAGTTGGGTATTCTAACGAAGCGGAGGCTTGAGTTGACGCAGCAGGTTGTGCCAGTTGTGGCAGTACTTGGACAGGTGGCTGCTGCTGATGTAGCTGGTGTTGCTGGGATTGCTGGTGTTGCTGGTGTTGCTGGGGAGGAATATTATGGACTTGAAGCGCCATCTGAGAAGGGTTTTGCGGCTGCTGGCCGACATAATCAAAATGGGACTGTGGAGGATGGGCCCAAGAGCCATTGGCCAGGTACACGGGCATCATTGCCGGGTGAGAAATGGGAGCATGGGCAGGAGCAGGCGACTGGAAGGTATGGGCATGGGCAGGGGCGTGGGCAGGAGGCGGGTGGGCGCCCATCTGCATCAATGGATGACGAGGCACAGACATATACGGTTGGCTGGGGTTCTGGAGATGATTCTGAGGTAGCATGGGCGAAACAAATTGGTTAGCTGGAGCGTGGAAATCGTCGTCGTAGGAGCAAAGGTGAGCAATCAGCTTCTTTTTGCAGGTCCCACAAACCGGTCGCTGGCGGTCACATTTGGACTTTCTCTTTCGGCACACCAGGCACGACGTGGACATTCTCAGTCGCTTTTTGGGGGACTTTTCTGTGTTCATTTCTGGGGCTTGGTAGAGCGATCAGGGCGATAGGATAGTGCAGAGATAAAGGAGTGATAGAATTGGCCACGCAATGATGGCTTGGAAATCGATAAGCAGTTGTGTGGTGCCGTAGTTATGATGTCTCAGAATCCTTTTTGTTTTTGGCCTGTTTTTGGCTTGTTCAATGTCCCCTTTTTTTTTTCTGGCCCAGGAGAGCAGGCTTCCAGCTAGCCTTGGTGGCTTGGGTGCGGAGGCTGGAGTGATGACAGTTGGAGCGGCTGCGAGGGAATAACCTAGGTGCCAATCGGCGAGGCAGGTCGGCGAGATCAGAAAATTCCGCCCCACAAACAAAAGCACTACGCCCGAGAGATTCGTCAGCTCGAGAAAGAAAGCCTGATGGTAGCGTTGCAGAACTAAGAAACGAGACACCGAATGGGAGGATTCGAAGAAGGAGGAAAAAAGCAAGTGCTATGGTGGAGACTGAGTTGAGTCGCGGGCCCACAGAGCCGGGCCATAGTGGGCGAATATGAGGGGGCCTGGCGCCGTGCGTCTGCAGGAGCGCGGGTGAGGACTAGTGAGAGAGGCGCGAAGTAAGCGAGGCCTGCGACTAAAAAGATACGAAGACACTTTATTTGGTGGGGAAGTTGGGCCCAAGCGTGGGGTAAGGCCGGTGGAAGAGCGACGGCACGTCTGTGCAAACCAGATTTTACATCATACGATGTTTCCCTTTAGGGCAGCGGCCGGCCCCGGATTTTTATAATTGGCGTGAAAAGTCTTTTTGTCTAGTTGTGCTCTGAACTTTTTTTTTTTTTTTGCTCTTTTTGCTATTTTTTATGGTTATTTTTTGCTATTTTTCTATGCTTTTTGGCTGTTTTGTCGTTTGTCTTGGCCCTGTTTTTTCTTTCCTCGTTCCGCTAGGCCCGCGCCCATCGTTTCGTTCCACCTCAGTCCTCTATAATTTGCCCGACTCACGCCCCATGTTTTCCTTTCCGCCATGGTCCAATTTCCGTGTTTGGGGTGTTTTCCCTTTTGCTATTTTAACTTCATCCAGGGAAGACCGCCTCATTCTATAGCCGGTTTTCCGAGGTGCGGCGCCAAACCTCAAAATAAGGTTGCGAAAATGTCGCTGCGTATAGTACAGGGCTGCGAAAGAGCAGTAGATTCAAAAAGCCAGTTCCCAACGACAAAGCGGCATGTCTCTGGAACAGATAAAGAAGCCGTGCCGCTGCCGCTTCTTGTAGAAGCAAACTGCATTAGCCGCATTGCTTTTTGGAGTTTTTATTCCTCGATTTGTACCTCATCCAAGTCTTCTCTGCATGTATGTTATTGTTGTGTCTATGTCGCTGTTCTACTCTGTTTGGACAAGCCTTTGCCTGATCCGGCAGGCCCGGCTCGTACAAGCAACAAGGAGCAAGCAATTGGAAACAATTCAAAACAGCTACAGTGCAAGCGAAAACAGGCTCACGTGAGAACATCGAAGGAAAGCTTTCCGTCTTTACTTGGTAGCATTATTCTTGACCTGGTGCCCCAAAGTGCCTATGCAAAAGCACTCCTATTGCGGGGATTGGAGCTGCATGCCGTCCGCGCAGATACGCTACTGCACCTCGCTTGGACTGTCTTACCTCTGATCACCGTTGTCACCGTTGTCACGTGATTTGCGGGTTCTGCCGCTTCGCTGTTTGCAAGTTTTGGATGGTAAGTAAAACTAGGAAAAGCTATTAATAATAATATTACTGCTGGGAATATTGTTCATATTATTTCTAATGTATGACCAGCAGTTTATTTAAAATAAAGAATAATTTAATTTATTGTTTTTTATACTTGATATCTATTAAAAAAAAGAGGTGGTCAATTCATACCTATTTCAATAGTAGGATTAAGGATGAATGTAAATAAGCTCAAAATAATGAAGCAAATATTAATATTTCACTAATATTCTCTTGTCTTAAACTTGATTGTATTAGGTTATTAACACTATTAAGATTTCACATAATAATGAACCATATATAATAGAATATATATCTGTATTTAAAGGACCTGTATAATTAATTATATCACTTCTTTTAAAGTATTGAAATTCTATTTTATTTTCTTTTCTTAAAATATAAATAATAAATACGGCAAATAATAATTTACCTGAATGAGCATTAATAGATGATAAAGGTGGATAAACTGTTCAACCAGTGATCCTGTTCTTTATGAACAATTCTGATTTTTTGGTCATCCAGAAGTTTATATAATAATTATACCAGGTTTTGGAATAATATCACATATTGTATCTCCTTATAATAATAATAACAATAATACACACCAATTCAATACTCAAAGAGCTCGGCTGATTTCTTGTTTTTTCTGACTTGCTATCCTTTTTATACTGTATCTTCTTACGGCTTTCTGGCTCTTTTCCTCACGTCGCGAATCTCAACATGGCGCGTCTGCCATCAACACGCTTTTATGCAATACACTCGTTACCCAAATCAAGAACATCTTCCCTAACAAATCCTCTACACATCATGTCCCAATACGGTGAGTACGTGGACGACTACGGGGACGATGAGGACCTCGCTGATTTCATAGTTTCGGAAGACATGCCCGAGTCACAGCTGCAGCCGCATTCACAATCGGCGGTCTCGCACGCTCCGCAGGCCCCCAACAACGATGAACTTACCCAGCCAGATGTGCCGTTAGACAGAATCTCAGCCCTCAGTTCATCGTTTCGTGCAAACATGCCAGAGACCTCTCGTCTTCTCAAGGCACATATCTCGGTGCTTGTCTCTGCTCTTGGAGGGCCCGATCACTCCTCCGAGAAAGGCATATATAAACTTGGCCATGACGCGTTGGCATGCTTGAAAGACATCAAAAGATGGATCCGTGCTGTTGATGAGAAGAATGCAGTATATGATGTGGCTCTCGCTTGCGCCGAATGCGAGTTGGTCAAGAATGATTTGACCGTAATCCTTTGTCAGTGGGATAAACCCGCCGCAGACGTCAAACGTCCCAGATCCATTAACAAGATTCTACTTGCATGCTTAGAGTTGCTTGTGCTCCTCACATGGCCGACCGATGTGAACAGGAAGACTCTATTCAAAGATTATACTGCCAAGACAAACAACAGACGGGCTCAACTAGCATACAAACACCATATCATATCTTACAAAGGCGGTGCTACTTTGAAGGCAGTCTTGAGGCTCGGATTACACGCACTTAAAGTTTCCAGTGAAGACAGGGAACCCCGTGATGTAAACATATTGCGCCTCATCCTTTACTTCATTCGTAATGTGCTATATATCGAGCCATTGCCTGCTTCAAAGGGGCCAAAGGCGGTGACAAATTCTTCTTCGCTCCCATATGGCTTGAATGCTGATGAAATAGCACTACCCGCTGTCATTCAGGCTTTTGAACGAAATAATGTTCTATTGTTTATCACGACCATAGCTCATTCTGTGCTGACTGACTTGGAAGAGGATTCGTTTGGCATATTGGTCATGGAATGTCTTTCTCTACTCACGAAAGGTGTCTCAACACAGGAGGTGGTCTATTTCAAGAGAGGTCTACCCGATGCTGAGACCAAAGTTCCTCCTGCGTCGAGTGTAGCAGGTATGACTTTACTGGATCTACTTTCTGAAGAAGACAGGAGGAAAAAGCACGCTAACAAGGTAATCTCGACGCGGCATGGCCGTTTTGGAACTCTTCTATCCATTCAAAACCATAGCAATTCATCTCATTTCGCTGTGTCTGGACAAAAGGCTCTATCCAGTACTTATAACACTTTGGAACAGTTGGATGAGTCCAAAAATTGGCATAAGACATCTAGCTTCAAGTATGACTCCAATGCCTACGTAAGTAAGTCAAGGATCCTTTTAGGATACAAGGCGGCCGAGCTGCTTTCAGGTTTTGTGAACCAGCTTCTCACGAGCAGCTCTTTCAACAATTTATTGGTCTTTGTGGGTCGCTACTTAACAAATCTTGCCAATGATAGAGACCTTGGGCGACGCGGTTTGCTCGATGCCATTGATGGACATGACCTTGCTTCGTATTTCTTAACTATAGCGTGGTTTTTCCGGTTCAAGAGGGAAAGCGCTCAGTTTTATGCAGTTAATCATATCACGCCCCTGGCTGATCAGGATGATTTGACCTATGGATCTGTGGGTGCTGCTCTCAGCGAAGTTAACTTCATTTTGCTTATTTCATACTTTCGCTCGGCCTATGAGGCGAAAGATTACGACTCGTTACACGTGGCAATGATCTGTTTCAAAGAAATGCTTTTAATATCCCATACAATATTTGACAAGAAAAGGACACAAAGAGAAATTGATCTTGAGTCCGAGGATGACGTCAACGAAGATAGAGAACTTGCTGAGGGTATAATCCGCAAATTGTTCTCCCAAAAGCAATTCCTAGATATTTGTGTTAATATTCCAAAGACTGCGTCTAAACACTCTCCCGAGTACCTAGGGGTGGTTGTCTCTGTTGTGCACATTCTTCTTAAGTGTTTCGGGTCATTGGCTAACGAGGATGTTCATTTGTTCATTAAGATACGGCGTAAAATGAGAAAAATGGAAAATCGCTCGGGTTTGAACCACGATATGGCACGCGAGCATTTGCATTTGATTGATAAGGGCTCCGATGAAGAAGATGACGATGACGAAGAAGAAATTCGTTATATAACCCAGGAACGCAAGTTAGATTTCAGAAATACTGAAGTCAAGTTTTTTCATCCAGAAACCGTGTCAACGCATGTGGACTATTTATCAAGATATGAAGATTTGTCTGCCGAAGAAATTAAGCGAGGCTTGTCCTACTTTCATCGTCTTTTCGTTGTACGTAAAGACTATTCTGCATTATATCGATTGGATTTCATGCTTCTCCTCTACAATCTTCAAGCCTACCTCCCCAAATCAACAAGTATACGGCGTCATGTGGATGAATTTATCGTATATTTTATGAGAAAATTCAAAACAGCATTAGGTCGTTTTCCGATGGCTTTAGAATTGATATTCCCAAGGCTAGAAAACATAGAGTATAAGGCATATTTGAGCACTGGAGATCTTGAGGTTCACGAACACTCAGGTGGAAGATCAGCTGGGCCTAAAAATAGCTACTTTGATTCTGAAGCCATTCAGCCACGTGCGGCTCCCCTTTTACAATTCATTGATGAGGACAAACTGTTAGATGATAAGATTGCGATTTTAGTGTACCATCTCGCAAAGAAAAAAAACACATTGAACTTCTTGACCTTCTTGGTGTCTGAATTATCTAGAATTGCTCAAGCTGTTACTGGAGGGAAAATAGCACCTGCTCTTCGTCTCAACTTAGCTAACCGGAGGCTTTTAATTTGTGATCCACACCTTAGATTATTGCTTGAGACCATTGGTTTCGGCCTACCATATTTGCAAAACGATGAAACGACCCTCCATCCGTCCATATCAGGGATAGAATTGCGTCTGGCAGCTGCCTCCTTGGAAAAATGGGTGAAACTTCATCACATTGGAGTTGGAGATATTGAACCTTATTTGGATCAAATCCGACGCTTGATATTTTCCCAGGAGCAGCTTGATTTTGGCATTGAAGCTTTAGGGTTGCTCAGGCAAGCTAAACCGTTTGATAGTGCCAGAGCAGCGGAACTAGAATTGGATGAACATCAAATACATAAGGTGATTGGATTGGCGAAAAGAAAAGAGTATGATGAAAATATGGAGCTTGAGCTGGATGTTGATGATGATTTTGTTGAAGCAGGTGACAATTCTGAATCTGCAAATGATAATGAATCAGATCCACTGTCAAATACAGCTAAAAGAAGAAAAAGACGGAGAGTTCACGAAAAAGAACTCTCTTCAGAATTGGATGATAATCTCTCTGTTGACGAAGATTCGGAGTTCAGGCAATCGCAGAAGAAAACCTCACGAGAGGTGGCCATTGCTAAATCTGCTGAGCTAGTGCATGATTCTGATGATGAGTCGGATGATGAACGCAATAGGGCGTTCTTTGCGAGGGAAGAAAGGCTTCGTCAATTGATCTCACAAACCGGAGGGATTACTGATAAGGATCAGCTCAAGCTTTTTAGAAAGTCGTGGGCAGCTATGGCCAATTCCGATTCCAGTCTGCATATCAAAACCGCTATCGAAAAAGCATCGGTCCTCTTTGTCTCTGAGCTGGAAGATGAAAGTAATACGTCTCCTATATTTTCTCAGCAGAACACACCAATCAATACAGGTGACATGTCAACAGGCGGTACTGAGGACGATAATGTGCATGAAGAGCATGAACTAAAACGTGAAAACAATCTCTCGCGCAAGAGAAGGCTAATTATCGATGATGACGATGACGATGAGCTATGAAGAGTTAAGATATATATTCCGTAACATCAACAAAAAGAAATAAAAAGAAATAATATCGATTATTCTTGGAAAATTAAAAAAAAAAAAAAAATGGATCTAATCGTTCACACAATGAGAATCTTCTCCGTTGCTATTGATACTGTCACGTATCGTCATGAAGGAGCTGATAAACATTATAGATATTCCAAATAATGTACATAAGAGGCATGGGACTGCCTTGAATAAAATGAATTCTAGTTTCTCTTGCGAATTGGCTCTTCCATAATCGAATGAGTTCCAAGACAACTTCAAGAAGCACAAAGGAGGTATAATATATGCCATCAAAGACGCAGATGTCGCACCAATTAACTCCAAAATCATTCCCAAGTTGCACGTGAATAAAGATACAGACATGGACGAAAAAGCAAGAAAGGTTGTGATCAAGAAGTGTTGCCTTTTCGAAAGTTCGAGATGTGCCGTGCTGCGTGAGGAAGTCGTTGAGTTCCATGCCATGATGATATCTTTTAAGACGTCTCTCACGACAAAAAGTTCCAAGGGGAAAGTGGTGAGCATGTTGAGACCAAAGCAAAACCTAGCAATGTTGATCCACGGATCATCACTGCGAAAATTGTTCAAGATGTTTCCCTTAGTCTTGTCCCCAAAATTCAAGAGCCCCAGGACTCCCATGAGGATACAAAAAAAGAATGCTGTGCCACAAGCGTAATGAGTAAGCTTGGTAAATTTCTTGATGGATGCAGCTTTCATCGAATTATATATGAATGTCGTATTGTGGTGACACACGAGAGCGAACGAGATCACAGAAATGCCTTGAAACAAGTTATTGACGTTGATTGTCTTTTCTTGCCGCGTAAGCGGTGCTTTAAGAGAAGAATCAACAAATGGCCCCCGAATAATCGTAATCACGACAATGATGGCCATGCCCACAAGCGCAAACCCCGAGGCCTTGGCCAATTTAGATATGTCCCTATTCAACGAGAGCGGATATGATATGCACGATGTGAAGATTACAATGATGACGTTTCTCTCAAAAAGCCAGCCTATAACAGACGTCGAAGGATTAGTTAGAGAGTGCGGTAGCATCAGCTTCAACACATGAGGAATAGTGTCACCGATGATTACACAGAAGGCCATGCATCCACCATAGGCAAAGGAGCTGATGGAAGCCAACAACAAGATTCGCCCGGGTTTTCCATAGCAGTAATTGACTGTATCTTGATACGATCTTGTTTGTGAAAGATGGGAGTTCATTACGATAAGCCGTAGGGTCCAATCTATTAGAATGGTCAACAAAAGCATCAGAGCAATTCCTCCAATTAGTCCTGCGTGCTTCATCGCTAGGGGCTGGCCAATGATTCCCGCACCCAAGATGGAGTTTGCCATGTTCATGAATGCCATCCACATGTTTGAAGTGCCGTCCGGTGCTGTGTCGTCGAGCTCAAACTCGCTCAAAAAGCCCTCGGAGTCTTCTGCAAAAGGGTTTGTTGGCTGCACTTGGTTAAGATCCAGACGTATCGTTTCACTGCGCAGCTGCTCATCTTGTGCCGTGTCGGGGCCGGGAACCTCAGGCTCTAGCCTTTTGTAGTTACCCTCCAGCATGCTGGCCACCAGAAACTTGGTGGAGATCACCGACGCGTAAAGGTTGTGTGGATGCACGGGTGTTTTCCCCATCTTGGAGTTTTCCTGGGCAATGAAGTCGAAACCAACTGATAAATTCAGGCAAATGGCAGTTTCTTTTAGTGGAGCAGTAAGGAACTATTGCGGGTGATTTTTTTTCTCTTTCCATGAACGGCCGAATTTTGGTGGGGTTTGGTTATTTGCAATTCTGCGAATGATAGTATAGTCTCTCGGAGGAAAGATTTCGCAGAAATTGCAAATGAAGCAAAGGGTCTTTTGAACCTAAAAAAAATAGAGAAAATAGCAATCTACGCCGAGAAGTTCCGACTTTTAGAAACGAATGGCACGAAACTTATCTGATAGAACTGGGAGAAAACACATTTCTAAAAAAATTGTCAACTTCAGTAGCTTCTGCTGCTCTATTCCTGCACTGCCGGGGAATGCCTTCCGCACTCCAGATCTTGCGAGGCTTCTACCTCATCGTCATTCATCTTCTAGTATGAGAGAGCAGAATCCAGGCAAAAGAAAGCCTTTTCAGGGCAAAAAGTTTCACAAAGACCTTCGGGATTTCAAGAACCAAGAGATCAAGCGGTCACTAACGCATCGCGCTCGTTTAAGAAAAAATTATTTCAAATTGGTCGGTAGCCAAGGTGAACATGCTACGCCTGCTTACTTGAAAGATGGAAAGGAAAAGAACCGACAGCCGGACAGCAACGAAGAATCAGGCTCGGGCGACGAACAAAGCGCCAAAAGCCGTTCCCGTCTACCTCCACAAAAGGATTTGCAGAAAAGCAAGAAGCCCATGGACTTTGCTGAGCGAGCTCGGCTAGCCAAACTAAGAAAGGAACAGAAAAGAGAAGAACAGCTCCGAAGAGTACAAGAGAAACGTGCCAAAATTGAGAGTAGCCGCAAGGAAAGAGAACAAAAAAAGCTCAGTCTCTCTAAACGCACAAAGCGTGGACAGCCCATCATGGGACCCAAGATCAACGACTTGCTAGAAAAAATTAGAGGAAAAACAGATTAATGGGCAAAGAGGTATTTTTCATTTCCTTTCTCAACAACGAAGAAACGGGTCTATAATCAAAAGGTATATAACTCATCTAGATACTCAAAGAATCAGACGTTTGAGGTTTATAAAGAACATCACAACGTCGTAAAAGTAAAGTGAACTGAGCCGCTTATGATACTGGAGCCAAGAACCGACGTTATGCAGAACCCAGCTCCATGAATAGCGTCTATAGCGCCTGTTGAATTCTAAAGATTCCTCATAAACGGCCTTTGCGCAGTAATTTGCCATAATCAAGAACGTTCGTTCTGGACCAAGCGGGTTTTGAAGACACTCGTCCAAGTTCCGGGTGAGGTCGTTCGTTTTAAGAATCAACAACACGATACGGGGCATACTTGATAAGATCATCATTAAATCCTCCAAAACACCATCTTCGCTATGCAACTGATGTTGCATATTCATGACCTCGCCATGGTCTCGGCGTTTGGTAATGTCATAGTTGAGAGCATTGTCGGGATCCCTTCCAGTGATTGCCGATGCAAAGATGCGAAACTTCTGATCACCCCTAATGCCAGAGAACTTTTCTGCATAAAGTTTCATTTTTGGCACATCATTGTCCAAGATAGCTAACCAAAAATGAGCATAGTCTCTCTTCATTTGTAAAGGAATGTACCGATACAATCCGTGATCATAAAGTACAAGCTCAAAGTTATGGCCGTTGATGCTGTAGGACTTGTCCACTGATCTAATGGCCAAGTTACCTAGATGAGGATCGCAGTGCAAACCTACATTGGGGGTGAATATCATATTGTTGAAAATGTGAGAAAGACACGATGACACCTCCGCAGGACTGATGTTGTGGTCTCTCATGTACTTCAAGTCATCTAGCCGGGCACCTGCCACATATTCCATAATAAGGATGCGCTTCTCTGCAGAAACAATATTGGGCACCCTCAAAGCAGTCAAACCAATGAGATCCTTGAACTCGTAGGTTGTTTTAATAGCATTTTCCGCCTCGTTGGTGAAATCAAGCTCCACATATATGGAATTGTTGAGCTCGTCACCTAACCACGTCAAAGGGTACTCAGGAAAAACTCTGTGCATTAGATTGAACACAGTCATTGTCATGTACACATCAAGAGGCACAAACTTAGCTAGAGATGGATGCTGAACTTTGACTGCGACCTTTTCGTCTGTTTCCCGTACGCGGGCAATATGCACCTGAGCCAATGAAGCTACACCCACGGGATTGGGGTCAAACTCACTGAAGTATTCTCGAAGCTCTACACCCATATCATTCTTGAACATTTGTTCAATCTCCTCTATCGACGACTGTGGACATTGGTCTTGGAGTGGACGCATGGTTTCGGTCCACTCCGGAGGAAGAAGGTACGTCAACGCCGAGATATGCTGACCCAACTTGATGTATATACCTCCATTCGTCTCTAAAGCCTTCAACGTGAGCACTGCAGCCTTTTTATGCGTGGAATTGAGAGCCTGATTTCGGGATTTCTCGCTGTCAAACTCTTTCAGAAGCACTTGTTTGTAAAGATTAAAGCATCGCACTGTAGTCATAGTCACAACTGACACTCTCCCGGCAGCAATCACTATATGCTGAGCAAAGTCATGGAAATTGTCATTGGTCATATAAAGAGCGCCTCCAGCAACTGTACACCCGGCCAAGATCTTTGGCCAGACTCTTGTTTTTGGGCCCTTGGTCGGCTGCAGCGTCGAAGAAAAATGTCGGCTTTTCGTGCAAATCCGAACGGCTCTATGAACATGAAACATTTTTGCAATAACAGGCTACTGTTTGGTGCCTGTAACGAGAACCAACACAAGCAAAGATTGTGACTTGATAAGTTTATCTGCTGCTGCTCTTTTTGGCAGACCTGACTGCTGTTTACTATATTTATACTATCGAACGATTCTCGGTTCGAGCAATGCACGTGAGTTATTGCGCTGAATCGGCCTGCCAAAATCTGGGGAAAGGTTCTCTCTAATTAAACCATCCAAACCGGTGAGCACTAGTGGCCCCTAAGGATTCAGGATAGGGTTTCCCTTTAACACAAGGTTTTGAAGTTCCAAATTCTGTTGTGTTCATTCATTGCATTCTCACTTTATCTCCACTCTTCGTGCTATTTGCCTACCTAATTCTGATGTCTAATTTATGTTTTGAAAAAATAAGTATTTATAACAGTAATAGAATTAAAAATAACACTTCTCATCAACAATCTCCCTCAACACTACTTTACTGAAAAAAGCTTTCGGGCGAATCGTTGAAGTCCCTAGCATTGACCAGCATCATAAGAGCCTCGTCTTCCATCATACCGAAATCAAAATTGGGCAAACTATCCCAATCAAGATCGTCTGCCGGAGAAAGGGGAATAACCAGCAGTGGCATCGGCGAGTTTGAAGGATTTGGCCTTGTGCTAGGAGGTCGGAGAGGAGGAGTACAGTTGGGGATTTGGCCCATAAGTATACTCTGACATGCTCTCGTGCCACCTCTATGATCTCTTCGTTTGCTGTCATAGTCGTCATCCTCGCTGCATGCCACTCGCTTGCGCTGCACTTTATGAGGGCCGGAAACACTCAAGTCGTGACCAAAAGGACATTTAACGTGGCCGTTTAAAGTTTCTCCTCTCAAATGATTCTCTTCTTCATCATTCACCTTATCTGAACTGTAGGGACATTGTGAGGCACTTCCCATTTGATGAACATTGTTCTCTGCGTCCACAGTCTTGTGTGTCACAGGACACACACCAGCAGGCGGCCTGAATTTTTCATCTACAGTATCAGGCGTTGTCATCACTGGGTAGGGGCCCTGCTCCATTCTTAGGGCAGATGTCTGGTAACTGGCATTTGACATAATCGGACATTTTTCCAAAAGCCGATTGGTGCCAAAGGCATCAGTGTGATAAGATGCGTAAACAGCAGGGTTAATTTTTTGTGGGTTCCGGACAAATGTTTGGTAGAACCTCCATATTTTGGTGCACCGCAGAGCCGCATCCTTATTCATGGAGGACTCAAGGTACTTCACTGTGGAATCAAATTCAACAATCAACTCTTGTTTTCTTGAAGCGGGTACCGAAATTTTCGTTGATTTATGATCCGCCCTGAACAGGTAAACCAACATGTTCTCCCGGTTGGTAGAGAGATGCCTGTCTGTTTCCGGTATGAACCTTATCAAAACTCCTGCAACCAAATGAGACACTCTTGAAAAGCACTCCGCAGCCACCATGAATACGAAGTGCCGATGGGGGCTATTCGAGAAATTTGAACAAGACTCCCGAAGAAATTTGCTTAGCTTTGAGCACTTCTGAAAAAGCGAAGGGGCAACCAGTGCCACTGAGTCCTTGTCCCTGTTTTCCTCACATTGAAGAAGAACGATGTATGACATGTAGAGGGCTAAATAATGTAGAATCACACCAAGTTCGAATTCACGCATACATTGAAGCTTTTCACCCAAGATATCATCCGTGCACTCACATAAATCTGACTCAATTGCTCGAAGCTCAGAGAGAGAAAAAGGACCATTCTCATTGACTGCGTTTCGAACCATCTGGATGCAACGGCTTACTAAGTACTGGCTATGAAGCAACTTTGCAATGGTGTTGTACTGCTTTGCAGTTTCAGAACCATCAAGACTGTTTAAAAAGGCCTCGTGGCTTCCAAGCGACGAAACACTATTGACAGTCAGCATGGCCAGATCCAAGTTTTCGTCCACATGATAGCCATGGCGAAATAATGGAGGCATATTAAAAGCCACTTTATTGATTAGAGCCACAAAATCTGTCCACACTTGGCAGAGTAAAAGTCCAATATTACCAGAGTTCTTTTTCGGAGAACCCAACGAGTCAAATTTAACGATGGTAGGGTTGCGCCAAAGTTGAAGTGGATGAGTACCGCCTTCCACAATGTCTAATAAAACAGAAAAATGTTTGTTAAATAAATCATGCACTTCAAGAGATATGTCTTTCCTTTCATATAAGGACATTAGCCTGTTGGTGAATACTATCAAAAAAACAATGTATGTCAACAGACTAGACAACTCCTTACTGGCAGCACCAAATGTGAACATCTCGTAGCAAAGTTCGCTCGCATGACTTAGAACATGAGAGAGCTGATGGGTGGAAGGCCACTTGTGAAAGCCTGAAGGAAATGTCCTGGCAGCTTGGGCCAAGATTTCGGGACATACGTTTTGAGATGTTCGTAAACTATCGAAAGTTTCTTCAACAATGAGTGCAAGCAAACACATGTAAATAGTTTTTGACCGGTAGAAGTTAGCTTCCTCGGCGTCGGTGTTAACATCAAGCTGAGCCCTGGAGGCTCTTCGCTTGAAAAGTGATCTGATCTCATTTTGAAAAAAAGAAAGAAGTGGAAGTGACATCATTCGATTGTCAGGATTGAAGTAATATGATAGTAGAAAGTCTAGTTGCACGTAATTGAAGAGTGGCCTACGATTGCTTGTGCCTGTAATTTCCTCCCACAAGGAGCGGAGAGAGGGCAGCATATCATGGCCATTCGCAGACGGTTCTTGGCCCGTCAGTGGCATTGGAGACGAGTCCTCCTTCTTTAATTTCACCTTCTCTTCGGAGGGATTTGGATTAGGGGGTTCAGACTCTTCTTGCATTAAGTTGAATTCACATGCTACAACGGGGCACTTGTGGTGGCCACAACTAGCAACAGTTGATAGGGATGTGGATTGTAAGTTGGGATGAGGAGAAGCACCAGAAGGAGAGCCATTTGGATAACGATGAAGAAGGTTTGTTTTGTAGATGTGGTATGATTTCTGCATGCTAGTAATACGGAACCAGAGCGCCGTAAGCTGCGGGTCAATCTTGATGATACTTAACCAGGAAAAAAGTGCGGTTAAGGAAGGGGTTTTTGGCTTGATTCCACTTTGGGACCCGTTATCAAAGCCTTTCATAGTGTAGAATTCATCTTGCAAGATCACAGGACTGGGTTGCGGGTCAGGACTACTTCTTAGCTTGGCCAAAATAGTGACTGGCCACTTTCTGTAGGGCGAATTCTCTCGCAGGCTGTCGCCATCGTGAGAGAGGGAATCTAATTTAGATTGTGATAGGATCTTTTGCAAATCAGTGTTTTTTGTTTGCTCGAGCACAAGCTGAGTTTTCAAGCGCTCTATCTCCTTCAACTGAGCATCAATTGTTGACTGCAACTCCGCCAGGAACTTGACTGTCTGATCCGAGGGAACGAGCGAGTCGGTAGCAACCATAGCCAGCTTCTCGACCCAGCTGGGCTGGACATAAACGCAAAGGTGGGCCACGTTATGCTTGACACATCTTGAACAGGGTCTTTCCTTGTCACACTTGATCTTTCTCAGTTTGCAGTTCAAGCACGAGATCGGCACTCTTCGGCGCACCGCTTTATCTCGTTTTTCCGCCATGAGGAATATTTGGGTTTACGTGCTTGCCCTGCTTCAACCAGGTGTATGATTCGGAGTTTTCGGTAGGCGGAGACGAAGCTGATCGCCAGATCAAGTAGAGCTATATTGGATAGTTCGTAAGCGCAAGGACACGAAAAGCCAGGCCTATTTCGAGCGGGTCTAACACTTGTGTAGGAAATAGAAGGAATACCTTTTTTGCCTCTCTAGCGAAATACGCAATCTCTCTCTGGAAGATTTTGAATGTCCCCAGTGCAAGATACTGCCTGAATCGAGAAGCAGTCAAGGCCGATATCAGCGAGGTCGATGTGAGACTCGGTATTCCGAACTGCATGCTACTGCGATGGAGCCGTGGCACGAAGCTGGCTAAGCCCACAACCTGGAGAGATGGAAGGATGAAAATAGGATAAGAGCGAGTCCAGAACAAGCCACCGGCTGGAGCTCTGTCGAGCCTGTTTCGTGGAATCTGTGCTTAAGTTTTGGGCACTTTGGCATGATCTATTCTTGATCTCGAGGACCTCGCTTAGTGAGGAGTGTGCAGAAGGTGCTCGAGATTAGGCTTCCAGAAAAACGGTAGCTTTATATAAAGCCATCCTTCTCTAGAGCCCACCATAATGATAAATCTAGCACATGACATTTCGAAGAGATCCAAGAGGTAAGGAATTGGCCGTTGCAGCCAAGAATGTCAAGGTGAATAGTAGGCCTCGCCTGTTTCGTGCACGGCTCTAGTGTTTCGGTCTGGACCAAACCACACTATGTAGTGCTCTTTCCTGCTGTACTAAAATCTTCAAAACTCCCGTATTCCGTTCACTTGGAAGTTTATAGGCCAGTATGCTCAATTTTTGGATATGTGGGGTTTGCTATCATTTTAAAGAGGATTCTGCAAATTATAGCACCACCTCTGTACCGTGCAGTGCATGAGCTTTTGATGGTCCACAGACAATAGCTTCTGCAATGCCACACTCAAGTTGGGAAAAAAGCAACATCACCATATCCAATATATTTTGGACCGGCCAACCGAAGACCCTTTGAGGAAATTATAACTCAGGGCCTTTGTTACTAGGGCCCTTAATTACAAAGTACCTTTTTCGCAATGCCTAACTGGGCTGAGAAGGCGAACCGTGCACCAGTGCTTCCAGATTTTGCTTTCCGTAGTTTTGATCCAGTCGCCATTTTTCAACACATCCGTCTCCTGTTTCGTAGATTTTTTCCTATCCGATTCTCTTCTTTTTGCACCCGTGCAGCACGAGATATCGAGCCACAATGTGTGCGTGCCGTCTGAAGCATGCTCTCGAACTACTCCAATTTATCCCATTGCGGCCTAAATAGGGTAGATATTGGAACATAAGGCACTAATTCCCAAGATAAACACGATTTGGGCCAGCCGCATTGACAAAAGCCCAAACAATTGAAAAAGTGGCCTAATCAGTGAACAAAGAAATGCCCAAAAATGAATCAGTGACCTGGGTGAAAGTCAATGAAACGTAGAGCTCAGTAAACCCTTTACCATGTATACAAACCTCATGTCACCTTGAAGCTCTTCATCCTCGAGGATCTCGACCTCGTTATTTGGTGGGTCGAGCTCTTAATTATTGCTTGACTATAACCTGCCCTTCTACCATGCGAATAATACATCCTTGGTTACTTGGGCTTGCTACAGCAACAACCTCAGACAATTCGAAAGTAATCTCTACAATAGAAGAAAACCAGTCCCCCCACAAGCCTGAAGGGGATAAAAATAAAGCACCGATCTCAGATGAGTATTGGAGCAGAAGGCGGCCAAAGCTGGGAGTGGAAATTCGCTTCTTGCATATTTTTCCAACGTTGGAAGCGTTTATAAGGCTCATGAAAATAAATTCCAGAAAGAAATTGACTCCCTTCCTTCTCAATACATATTCTGGGACACGAGAAACGATTTCTTGAGGTGGCCACCCAAAACATACCGAAACACAGATGGCATTTCCAGGGCTTCAAGGCTGCCGTTTGGGAACGAGAATGTGTTCACTTCCCAGGTCGCCAGAGATGGAATTTTGGCTGTAGCCATAGTCTAGGGTGTTGTGAACGATACAGGCAAGATTGAAGGCTCTTCAGTCTTGCAACCGAGTTTTGCCATAGTGCCAAAAAGTTGTTTGAGTATGCCTCATTGAGTACCATGTTAGCCGCACCAAACTCTTTAGCTTGGCGTATGAGGAAGTCTGGAAATCACAAACGTCTGAAAAGAGGAGATCAAACCAAATATTGCAGTGTTTGAATCAAACAACTTTGTCAGAATTTCAAACATGGGCAGGGTGTTGCCTTACATTGGAGAAATGGAAATTATCCAACGCACAAAGCATCTGCTCCAAGACAACGGGTCGCCTTTTTGTGTAAAGAAAACCAACAATGATTTACTTGTCAATTACATTTGGAGATTATTTGTTTCACTGGGGTTTCTACTTGTGCTGTCCTATAGAATTGTCGACTCTGCTCTTAACGCCTCGCGTGACATCACTTTTCCAAATGGCATCGATTTGGCCAACTCTGAATCCAGCCTCGGTCACCTTTACAATACGAGTTTAGTTGCAGCAAAGATTCTTTAAGCGAAAGCACCAACGCTACGGATAAGATGAATATGTGCAGCCATGTATTTAATTTTTGCACCCAAGAGCCTCTAAGCGAGGATGCCAACAGAATGCAAGAGGCTTTGAAAGTTGGCTTCTGGGTGAAAGGGTTTTTCTAATAAGTTACTTGTACTTGCAAGCCACCGCACTGATTTGACTGTGACTTGCTTGTTTTTTCGTTTGCTTCACTAATTATTTGTATCTTTATTCTATTCTTGTCCATGTAATCTTGCTCCATCACTTTCCCCCTCTCAAAGCCCCAAGGAACGCCAAGGTCGCCTGAAGCACCAATTTAACTACGGCACTTTGAGGATATAGAAACTAGATCAAATGCTCCCGCTTCTGCCCTAGTTCAGGAAGAAACAGCCGTTTTCATTTACACCACTCTCCGGTTATACCTGCACGTACCAGTTACTACTTCGCGGTGCACCTCTTTAACGCAAGCATCAGGCTAACACTACCAACCTCTCATTGGCTACAGGCTTTGTATAAGCACCACTGCCTTATAGCACATGTCAGCCGGGATTCCAGTTCGTCTACTAAACGAGGCTCAGGGCCACGTGGTGTCGCTTGAGCTCACCACTGGTGACACATATCGGGGAAAACTCATCGAGAACGAAGATAACATGAACCTATCGTTATCTGACGTGACTAGAACCAAAGGAAGAACTGGCGAGACTTCTTACATGAACCAAGTGTTTGTTAGGGGCTCGATGATTCGTTTTGTCAGTGTTCCGGATATTTTACGAAATGCTCCAATGTTCTTGATGAAACCGGGTGAGAAGCCCAGACCACCCGTTAGAGGACCTCCACCGAAAAGACTGAAACACTAGGCTACTCAATACACCACCTGCTGAATCCTCAAATTGTGGAGACAAATCTTACACGGATATATAATTTACCGGGACAGACCATTAAATATCTTTGTTGGTGTGCCTAATACAAGCTCTAGAAATCTTAGGTCATAGTAACAATCTCTTCCGCCGATGTTGGGTGGATGGCCACACAGTTGTCAAAGTCACGTTTTGTAGCACCCATCTTCACGGCAACTCCAAAACCCTGCAATATCTCCGCCGACGAGTCTCCAACAATATGTAAGCCCACAACTTTCTCCTCGGGGCCCGCACACACTAGTCTATACGCAGTTGGAGGCTTGATCTCATCAGCTTCTGCCATGGAGTAGTACATACTTGCAAACTTAGTGTTGTAGATCTTAACATTGTCTTTGCCAAACTTCTCAATGGCGTGTTTAGAAGTCAAGCCGATGGAGCCCGCTTCGGGGTGCGAGAACACGACAGAAGGAATATTCTCATATTCCAACTTATCTTTTGCAAACACCTCTTGACCAGAAAATAAACGGTTGGACAATCTTCTGCCTGCAGCAATTGCGACGGGCGTCAACTCAAAATTTCCCACAACATCTCCCAAAGAGAAAATTTTGCTGTTGGATGTTTGCTGGTACTCATCAACGATGATGCTGCCCTTTTTGTCAGTCTCAACACCCACATTTTCTAAGCCAATGTCAAGCAATGCTTTTCTTCCGATGGTCCAGATCAATGCATCGACTTCCAATGTGTTACCATTCCCCATATACACTTTCCTCTTGTCGCCAACCTGCTCGACCTTCACCACACTGCCAGAATTCTTGACAACATCGATGCCCAACCCATCAACGTAGTAGTCCGTGATGGAAGTTTGAATAATGTCATCAAAAGCCCTAAGCAATGTGTCACCACGGGCAAGCAAGTGAACTTCAGACCCAAGGCCCCTGAGTACACCAGCAAACTCTACACCGATGTAGCCTGCGCCAACAATAGCAACAGACTTCGGCTGCTCGGTCATGTCAAAGAAGCCATCAGAGATCATTCCCAATTCGGCACCTTCCACGGTTGGGGGCAAGATTGCTTGGCCGCCGGTCGCAATAAGAACCTTGTCTGCAGAAAATCTAAGGGTGTCATTCTTGGAAAAAGTTTTAGACAAGAAGGGGATCTCCTGATCGCCAGAGAGAGTCACTTCCACATCCCCGTTCTCGTTGAAGAACTTGGCACTGCCGTAGACAAAATCCACATTTTCTTTCTTCAAGTTGCGTTCGTATATTCCGTTCAATCTGGTCACCATGGCGTCCCGCTTCTTCTTGAAGCTTCCCCAATTGAAGTCACCATACTGGACATGCTCCTTCTTGTCCGAGAGTTCGTAGTTTTTGAAGTGTTCCTTCTTCTGAGCAGTGTCCGCAGCGTACCACATCATTTTCTTAGGAACACAGCCTACATTGACGCAGGTACCTCCGAGTTTCTCGAAGTTCTTTTCAACCAAGAGGACTTTGGCTCCATATTTGGATGCCCGGCGAGCAGAGGCTACTCCACCGGAGCCTCCGCCAATCACCAAATAATCGTAATGCTTTGCAATCGAGTCCTGAACCGGAGCCATGGTCAAATGTCTATTGATTGAGTTGAGGCGTGAGACAGATCTTCTAAGAGAATTCGTTGCCAAAGCAATCATCAATGGCACAACGCAGGCAGATGCGAAATGGACGACTCTTAACTGTGGCGAGAGCGTTCAGTGCAGTGCAGTGGAGATTTGAATGCGACTAAGACGTGGGCTCTAATTTGTAAGCGCGCACGCATGGCGAGGCTCCATGGACTTGGCACCTTTGCAAGCGTGGCTAATCTGTCATGAAATCGTCATGGAACATGACTTGCACAGTTCGTCGACGGCACTCTCGCTTGTTCGCCAAGCTCCTCTCGTCAATGGGTTTCTTAGGCTAGTTGT
Organism: Metschnikowia agaves; assembly: GCA_963678735.1. Taxonomy (NCBI): domain Eukaryota; kingdom Fungi; phylum Ascomycota; class Pichiomycetes; order Serinales; family Metschnikowiaceae; genus Metschnikowia; species Metschnikowia agaves. The sequence continues at coordinate 794,805 of CAVMBV010000011.1, read as the reverse complement.
AAATTTTCGTAGAACTGAAATAGGCGAGTTTCGAAGCAAATCCTAGCTATGGATCACAGCTGGAAGGGTGGCAGTCGGCATACGCCTCCTTCACACGCTGTTTCAATAGACCAAGAGTATAAGTAAGAATCTCAGGGTGGTCGTCCGGCTCGTCGTCAGACTCATGGCAGTCCCCATTGAGGCCCAGCTGTCTCTCATACGTGGAGGTAAGCCACGAACTGGTCAAGTCCAAAAGCTCCAGCTTGTGCATGGGATGATCGAACGATTTTGCCGAGGGTTTGGACGCTGGCAATGGGTCATCGAACAGATCTACGAATGACTGGCGAGTATCCTTCAAGTCCTTCTCGAACGCCTTTTCTTCCTCCAAGAGACCGAGAATGCCTTCTTTGTCTTCGTGAAACGCCTTCTGCACGTTGGCCACGTTGTCGTAGGCGGAGTACGAAGAGTTGTTCGTGGTGTAGTCCACGTTAATGTTGTTGCTGTAGCCAAACAACTTGCGAAGAAACTCTTTCTTGTGGAACACTTGGATCTTGCGCTTGCCCAGAAGCATTTGGTTGGCACCGAATGCCCGCGCCTGAGCCACGTTCTGCTGCTGGCGATAGAGCCATAGCGCTTTCTTCTCTGCCTCTTCGATGTCATAGTAGTCTGGCTTTGTCTCACACGTCCGGAGAGCCTCGTAGTTCTCCAAGATTACATGGAGCTCGCCCTTGGTAAAGTTGGGTATCAGCAGGAGGAGCAGTAGCGCAGCATCAGCACTGGCTACGCACTCCGAGCCCATAATTGAGTCATTGTGGTCCGTGTCTGGTGTGCCAGCCGCAGGGCTGCTTTCCATGGCAAGCTCGGAGTCCGCCGAAAGCGAGGAGTGGTGGTCGAATATAAGGTCAGACGTGATCTTCTCTGCCGACTCCCATGCTCGAACTTGCGACTCTTTCACAAAAGGGCCACTGTGCACCGCCAGGTCGTCACCTTCCGGCCGTCGCTGCGCCGAGGCAAACACAGAGTAGTCGTACTTGGACAAACTGGCAGGTTTGCGGAGCACAAACGGGCGGAGTCCAGAGTGCGCCTTTTTCAGCTGCTGGAGGTTGAGAAGCTTCTTGGACGCCGCTGCGGTGGACGCAACGCCGGAGATCCGGGGCTGCGGCGGCTTTGATATGTGGCGTGCGATATGTTGCGGGTTTTCGCCAGTGTTTATCTTCTGCTGGACCCTGCGAATGTTATTGCTTGGGGTGCTTAACAAAGAGGTTGACGAGGAAACGGTCCTTTGGCTGACATTGGCGTGGCCGTTGTGCGACATGTCATTCAAGGAGTAGGAGGAGACCCGGAGCTGCGGGGGCGCCTGTTTTGGCGGGCACTTCTCGTCGGCCATGGAACTGCGGAGATGCTTATATGTGTATTTGCTAGCGATCACCACTGCAGCGCACTGCGATCGTGTATCTGTAGATCGCGGTAGTTTGTATGGGGCCGCCGCGTCCTGTACCGGGGCCTTTAGCTTGCGCCCGCACCAGGAGAGCACGGCTGGATACGGAGGCAGTTTTGCAGTCAATACGGAAGCCACAAGTCTAGCAATTTTAGTGATTAGGACAGGCAGGCAGCGGGCGCAGGACCCTCCTGTTATAATATGCAGGTGCTCGGAACCGCTTCTTCTGCTTTTTCCGCTTTTTCCGCTTTCTTTGTTAGTTTGTTTCTTTGTTCCTAGTTTGTTAGCTTGTAGTTGTAGTTGTAGTTTGTAGTTTTCCTTGATTTACATCTTTCGGCCTCGTATCCTTCCGTTGGTCGTCCAGCTTGTTTCTCCACCGCCACATACATCTCCCATACTTTGCTTGTTCGAAGCGTATTGGCTGCTTATCTAGAGCCAAAGCGCGCAGTCACGTAGGGCTACAGCCCTAGCGACTGCACACAGACGCAGCGGTTCTTGTGCGACGCACGTAGAAAAAATTCTCGCGAAGCTACTAAGAAAAAAAAAAATCGCTACTGCCAGTTCCCATACCCAACACTCGACAAGATGGCTACTGAATTGACCGTTCAATCTGAGAGAGCTTTCCAAAAGGTATGTTCAGTCGACCGTGTGCTGCAGCGTCCAACAAACAGCATTGTTCCAGGTGCCCTGCCGGTTGAGATAACTCGATGAGTCGCCACAGCGTAAGCTCGGATACAAGAAAGCGACCCCGAGATACAATAGAGACCTCGAGCCATAACTAAGCGTCGCTAGCGTTAGACGCCGGCGTCGCCCTGTCGGAGACAACGTGAAACCATGGCTTGAATATGGGACCGGACAGTGATGTTGTGGGCGAGAAAATCCGGCACCGTTGCCCATCTACTGCACCAATACTAACAAGCTTTAGCAACCACACATCTTCACCAACCCCAAGGCCAAGGCTAACAGAAAGGCCAAGAGATGGGTCAAGGAGGTCGGTTTGGGCTTCAAGACCCCAAAGGCCGCCATCGACGGATCTTACATCGACAAGAAGTGTCCATGGGTCGGAGACATCTCCATCAGAGGCAAGATTTTGACTGGTACTGTTGTTTCCACCAAAATGCACAGAACTATCATCATCAGAAGAGACTACCTCCACTTTGTTCCAAAATACAACAGATACGAAAAGAGACACAAGAACGTTGCCGCCCACGTTTCCCCAGCATTCCGTATCCAGGAAGGTGATGTTGTTGTTGTTGGCCAATGCAGACCTTTGTCCAAGACCGTTAGATTCAACGTCTTGAAGGTCGCCGTGTCTGCTGCCAAGTCCAAGCAGTTCACCAAGTTCTAAGCTACATTTTCGGGCGTCGCTTTTCGGGTGCTTTTGAGTGCTCGGAAGGGCCCTGGCCGTGTATTTACATTAATGTTACATTAGCAAGTTCAACAATCGTAGGCAAGTAGCCATATCTACGTGTCGAAATAGCCACCTGCAACCGTTCTATGTAATTGTAAAGTCCTACAAGTTCGACAGCACTTCACGGAGCGTCACCGACACAGCCTTCTCGCCCCACTCGTTCAACATGTCCTGCAACTTGCCCTCGCTGTGTAGAAGCTCGAAGTCTTCGCAGCCTCCTCTGCTCTCAACGGTGGTGGTGCCCAAAATGACATTGGGCACCGTACGTCGTCCAGTGACCCGCCCCACATACTCCTGGAGCTCGCGTCCGTGCTTGTGCTTGTCCAACTCAACGATCTGGGGCTGCGGTGTGATTGTGTAGTGCTCCAGCAAGAGCTTCTTGAGTCGACGGGAAAAGGGACATCCCGTTTTGGAGAATATTGTCATGGGGGCCAAAGCACGGATCTGAAGAAACTCTTTGGCCGCATCGAACGGCGCCCCTTCCTTCTCCTGAGTTCTCACTGGGACCGGGGGAGTTTCCGGGTCCTTCACCACCACGCCGCCGGTCGCTTCCTCGTGTTTCAACTTGGATATCTCCTTATTGATGGCCTCATCCACCAGGTCTTTGTGCTGCGAGTCAATCAACGTTTTTTCCGTCGATATCGGGCTGACCTTTTGGGAATATTCGCCGTAGGCATCCTGGCTGCGGAAGAGAATTGCCAACACCACAAGCAGGGCCACCGCGAGAGCCAATACACGAGTCTTCTTTGCGCTAAACATAGGGAAAGCCGTGTAGACCGAAGTAAGCAGTGGTTTTGCCGGGCCTGAGAGCGCGCGCGGGCATGTTTTCTGGGCCGGCCCAATCCAGCTTGCGCGTGTCTACAGAGTGCGGACCCAAGCCTTTATTGACAAGCTTTATCTGGATCCTCTTGCTGCAAACGAAGTGGCGGAAACCGAGCGGCTGTTCCATTCGATTTCGCTGCTTCATTGGCCACGGCCTCTTTGTGAACCTCCTCCGCCCGCGTCCTGCCTATTGGCTTGGAATTCCTTGTGTTTACTAGTCATTGTCTACGATCTCTAGCCTGCTCTCCGCATTCTGGTTCGCACGCCCAGAAACATTCCCCGGCCCTGGCTGCAAAATACTAAGCCTCGTTGGATGGTTCCGGAGTAGTGTCTTTGACATATCGTCCTGAAAATAAAGTGGAAGCCCGATCCAATAGCGCACCACTGTTCCAGAAATGATCGTCAAGGAGCAGGTTCGTCTGCCTGAAGTGCATTCGCCACAATCGCCAATTTTTCTCGCTGCGCTCGGCCCAACACTGGACCAAGATCAACGGCACCGAAAGCGCTCTTTGCTCGCCTCGGCCGTGTCTCTATGGCATAAGGACATTACCTCGAATGTCTCAGTTCGAGATGCCCTGCTTTTTTTTTCGCCTGTTTCCCGTTTTGTTTGTTTTGGTCCAAGTTCAGTGGTATTGTCTCGCTAAATTTTCCGCCTCTTCCATTGTGCTTCCTGGACAATCCCTCATAAGGGCATGAAACTGAGACAATGAAGATAAACATTGATGTGCAATGTTTGTGCACGGGGGTAAAACATATAAAAAGCCCGACACCCAAGCTGAGATGAAGATTTCGTTACAGTTTTTTTCGAGGACTCGGCAGGAATGAAAATTGGCTCCTTTGGTGTTGTCACCTTCTCTCTCTATGCGCTTTTGCAGGTTTGTCAGGCCATGCTGATTGATAATGCGCTAGAGCAGTCTGATCGGTATTTATTCTTTCAAGCACTCCAAGCAAGACTCAAAAAATTGAATAATGTATTTGAATACCCTCATCTGGACTTGTTTCCTGAGTATTACCTTCACCCGACTGAGAATCAGGCACTTCAAGCCCTGGACATATCAATTTTGAACCAAGAAGAAATCCCTGTTGCTTCGTCTAGTAAAAATGAAGCCTCTCCTAAATTGTCACCTCCGCCTAAACCAAAAAGGAAGTTTGCAAACAGAATGAATCAGCAGCCACCCATGGATGTTGCAAAAGAGGAAGTCCCTCATTCTTCGATGAATGGTGCAGCTTCGAAACTACCTGAACCACCAGCAGAGTTCAACGCACCAGCGAAATTTCAAAAATCGCCTGAAGCTCAGTTGGAGAACCCTATAGCACAGGAAGGTGTCCAGCAGCCACAAAAGCCTGAAAGCTCATACATTCAGCCAAAACCTCAAGCTCCAAAACCTCAAGCTCCATCTAAACCTCAGGTTCCTCCAAAACCTCAGACTCCATCTAAACCTCAGGTTCCTCCAAAACCTCAAGCTTCAAAACCTGAAGCTCCTCCAAGACCTGAAGCTCCAAAACCTGACGCTGCAAAACCTGACGCTCATCCAAAACCTCCAGTTCCTCCAAGACCTGAAGCTCCTCCAAGACCTGAAGCTCCAAAACCTGACGCTGATCCTAAACCTGAAGCTGATCCAAAACCTCAAGACCCATCTATGCCACAAATTCCTCCAAAACCTTACCCACCATATAAACCACTAGTTCCTCCAAAACCTCAAGGCCCATCTTTACCACTAATTCCTCCAAGACCTCAAGCTCCTCCAAGACCTGAAGCTCCAAAACCTGACGCTGATTCAAAACCTGAAGCTGATCCAAAACCTCAAGACCCATCTATGCCACAAATTCCTCCAAAACCTTACCCCCCATATAAACCACTAGTTCCTCCTAAACCTCAAGGCCCATCTATACCACAAGCACCAAGGATCTAGAGAAGCCCATTTTCGCTGAGTAGCACATTACACCTTGCAAAGCCAACAGTTACTAGCGTCCAAAGATCCTACTGTTGGGGCCAACCCAAGCTTGGAGCGTAAATAAAGAATTAACCGAAAACACCCGAAGAAAAGAGATCACAATTCCTGGCTCATCCAGTTCGGAGTCCAGAGGATCGCTTTCTAGCCTACTGCCATATCTACTTCACAGGGATTGAACAAATTCTATCAGGCATAAAGATGCCCTTAACAGAATGTTCTTTTACAGTTTAATGCATACAATGTATTTGATATTTTAAAGAAACTGCTGTTTCACATAATTCATTACGTAAGACGAAAATCTTTTGAGAATTTGAATTATTCCGATACCTGGTTTCATGTTGTATGTTTTGTAGTTTAAAGTAAATCAATTGAGAATATTGAGCTAGCTCTAGTCATTTTATTTTAATTTTTCCTTCCTGTTTTGCCGGAAATGTTTCTACTGATATCTATGTTACATTATACGCGTCATGATGACAGATTATCATGAAAGGATTTCTAACCTATTCGTGGGCTTTTTTAGTTGAAGTTTTGCACCTCTGTCTGGGTAATGTTAGGCGTATTGTTTCAAGTAACGCAAGCAGTTGGACAGCAAATAGACTACCCAGCGACGGCCTTCTGCTTCGTTATACTCGTTTTTAAGTCGTAATAAGAATCCATTAGCTATAAACCAAAACTACTCACAAACCTACAACTTCTCAGAAGTGATTGGTCTGCCGATTGTGGTCACGTCATCATAAATCAAAGTGGTGACAAAGTCTGAATATTTCTCGCCCAAAGCCTCTGGCTTGAAGTACTCCAAGGCCCTCTTGAACTTATTTCCTGGTTTAGCAGACTTCTCCAACTTACTAGCCTCCTCTTGTAAGAGCTTGTTCACGTAAGCCTTGTCAATGACCTTACCCTCATCGGTTGTAGCACCATGGGTCACCCATTGCCAAAGTTGCGTTCTAGAAACCTCGGCAGTAGCTGCATCTTCCATCAAGTAGTTAATTGGGACACACCCCACATTTCTCAACCAGGCCTCAATGTAAGACAAGCCGATAATACAGTTGGCCCTGATACCTTGTTCAGTAATCTTAGCGTTGGGCACATAAGGACTCAACAAGTCGCGGGCAGTGATAGGAACGTATGGCTTCTTTGGAGGTACATTGATTTGATTGGGACCCTTCATGTGCTCATTGAACACCTTCAACACGACTGGCACCAAAGCTGGGTGGGCCACCCAACAGGAGTCACATCCTGCCTGGACTTCTCTCAACTTGTCCTTAGTGACGTTCTCCATGGCGGCATTGTTTCTGGCCTCATCATTCTTGATTGGAATCTGAGCAGCCATACCACCCAAGGCATGGACTTGACGCTTGTGGCACGTGTGAACCAAAAGCTTGACGTACGACGCCATGAATGGGGCCGACATTGTCACCTGGGACCTGTCTGGCAAAATGAACTCCTTAGAGTTTCTTAATGACTTGATGTAGGAGAAAATATAGTCCCATCTTCCACAGTTCAAGCCTCCAATGTGTTGCCTCAATTGATAAATAATTTCATCCATCTGGAATGCAGCAGGCAACGTCTCAATCAACACCGAGCCCCTAATGGTTCCTCTTGGAATGCCAATGTAGTCCTGTGCATGACAGAAAATGTCATTCCACAACTTGGCCTCTAAGTGGTGCTCCATCTTTGGCAAGTAGAAGTAGGGACCAAAGCCCTGAGCCACAGTTTCCTTGGCATTGTTGAAGAAGTACACGGCAAAATCAAAGATACCACCAGAAACAGGCTCGCCGTCCACTAGAACATGCTTTTCATCCAAGTGCCAGCCTCTAGGTCTGACAATCAAGGTGGGAATGTGTCTCTTAGGGTCCAAGTTCAACTTGTACTCCTTCTCTCCAGAGGAGAAGGTCAAATTCTTACGCACAGCGTCGTACAAGTTCACTTGTCCATCAACCAAGTTATTCCAGGAAGGAGTCAATGAGTCCTCAAAATCAGCCATGTAAGTGGCTACGCCCGAATTCAACGCGTTGATCACCATCTTCCTGTCGGTGGGCCCGGTGATCTCCACTCTTCTATCCTGCAAACCAGGGGCCAATGGTGGTCCCGTCCAGGTAGGGTCCTCTCTGATGTGCTTGGTTTCTGGTAGGAAGTCGGGCAATACGCCCAGGTCTCTCAACTTTTGCTGCTCTTTTCTGTTAGCCAACAATTTTTTTCTCTGGGCCTGGAAGTTTCTGTGCAAGGTGGCCACGAAGGCAAGGGTCTCAGCAGTCAAAAGGTGCTTGGCCTCCAGTGGAATTGGGCCCAAAATTTGCACACCCTCAGCTTTCGAGGCAACGGTGGGGAATGGTGAAGACATGATCTGTGAATTCAGTATAGTGCTCAAGTGGAAGTTCCCGTAAATGTGACTTTCACGATTGGGGAGTCTACAAAAGAACTTTAACGAGTAAAAAAAGTGGGGAGGCTCGGGATCATGGGGAACGAGCACCTTATATAGCCATGAGCCTGGCCACCTGCGATACCCCAGATTTGCATCCAGCGGAAGCTTGCGGCGGTCGGAGTCAAGTACTTGCAGAGCGCGCTTGTGACCCTGGACCCGGGCAGTTTAAGCACGGAGATGTTAGGATGTGCGGTTATCTATGCAAGTCCGTACGGGGCTACTCCGGCGCCGCGCGCCGGCGGCGTCTCGGTCTACCGGAAGCGCTGTCGTTTCGTTGGCTGATAGAGCAGTGGGCTCGGCTCGGCGGCGATTCCCGTTATCCCTATGACCGAACCGCATGAAACATTACGTGTGGTATCAACGTATTTGACTCTGAATTGTGTAGTCCGTTTGTACTCCGAGTGGGCCGCAAAACGAAATCGGACCACACTGAAACCCAAGCTATATAAGTAGGGTATTTCCTGCTCCGAGATTTCCTGAATTTGTGGTGGTGGCCCCACTCACCAGCGGGGAGGGTTGGGTGTTGCAGCACGAGGAAGCCGCGGCGCAACCGAAACGGTATCGCTGTGAGGTTCTTGGCCCCACGAAGGCTCCAGGCGGACCCCATACTATGCGCACCGCAAGCCAGGCATAGGCATGCCGTTAGTGGCAGGCGAAGATTTGAGTAACAACCTTTTTTTTATTGAGTAAAAACCTTATTAAAAAAAAAAAACAGGAAGAGAGAAAAAGAGCCAGAAGTGGTTCACAAATCTACTCTTTTGCCCATTTGATGCCGTTTTCAGCGGGGGTCACAATGCCCTTCATCGTAGGCACGTAGTTGATTCTGTGGTAGGAATTGATGTTTTTCCTCAACACGAACTGGTAACAGGTAGCCCCCGATTGCCTCGAGGTGATGGTCGAGTAAGCCAAGAAGTACTCCCAGATCTTGAACCACTTGATGCCGTACTTGTTGACCACGTTGTCCTTGTTGCCCATCCAGTTTCTGTACCATCTCCACAAGGTGGCTGAGTAGGATACACCGATGTTGTCAATGGTGACAATTTCAAAGCCAGCAGACTCCAACGCAGAGATCACAAACGCTAAAGGCGTAGACGCGTCGGCTCCAGGGAAAATGTACTTGTTCATGAACAAGCCCCACACCAAGTCTTCGTATTGCCAAGTCTTTCTCAAACCAGCGTACTGCAAAAAGAAAAGCCCGTCGTCCTCCAAAGAGTCACGGACCTGGTTCAAAAACGCACCAAAACGGCGGATCCCCACGTGCTCGGCCATCTCAAGACAGGTGATCTTGTCGTACTTGCCGGAGGGCTTGCGAGACTGAGGCGAGTCCCGGTAGTCGCAACACACAATCTCGGACTGGTCCTTGGACACGCCGTACTTGGCCAAGAGGGCATTTCCCCACTTGGTCTGGTTTCTGCCCAAAGTGATACCGGTGAACTTAGCACCAAACTGCGACGAGCCAAACGTGGCCCAGGTGCCCCAGCCGCATCCCAAGTCCAAGACGTGGTCGCCCTCGCTCAACTGGATCTTCTGCGCAACAACATTCAACTTGTTGTCCTGCAACTCCTCCAACGACTCCTCGCGTGTGATGTCGCTGATGCACCCAGACGTGTAGATCATGCGGGGACCCAAAAACCACGTGTAGAAGTCGTCCCCACGGTCGTAGTGGTCCCTCACCTGCTCCTCGTCCTGGGACTTGGAGTGCATGATCACCTCAGGAATCATGCCAAGCAAAAAAAACCTGAAAAGCGACAAAGTGAATCTGAACAGCGCCCAGTCGTGGCGATACTCCATCACATCCAAGCAGTCGCCCTTGAAGGACACCTTGCCGTCAAAGTACAACTCGTGGAACGTCTCCATGGGGATTTTGCGTCCCATGCCGTTGTTGCACGTCTCGTACTTGGCCTTCAATTCCGGAGTGTGGAACTCCAAGTAGTGTGAGATGGGTTTCCCGGGAAGCTTAACCTTTTCGTTGAGCCGAGGAGAGAACGACGACATCACCGTCCAGTAAGCCATCATAATTGGGAGGGCAAACACAACCGTCAAAAACAACCACGTCTTGAAGCCCAAGCCCAACTTGCGTGTCACGAGCCAAGGCAACCCGAGCACCAATGCCGCCATGCCGGCGTTCGAGAAGTCTCTGCTGCCAGGGCCGTCCGCAGGCAATGGAGCATTGTGGATAGCGGGCGAGTGTGTGGTCATGATGCCACATTCGGCCGATGCCGCAGGCTGCGGCGCAGCTGCCGGTGTTTTGATGAACTCGACGTTGTCCAACATAGTTCCAGGGGGTGCAATGGGAGAAAAATGGAGGATAGGTCGGAGAGCTAGTAGAAGAGGCTGAGATCTGGCGTGGTGGGCGACTTTTCTTTAGAGACCTGCATCTAGCCATCCGACGCGACCGCAGGATGGAACACTCGGGGCATAATGGTAAGATGGGTCATGTGAGCAGCGCACGTGGAACTCTGTAACACCATCACAGGTCTGGCCACTTTGTTTGACGGTACTATGGCTGCTCCCAACCGGCAGGTGGTGTTGCTAGACTCCGACTCTGACGCGGAAACCCCACATGCCTCCAAAGTAGCGAGGGTCGGGCTTCTGGCGGGCGCGAGTGAGCCTCCAGCGACTATGACGTCTTTCGCTAAGTCCTTCTCGAGAGAGTGGGACAGCGGACACGCTGGACATAGCGCAAGCGGCCGTGACGGTGGTGCTAACGGTGCGGAGAGGGCCTCCGACGGCAAAACCGGCTCTTTTCGGTTACCTGAATCTGCCGATGCCACGACGTTGTCTGCGGAGTCTCCCTCCAGCTCCGAGGACAGAGAACGGAGAGACGGGACAGAGCACAATCATGCCAGAGAGACTGTGAACCAAAATGAAGCTGATATGGCGCTTTCTGGCACACACGAATCGCATTCCAGCTCTCCAAATTCGTCTGTAGCTTCTATCGCGCAAGCCATGCTGGACGTGGCTAGTGGATCGTCACTGAACGGGCAAGAAGTGGCGAATGAAGCACGTAGAGATTCAACAAGCTCACAAGCGTCTAGTACGGCTAGCTCGGAATCGGGTTTGGACGAGCTTCTGCCGTCGGATTTTGCGCCGTCGTACGACGACCCCGAAGAAGACCAAGAAAAGGCAGCGATGCTTCGTACCATCGCTGAGACCCGCAAATACCTCAAGGTGGGCGGCGCCATGGCCTTCCTTCAGCTGTTCTTGCCAGCCACGGCGTCCAGTGAAGATATTGCTGACTTAATCATGCGTTTGGGCTTTGTTCCCCGCAAGGTGCCTTCGCTGGACGAAGATGAAAACTTGATGGTTCTTATTGGGCTTCTCAACCAGGCTATGACCCGTGTGTGCCTGCTTCGTCCGCGTCTTGAGCACTTTTACAGAGTGGAGCACGTTTTGGACAGTCTTCGGTCTGCCAAGAATATTCTAGTCATAACGGGTGCCGGGATCTCAACCAGTCTAGGCATCCCAGATTTCAGGTCGTCGCAGGGATTCTACTCGCGGCTCTCAAACTTGGGGCTTACGGACCCACAAGAAGTGTTCGATCTCGAGATCTTTCGGGCAGATCCATCCATCTTCTACTCCATAGCGCACATGATCCTTCCCCCCGACCACGTGTGTGCCCCGCTCCACAAGTTTATCAAATTGCTCCAAGACAAAGGAAAGCTTTTGCGCAACTACACACAAAATATCGACAATCTCGAGGCTACTGCTGGAATAGGCCGTGAGCGCCTAATCCAGTGCCATGGATCGTTTGCGAGTGCCACCTGCGTTACCTGTGGTTACAGCTGTGAGGGTGAAAAGCTTTTCCCAGCTATCCGAAACAGGGAAGTAGCGTACTGCCCAAAGTGCGATAGCAAACGGAAAAAGATGATGAATAATGACTCTGTGTATATTGAAGAGAGCTATGGCGTGATGAAGCCCAATATCACGTTTTTCGGTGAGAAGCTTCCTTCCTTGTTTGAGGATAACGTGGTCCGTGATCTCCACAACTGCGACTTGGTGCTCAGCATCGGCACTTCGCTTAAAGTGGCGCCTGTTGCCGACATGGTGGAGAAAGTGCCCATCGAAGTCCCGCAGGTGTTGATTAACAAAGATCCCATCAAGCATTGCAACTTCGATGTCAGCTTTTTGGGCCTTTGTGACGACGTAGTCAGCTACTTGTGCTACCAGCTTGGTAAAGACTGGGAAATAGAGCATCCAGGTTACAGCCAACTTTTGGGGGCGAACCATGACAATTTGGTTCTAGATGCTGACAATGAGAGGGGTGTTTACCGTGTGGTTAACAGGGAACGGGAGGTCGCTCAGGCCCAAGACAAGGTGGATACAGAAGGCGCATAGAAAGGGAAAGCCAATCGGGACCGAGCACATGTTTCTCAAGCGCCCTTTCAAACCGTGTCTATGGGTTTGTACGGTTCAATAGGTCAAACAGAGGTGGGTGTGCCTTAGTAAATAATGAAGTAGCGAGAGAGGGCATTCCGCCCTAAAAACTACAGTAATACACTAACAAACTAACAAACTAACAAATAACAAAAGAAATAGCACAATCCTTGCTGAAGGTTGTTCTGTCCACATTTCAATTGCATTACGTCACCAGAGGCTCAGAAGAATGTTCTCTGTTAAGCTGTTACGAAGAGTCCATAATTAATCCGCACTCTGGTACGGTCGCACTTCGCCGATTACCAGTGCACCTCATCGCAGTGGACGGAACTAATAGATCTCGAGATCCAGTAGCTATGGCTTCAAGGAGTATTGCAAGCCTCCGTGTATGCCAGCGAGCGGCGTGGAGGATACGCTTTGTTCAACCGGCTTTGTTTTTTCGGCCATGTCACGGAAAACGGTATTCTACGAAGAACAAAATCTTCATGCTTGATCTCGACCTAGACAGCTTGAACGATGAACAGGACCAACAAAACCTCGCCCCAGACACTTCGGTTACGGCTGCCAAGATCTCAAAAATGAATAGTGTTGCGGCAAATAAACAGACACCTAACCGAGAAGAAGTTACGACTGATACGTGCAGCAATGACCTGCTCGACAAGCACTGGACGCTTGGGAAAGGTGATGACCAGCCACAAGCGGACAAAAAAAGCGACCAGGACAAGCTAGACGACATTCTTGCTAGCATTAACTTTAGCGCAGCAGAAGAGGAGCCAGAAGTGCACCAAAAGCCAGCGGATACGGGGCTGAATGACATCTTTGCGGAACTCTTTGAGGAGTCAATGTCAGTGCTGAAGCACGCCAGGGAGCACGAAACCGCAAAGGCACATACCAAAAATAGTGCCTTTCAGAAGAAAAACATACAGAGCATCCCAGCCAAAAATGCGTACGGGCTCAGTGACGAGTCGACCCAGGATGGTGGGGGCTCTAGAGGTCCTGGAAAGAGCTGGAGAAGGAACAAGAACGTTTTGGAAGAAGAAAAGGATTTATTCGAGAAAATCTTTGCCACATACTCAAAGCCCGAACCCGAAAGCACCACGTCTACAAAATTGCAGCAACAAATCCTTACAAACCTCCAAGAGTCTTTTGCCCTGGCCACCGAGGGACCGCTGTCTAGTGCCACGCGGAGCTCACACCAGAAGCTTTCGGAGCATGAGATGCTGACAATCAGAAGAGACAGCGATGAGGCGCTAGAGCCGACGTATAAATACATTCTGGGCCTCAACTCCCGAGCTGCAGTGGTGGACTTTGCACGTGGTATTTTCCTCCGGTTCCGCGAGAGCGAGTTCCAGAAACCTACGTTCTTCCTCCACAAGCTCCGTGGGGAGTCGGCCGACGATTATCTTTCCCGGCAAGCAGAGATGGCCGAGAGGATTGCCGCACAGAGCTCTGCTGATCCGTCGCGGCCATTGTTGAACATATTCACAATGCCTGCAATCTTCAACTACATCCTCCGAGAGCTCGACGCAAAATACCAAGATGGCATGCTTACTCTTAGTTTGTTCAACATGGCTAAAGAGGACTTGGGTCTATATACCGTGGTGTGCAATCAGCAGACATACAATGAGATGTTAAGGGTGCACTGGGCCTATTTTGGTAAGGGCTCCCTCTGTGAAATAGAGCTCATTGTCGTGGAAATGATGAACAACGGCTTCTCTGGAGACGCAGTTACCTACGCAATCATGAAGGAGATCTTGTCTACCTACCGAGCCATGCGGATGGGCCGTACCACGTTCAACCCGGGAGGGCTTCCCATATGGTCGGAAGAAGACGAACGCCGGGCATGGAATCTCAGTGAGAAGACGAAGCACTTGGCTAAGCGTCTTCAGAGGGAGGCATTGCTTGGGGCTCCGCAGACCAAGATTCAGCACCAGTAAGAAAGAATACAGGCGAAGCTCTAATACAGACGAAGCCCTCATACAGACGAAGTTCTACTTGTACATAACATAAAATGCCACCACCACCAAAAGCGGACTACTTTCGTTCCTTTTGATAATGTTGAAGCTGAATCTGAATTAGTTTCAGGTCACATGACTGAATATTCTTCTTCTATTTTTGCTCTATTCTTTTTATCTGAATACGCTTCTATTTTATTTTCTTTTATTCCCAACTACTGGCCAGCCCTACACCCAATCCACCTACCCACCTAGAGATGCACGGGTGTGGGTCCGACCCCAGAATGGTGCGCAGCCGTCTCCATGTTAGCTTTCTAAACGGTACCATCAAAGCAGAAATGAGTGACGGACACTCGCTTCCTATTCCGGCTGGCGAGACTTTCTCCAGGAGTCTAAGCGGCTCACCCTCAAACGCAACAGTGCCCAGCATCAACATCGGAGGGGCCCAAGCGGCGCCGGGCAGCCCGGTCAACGCTAAGTTATTGGGCCGCTCGCTGGACATTAAGAAACAGTTATCACAGTCGTTCCAAGGCAACAGCGGCGTGTCACAGGGCGGAGTATCTAAACCCAAATCGCGGCGTAACTCTGCGTATCACGTCAAGTCGGAGGACGACGGGAATGACTTCAAGTCCGAGGGAGATGCAGGTGACGACGACGATAAAGATGACCAGGGAAATGAGCGCAAACGGCGGGACAACATCAACGAAAAGATACAGGAGCTTTTGACGTTGATTCCTGAGAAGTACTTCCAGGAGGCTGCGAAGGAGGGCGGCATTGGGTATGACGAAGGCGGCTCGAAGTCTACAGGCACACGTGATGGTAAGCCCAACAAGGGACAAATACTTACGCAGGCGGTCGAGTACATTCAAAGCTTGCAGAACTCCATTGATGAGAATAACCGGAAAGAGGTGGAATTGTACTTGAAGATGAAGACACTAGAGATGGAAAGTCGCGGCCAAACGGCCAACGTGCCGATTTCCGTGGGGCTCACGAGCGCCGAGCGGGCTCTTGGCGAGATTGGAGTCGGGCCCGATGCAGAGAAGTATTTCCGCAAAGTGCTTGCTGAGTCCACTGGTGTTAGAAAAAAGGAGACGTGACGGCATGCTGCACGCCTACTGAGCTCCTAGGTTGAGTTTGCCTTTATGTGAAAGACACACGGTAACCTTTTACTATGTTGCACTGCGCGAGGCTATTGTTCATGTCATTTCACTGTATTCTTCCTTATTTGCGGTAGTATTTTCACAGTCTGTGCTACTTCTTGGTTCTGCCTATGCGCTCCCGCTCGTCTGCGTACTCCTCAAGCATGTACGCTGGCAAGTATGTGTCGTGCTTACCCTCTACCTTGAGGAAGTCGTTGCGCACAGTTGAGTTGACGCCGCCAAGGGAGGTGTATCCCTGGTCATAAAGGATGCAGTAGTGCAAATTGCATGCCATGATGAAGTCCCAAATGTCGCAGTAGTGCCAATGCAAGATGGGGTGAATGCGCAAAAACTCAGGCCAGTTGTGGTCAGTGGCCTGCTCATATTGCAATTGTGATCCGTATGGATCTGCGTACCGGATGCCAACAACTATGGCCTTGACTTTTGCGTTCACCTTTTCCAAATAGTGTGCAAACCCCTCTTTCATTGAGGCATCTATAGTGATTGAATTCAAGTGGTACTCCTTATTCGACTGTGCAACAAATTCGTTGACTTCGGGAAATGTTTCTTCTGACCGCACGTATATAGAATCTAACTTGTAATCTTTGCTTAGCGTTTGAGCGGGGTTTGCCTGCACTTTTTTGTAAATGGTAGCTAGGAGCAACGTGAGCATCACAAGACAATCTTTGCCTCCGTTGTACGAGAGGGCAATCTCGTCTAAGCTGGTAAGTTAGTAGGCCGTAAAAACACAAGGATGAGTTTCTTCTTTGGTGACAGGAAGCTCTGATAGAAGCCCTAGGAGTAGCGTTTTTCCACCCGCAGCCCAGATCGCAAGCTTCTCATAGCAAAATAATTGGCGACTTGCAACATACATATGGTTCTCCAAGGCCCCGTCTAGTACTTCTAACGTTTTCTCGACTTTTTTCTTGACAATCTGTCTTCGCTGTGGCCTCTCCACGTACTGCGGTTTTAAGGCGGCGAGATGCTCAGTCGGTAAAGAGTCAGACAAAAAAGCCTGGACTAGATTGTGCGACTCGCGGCACTTTTGGAGAAACGCCGATGGCTCGTCGGTGCCGTTCTCAGTCATTGACCAAAAGTATAGACGAAGCAGATAAGTCGTGTCGAGGCACGAGAGGAGCGGGAAGAGGTGGGGTGTTTTCAGCTAGCAGTTGAGTCCAATTCTGGGGCAGCGATGTCAGGCGAACACATGCCGGAGCGCGCATAGGGCGGAAACCGGGCACTTTCGGGCCCAGCTCGAGCCGCAACTCGCTGAGCATGGCTCGGGCCCGTGCTACTACGCCAGGTGCGGCCGTGGGGTGCTGGCACGTAATCCACATACGCCCCAAAGATGCCGACCTATCTTTTGCGGGAGGCCCGCCTCTTATTTGAACAACATTTGTAGAAAGAATTCTTTGGAGTCTGCGTCCCAGAACCACCAATAGGTGTCGGACATGTCGTCGCCAGCAGGCTTATCGATTTGCATGGACGCAGGAAACGCAAAGGCTATGTTCTCATAGGGCTCCGCTGAAAGCACCAAATATTGCCAGGCGCTGGGGTCGATTTCGTCGTCGTCTTCGTAGTGTTGTTTTTTTCTGTGGAGGAAGGACTTTGCAACATTCTGGTTCTTTTGGGACAATTCGAGATGCGACATGAACCGGAAGCTGGGCTCTGGCGCTGTTATGCGTGGAAGCTGCACTTGGATTAGAATGCCCATCTTGAGGGTGGTTGGCAGTCTGATCTTTTTGACTGTGTATATAGGGCGGCCGATCTTGGCCCAATACCTCTTCTCGACATTGGACAACGACACGCCGTTGTGTTGGTGTTTGCCTCTGTTTTGTTTCTCGTCAAGTAAACGCCGCCGCTCTAGATTCATGCCATGTTTGCGGCCACTGAGGTGGGATATGTAAGACCCTTCGTTCGTATGGGTGGTGAGGCAGAGCCGGCACTCCAACATACCCAAATGGTTGCGAAACACATACGGGTCTCTGTCCAAGTCAAGCACCTGTGTGGTCAAGAGCTCTTTGATGCGCCTTTTCGTCTGCACGTTGGTTTCGTGCTTGTCGGCCACTGCGCCAGCTCCTTTCTTGGAGTTTACTCGGTCGGAGTAGTCCATGGTGGAAGTGGGTCAACAGAGGGTACAGGCGACGTGTCCGAAGCTGTACCTCCCTAAGAACCTGTTTGCTGTTGGGGTGTCAGTTCGTGTTTATCGGCTAGCCAGTTGCGACCGGGGAAGTTGGGTGTTTCTTCTTGCTTGGAGTTGTAGTTTTGATGGGCTGGAGAGCCACTGGCTTGGGCCCGCGATGAGTCGTGGTGCGCAACATCGCGCCGACCGCACCGCCGGCCGCCCAGCCGGCTCAGCGCTGAGCCGGACGAGGAGCGCTGAACTGGGCGAGGATCCTTGATCTCCGGTTCCTCACTGCCGAGAAACAGACTTCTTTGCCTTTCGCTCAGGATAAGGTTCCGAACCCGAGGTCATTTTTGCTTTGGTGCGGATGCGAGCACTATTTCTTGTTTTTTGCACCCAGCCGACGCCCAGCTTTGGGGGGCAGCCCTCGTCCTTCGAATCTTCGATCTGTACACTTTCTCAATTAAAACCACTTCCTCAATTAAAACCACAGAGCTCTCACTCGTTCACAAAGCTACTCGTTCACAAAGCGACTCGTTCACAAAGCTCGTATATTTTAGGCATTGCTCCGTGTTTGCCTCCACGTTTCCTTGGTCAGCACACCACGCCTGCGACAATACTCACGTTACATACACCAGCAACATAGACTTGCTCAAATTAACGACGATAGGTAAATTTTGGTGGTACCGGCCTTTCGCCCAGAGAAGAAAGCTCGCCGTCGAAAATAACAGAAAACGTGCCCATGTGCTGTGACGTCTGGCCGCAAAATTCTCGCCTGGCCCTAAGCCCGCAATTATATCCCCCGAACAGGAATCGCGCACCGCTAATGGACACGAACAAAGATATTTGCCGGTGCACGGGTCCACGCGTCTCCCCGAACCCACCTCAAATTGGAAGTGGCCCGCTCCACGACTTCGGTTCTCACGACGTCCAGCCGAATTGCGTTTGTCTTATACTTCCTCCACGAGCGCCTCTCCTCTGTATTCCGCTTCGTGTTTTGAAAGCACTCGACTTGCCCCGGTACACCGTGTCATGGACTCTCCGCAATTTATAGGCGATTCCACCACCGCCTCCATTTCCAACCAATTATACGGCACGCACTTGAATCGGAATTCCAATGCTTTGACCACGGTGACAGCATCGCCACCAGCAGTTTTCTCTGCCGTGTACTCCGGTCAGAAATTCATCCTAATCTCTGTCCAATTGAATACCCCAGCGCCAGCCCGTGTTGTTATTTTGCGTCGGGTCCAAGACTCTTACGTCAATGTGTCCCAAATGTTTCGAGTGTTGATCCTCCTAAACTTCTTCACCAAGGAGCAAGTGGATGCGTTTTTTTACAATGAGGTTTTCACAAACTCTCAGTATCTTCCGGGGTCCAATGGGTATTCACAGCCCCTCTTCAATGACTTTTCTGATCATGAGGTTCCTCAGATTCGCGGCCTCTGGGTCCCTTATGATAAGGCCATTCAGTTGGCCGTCAAGTTCGACCTTTACAAGCTTATCAAGAGATTGTTTTTGATTGATGTTCACGACATCGAAAAGTTGCCGAAGGCCGATTCTTCGGAGGACTCTGTGGAATCCCCGTCCCCCAGTAAACGATCCTTCGGCGAAGAGGGTAGCTTTATTGATTCCCCATCCAAGAAACGTAAACTATCCAGTGAAGCGTCTCAGTCTGCTTCGGTGATCTTGAAAGCCGCGATCGCAGCAAACACCAACCGTCCGTACACGTTACCTCCATCAACGTACGATGAAAAAGACCGTGACATTGTTTCAGAGGCCAAGCTAGAGTTCAGCGAGATCTTCAAGTCAGATGCAAAAGACTCTGTGACTAAAAAGGACATTGCGTCGAGATTCAAGGCGATCATTGATAAATGTCACGCGAAGAACTTGAAGCCTTCCACTCTTCTCGATGTTTCGCTAGACCAACTAGGGAAAACAGCACTTCACTATGCATCCACTTTGGCATCCACAAACCTAGTGAGCAGCTTCATTGAGCTTAAAATATGTTCCCCCATACGAGGTGACAAGGAGGGTCAGTCTCCTTTGATCTCAACACTTCAAGTCACCAACGCCATGGAGAAAGGGAATTTTGCAGACTTGCTCAGCGATTGGCTTTGGCCAAACTTGTTTCTTTTTGATAACAAGTATCAGTCGTTCCTCCATTACTTGGTTCAGTCAGCCACTAAAAATTTCAAAAGCGCCAAATTTTACTTGACCAAGATCTTGGAGTGGATTTTCACCAATCCGGACAAGGAGCTGAATGTTAATGCGTTATGCGGTAAGATCATTAACGCTCAGGACTCAAAGAATGGTAACACTGCTCTCCACTTGGCCGGTGAACATGGCTTGAAATGGTTCGTATTTGTCTTTCTAGAGCTCAACGCAGAGATAAATCTAGAAAATAATACGGGTGTTAAAGTAACAAATTTCGAATGTGTGAACCAGGTCATTGAGCTCAGAAAAGCTCACAAATCGAACCCTGCGTCTATCTCTGCTATGAAAGCGTTGCTTGACGACTTAGAGGTGGACGACGAGAATGACGAGTACTTATTTCTGCTCATACAGACGGGAGTCGAGTTTTACGAGAAACAAAGTTCCTTCACTGGCATTGGAGAGTTGGAAGACGAACAGTCTTTTTCGAAAAAGCCTAGTAAAATCAACACTGAAGTTGCAGGCTCATCTTTGCTTTCAAACAAGATCTTGAAATCGATTCAAGAGCTTTTATCAAACACTAATGAAGAGTACGAGAAGGTCATTCATGCAAAGAAAAGAGAAATCAATAATTTGAACGAAGAACTACGAGACGCAACCATCGTTACTGCCAATAACCGGTTTATTGCAAAGAACATTACACACAAAATGTCACAAGTCGACACCCTTAAAATACAAATCGCGAACATCAATGATAGATTGCAACTGTTCAGGAAAGATGTCAATGGCACAGATGACGAACAACTTTTCGGTGAAGATTTGGAAAGTGAGACATTGGCTCTTGAGAAAATTAATGCCGATGAACCATTCTTGATCAAACCCATCTACGAAAAAATAGCAAACAACGAAGAAGTGGAGCCACTGGCCAAGGTAATTGAGTCTCTTCCATCTAAGGAGGTTTTGAAAGCAAGACTTAATGCGTACGAAACTGTGAATGCGAATCTAGAACAGGAATTGGAGAAGCTTGTTGATTATTGTGACTTGACGGCCAAGTTCAAGAAGGTTGTTAGCTATTGCACTGGAGTCGACATTAATGAGATAGATGAGCTCTTGGACGGGCTACTTGAGGCAGTTGAGGGCCAGCAATAAATGTAATTCGGCCCCGTGCGGGCATGTATTATTCCATAGAAATGATTAAAGAATTCAAACTAAACCTTCATAAGAATTTAGGGAGTTGACAAGAGACGGGTCGGCTTTGACTATGCGTTTGAGGTCATTGAAATCCAAGTAGTCATTGGTTGGGTCTTTATCTATGGCATGGAACAATTTGGAGGCCCGAAGTTCCGGGGTTTTTTCGTCTTCCGGTAGAGCAACCATCGGCCCCACCATCTTGTATATGGCAGTGACCACCGACACTATGTCGCCGTAGTATATCTTGCCATCTCTATTCAAGTCGTATAGCTTGAAAGTAAAATCAAGCTTTTGTTGGAGGTCGCCTCGGGCAGTGAGGGAAAGTGCTATTATGAACTCCTTGAAGTCGATGTACTTCGAGTTGTCTGTGTCGAAGATGCGGAATAGATAGTGGCAGTAGTCAGTGGGATCGCCGAAGGGAAAGAACTGCTTGAACACCTTGGCGAACTCCTCCTCTGACAATTGTCCACTCGGACAGTCACGTAAAAACCCTTTATACCATTGCTGTAGCTCTCGCTTGTCGAATAAAGTACGGTCGCGTAGCTGTTTGATTTCCTCCTTGGAGAGTTTGGACACTGCTTTGCCCATGATCTGCTGGCGATATTTTATGTTTTTGGCAATGTTTGTGCCTGGGAAGATTTGGAAACAAGTAAGCTGGAGAGATTTGCGGGTAGTGTTTTGCTCGTTGTGGCCCGCGCAGGAGACTAGACAAAAGCTCCAGGAAAGAATAAATAAGTGCTGGTGCCCGCAATCGGCAGCAGCAAAAAGACGGGATTTCTACTGGCAAAAGCTACGAGATCGTGTCGGGAAGCACGAAAGGGCCTTTGATTTCGGGCCGGCCCAGAAGCAGATGGACGGCTTGCGAGGCTGAACATCGAAGCAATTCAGCCCACCTGGCCTGGCTCCGGCAAGAGACTTCGCGCAAATCTATGCACCGGCGGTGGATATAAATAGAGAACTTCTACGTGAACTTGTACGTTTTGGCGCGAAAGTGCACAAGCATCCAGTGCGGTGCTTTCACTGTGAGCAGCAACTCGGGCCACTGCCCTGCCTCGTAGCCCGGCGCCGCCAGGGTATCATTTGTATGGCCCAGAGCCAAAACGAAGCGAGAGAGTCTTTGCCGGCACTCTCCTTCAACGTCTGTTCAAATTCCCTTCAACGTCTGTTCAACTTCCCTTCAACGTCCGTTCGATGTCCGTTCACCAGCCTCTTTCACAATAAAGAACGGCCGCCTGTTTTTTATTCTACTAGCGTTTTGAGCCTAGTCTCTGCATGGAAAAGTGCTCTCAAGCTCGGTGCAGGTGGCTGCGAACAGTATCTGGGGTAAGCCATTGCTCGCCCACTGCTCGCCCACTCTACGGAGCAAATGGAAGAGCCTACAGTGTCCATAGCAAAAAGCAGACATGGCATTTGAACTATTTAGAACTTCTCCCATTTCCACAAGGACTCGCCTGGGTTCACTAATTCATCGTCGTTTTTGGAGAACACAAGGCCGGCCTCTTGCGAAACGAGCACGTTCAAGTAGTAGAGGAACTTGCTTGGATCGAATCCACTCCCCCACACCTGCTTGGCCTCCTCGAGAGCCTTCTCCTTGGGAACAATTTCCTTGGTGGTGATGGTGACCCCGTTGTCCTTCTCGTAGGTCTTGACAATATCCTCCTGTGTCAAGAAGCCAGATTGCACATTGATCTTGTCAGGGAACTCCTCCGAAAGAGCCTTGGAAGCCACCGAAGCAACAACTCTTCCGATATCAGAGATGCTCGTGTAAGAGAACTTGGTCTGCGGGGACCCGAGGTACCTCACGGTCTTTGCATCCGCATCAACTCCAATGTGACCCACCACCTTACGCAAGAAAGGACCGCCGGCGAAAAGAGACGTGTAGATATCAATGACCTTGATTCCAAGATCCCTGATCTTCTTTGAGTGGTTCGTTTTGATGTCAAGAAGACCAGGCAAGACTCTGCTTGCGTCCTCGAGGTTTGTTCCAAACTGCGAGGGAATGTAGAGCTTGGGCTTGACTTCAGCAATGAGCTTCTCGAGACTTTCCAAGCCCTTAGGGTCAGTTCCGAGCAACGACACCACAACATCCACGTTGCCCAACTCCTTTGCCAATGCTTCCCTGCCGGTAGTAACGTCTCCTTGAACGTACTTCACGTACTCGGAAGACTCTTTTCCTTCCGCATTTCTGGTGACGGCCAAAACTGGAAGTTGAAATTTGTCCTTGAATGTCTCGCTCTTGAAAGCTGCAATGGTAGATTCTCCCAAGAAACCGTGGAGACCGAGGACTGCGACAGATGGTTTGGACATTTTTGATTTGTGTTTGAGAAAGGAACTTTTCGGTGAACTGTACTTTGCTCTGGGTGGGAAACGGCCAGATCCAGACGTTTTCCTGGGTTTATATGGATCGAAGTGCTGACAAATGTGGCTCACTGTCAGCAACCATAGTGGGGAGACCCACAGCTATTTTACTAATTTCAGATCATTGTGCAGGAAACTGTACTATGCGATTACGTGAGCGCTAGGAATCAGTGGTAGCCAGGAACGGGGAAGAATCGTTCATTGCGCTATTTATGGAGCAAATCCGAAATTGGTCCACACTATAACGAACAGCGATATGCTCTTCACGTGACATGGCCGCCCTGTCAGCAGCGCCATTTCTTGCCACGGCAGCGTTAGTGGGCCACTGTGGTTCATGTAGACAAGTTGACTTTTACTTCAGTTCCACCTTGGCTGTATCACGTGCCTCAATAGCCTGTTCACTATGGCCGGTATTTTGGGAGCTGGAGTCGTGTACTGCATACCATTTCTCCACTGCTGCCTTGGCAGGTGAGAAAGAGGCGGAAACAGCTGTCGAGAGGAAAGTAAGAAACCACTACGCATTCGAACTTTCCCATGTTGACGCGGAACGCAAGAAACTTCAAGAGATTCCTCAACCACGGAAAGCCCCAGAATCCAGGCTACAACGAACTAGCTGCGCGGATCGACCCGATTGTTAGAACGGGCGAAACGATCGAGGTCAAGAGAGCACGCTTGACGTACCAATCCAGAAAAAGAGGCATATTGGAAAGCGACTTGCTCTTATCAAGATTCGCCAAAAAGCATCTTCATAAGCTCTCTATGGAAGAGTTGAACGAGTATGACCTGCTACTCGATGAACCCGACTGGGATATTTATTATTGGGCTACCAGGAACTACGACGTCACACCTTTGCCTGAAAAGTGGAAGAACTCTGCCATCCTCAAGATGTTGCAGGAAGACACTGTGAACAACAGCGGGGAGATCTTGCGCATGCCCGATTTGCACTGAAGTGTCCTGCGAGAGTGAGAACAGTTAAAAAGTTGTACATAGGTTATTTTCTCTTTCGGATCAGTCTGAACTGTGAAGGCAGTGTAGCCCAAGCCCAAACCATGTATGTTCTCTACTTTGTGCACTAGCTACACTGCCAAATTGAGCCTAGGCTACTGGTTTCTCGCGGTGTCTCGGTGTGGCTTTCCATGCCCAATACCTGCCCCTACTGACGGTTAGTATTGCTAATGTTTCTATTTAGGTGGTCATTTGTATTTTGCGGTTGGTCCCTTTTCTACCCTTTTTATTTGCTTCTTTTTTGGCTCTTCCTGGACTTGTTTTCTTAGTATTCCGAAGTTCCCCACCATTCTGATTTCCCGAGTGAGACCTGCACCATCTCTCTCTGAGATAAATCCCACTCTGGAGATCCCATCAACTAACAAAGTATACAAATACGCCACAGAATAAATTGTGGCTAGAGAAATGACAATCACTTCGGATTCCGTGCCTGCTGCTCTCAAGACTGACAGGGATATTGCGCCCTACATTGCGCGAGCCGTGGAGTTGGCAGAGGTGAACCCCGTGGTCAGCTACTATTGCAAGATCTACGTTCTAGAGCATATTCTCTCGCATAAAGTGCACCAGAGCGGAGACGATGCTCAGAGATTTACTGTGGAGCTTTTGGACGACACTGAGCTGATTAAGGCCTCGCACGCTGACGAGTCCGTACGCCAGGTGCTCCATAGCAAGCAACTCTCGATCAACTTGGTGTTTGTGTTTGCCTTTAAGCTCTTCAACAGCTGTCTTGAGGATTTGAGCAGCTACGATGGGGTATCAAAGGTGCGTTTGGCATCGAAACTTCGGGCAACGATCAACTTTTGGTCGCTCTTCTCTGTGTTTGAGAGCGAAGTGGACGCAATCGACTACAGCAAAACCACCGGAGGTGCGTGTTCGACTTCGGAAGAGTTTTTTGCATTTGTTAAGGATAAACTCAAAACACTCAAGTACCAATTAAGTCGCCTCTTGAAGGACCAGGTGCCAATTAAAGGAGAGGAAAGCATTTTACAGGAATTGGAAGAGTTCGAGAAGTTGACTGGTTGTGAAGATGGTGAGGAACAAAACGATACCCAACCAAACCCGGAACAAGACCGTATTAATCACTTGGCTGGGGAATTAGAGAGCTCGAAACTCGATTCGCCGCCGCCTGGGGTCTCTCCGGACTCTTCCAGCGCCATAGAAGCCATAAATAGGCCTCCTGTTCTAGACGAAGGTGGGGAAACTCATCATCTCCCGTCAACTCCTCAAAAGCATCCATCCCTTGGCCCTGAAGACGACGAAGATGGTCTTACACTTCCTGGTGCTCCCAATTTCGACCCCTCCTCGGATTCTGAACCTGGCCTTCAACTCCCTGGGGCTCCCAAATTTCTTCCCGATGATGATATATCGCAGGTCAACAAGAACTCATCCATCCAAGTTTTCCACCCTGAGAAAACGGAGTCCAGCAAATCCGTGCCACGTAACAAGCCACCTGTTCACCGGAGCACTTCTCCTGGTGTAGCTCACATCACTAAAGAGTCTCTCAGCTCTATAGTTGATACCACAGAGCAAATCGGAAAGATTCAAAAGCACGCCAAGTTTGCCATTTCAGCATTGAATTACGAGGATCTAGACACGGCCGAAGCAGAGCTTTTGAAGGGCCTAGAGATGCTTCGAGAAGTCAAGAAAATGTCGATTTAACGGCATCTACAACATACCTTTCTATTTTAATTATCATCTCTCTCAATGTTCAATTGATCACTTTACCCCACCAGTATTTACGTAGAGGTTGTGCACATGCCTCCACAATCAAACCTTCAGTATGATGAACTCAATCATTTAGAACCGTACTTGCTCATTATTTTCCTGCGCTTTTCTTCGCCAGCTTCCTGGCGTTCCTTGAGGTTTTTTTTGTGCTTGAGCATCATTAACGTGGGACTAGCTTCTATACTCAAGTTTAAGTCCGCGGCTGCCACTTGCTCCATTTCCACATTGGGGTCTTTAAGGCTAGCCATTTGTGCTTCGTGATGTGCCTTCTTTTGCTCAGCTTCGAATTCTCGGTTCTTCTCCCACGCAAACTTCTGCATTTGCTTGAATTGTTTCAGGTCCTCGCTCTCTTTCACGAACTCCGAATCTTCGTTTACTAACGACACAACAGAGTCCACTCCAAGGCGGATCCTGCCGCCCTGGTTTGCGTTGATTGCTAAGATATAAGCCGGTACGTCCCTGCGGTCTCGAACGATTTTTTCCATTGGATCCTCGACGTGGCCCGACTTTAAGTCGGACCTATCAAGTCCTAGCTCCTGTAGTTCAAGCTCATAATCGGTGTCATCTGAGTCCTCCTGAACATGTTTTTCTGCGATGGCTTTGCTTTTGATTTCGCTCCATTTGGCTAGGATTTCGTCCCATGCTTCGGCAGAGTGGCCGTGCCAGCGATCTCGCTTTGCATCGAAGCCCTTGGCTACTCTGGTTTTGGCTCCCTCCACTATTTCAACATCATCCAATATTCCAGAGCCTGCCTGCGGCTCACTGTGGTCGATCACGCCATCTTTGGGGTCTTTTCGGTGGTGCGCTAGCGTATCTTGCTGATGCTCCTCATTGCTATGGCTCGTTTTGAAGTACCAGGGCACATTCTGGATGTACTTTGGAATATATTGGTTGGAATTCCCTGGTTCCATTGGCAGAAATGCTTTGGTACTCTAGAGAACTGGGTGGCTGTTTTTTCCTGCCGTTGGTACGTAGAATTATGGCGGTGGGTTGGACATGCGCGTGCGCTCCACATTGAACCGAAAGATGGAGAACAAGTATGAAGATCTCAGCTCAAGTTGAAAATAAAAATAAAAAAATAAGAATAAAGTAAACGGTTTTCTGTGGTACGCAGTCGTTGCGCCAGCTCAATCGACCAAGGATACGCTAATGATATTAATAGAGGCGGAGGAAGGAAATGAAATGAAATGGAATCGAGACATCTCCGCACCCTACTCCTCTGTTTGTAGGACACAGTTGGCTAGACTCAACTCTAAGAAACCTCGTTAAAATGCTATTTAGTTATGCTGTCCTCTAAAAACCAGTCCACTCGTCTTCGGTATCCGTGTCACTAGTTCCCTGTTCAACAACTCCCCACTCAATGAGCCTGCTATCCGTTAGCACCTCTTCAGTACACTTTGCACGCATTGCCTTGTTCTTGGCGGTGGCTGCCAACTCCCCGAACGGCGAGATTAGGCGGACGATAGGCATTGCCGATAAAATCTTCTTTTTGGCTTTTGCAGTTTGTTCGGGCGAAAGTGCGTTTTTGGGGTGCTCCTTACTGGTCTTCCCATTTTCGCTCTCCTCTTGTTCTTCATCATCGTCATTGCTATCGTCTTCAGCCTCACTTCCGTCCTCATCCTGGTCATCATCCTCATCAACTTCTTCACTGTAGTCTCTGAAATCTTTGAAAATCACATACTCAATTTCGTCGACGTAGATGTCACATAAATGGTACGCCAATGACTGAGGAAACTTGGGGTTGTTTGCCAAAGGGTACTCGCGAAGGACGTCAAGAAAATGGTCAACTTCCCTCTCGGGCCACCTGTTTGCGTCAAGGCGGAATATCATGTGTCTGACAGCACGTCTGACCAACATTAAGAACTTGTCGATTCTCCACTTGTCAATGGAGTACCATTCTCTCAGCATGACAGCCCAGAACGCTCTATGGAACAGTTTTAAGTTTTCCTCAGGCACAACCTCAGAGAAAAGCTTGCCCAAGTCTCCGGCCAAGTGCTGCTGCGGCACCGGTTTGTCACAGTACCACATGGAAAAGTAGAGGCCCTTCCATAGTTTCTCAAGCTCGAGAAGACTAAGTTTTTGTGCACCAGGCGACTTCAAGTAGTTGGTGAGCGAAGCGAACGCAGTCCTGCGGACCACTGGATCATTGTGTGCCAATTTCTTGACAAGCGCAGATGTCTCCTTAACCATGGCCGAATTGAGTTGGGCTGTAGGCACTGATTCCTGAAAAGTCTAACGGTGTATTTTTTCCCCATCGCATTATAGTGCAGGAGACCGAGATGCCCCAGACAGCAGGCCCTACTTTATCCATCGACGAGAAAGACACCTTCGAAAATGGCGGAGCACGATATACGGTTTCGCTATGTCTGCTTCTCTAGGCTTTACATTAATTTGTCTACCGTGAGTTTTTTTAGTTTTTTTACTTTTTTTGCTTTGTGTTTGGCATCGTGCTTTCGCTTACAGATACTCTGGTCAATAGTAGAGCTAGTTGCAATTTGTAAAAGGCTCACGAAGTCTTTTGATTTCTGGCTTTGTAAGCTTGTTCTTATTTTGCTACAGTACATGTTGTTTTGATTTTTTTTCTCAAGCAGATTTTTAGTAGGGTGCTTATCCCGGCACTTTGGCTGCTGAATGGCACACGGCTGCGCAACTGCAAATGTTCAGAGGACCTGATAAGCACTAAAAATAAGACCGGAGCAAGAATAAATGCAAAAAAAACAAAACAAAATCAACAAAACAAAACAAAATCAACAAAAAAAGCAAAATCAACAAAAAAAAACAAAATCAACAAATAGAAAACAGAGACTGCAAAGTGAAGCTCACAGCATAAATCAATCTTTTAGGATCTATCACTTGTGCAACGTTGATGATAAGCTCTAGTTGAAAACACAGCATTTCGTCGCCCAAACGCACAGGCAGCCCAAATATCCGACCTCCCAAAACACTCCAGAAAAACTCAGACAGCAGCACTTCTCGCCTGCTTCGGTGCAACATGCTGCTTTTAGCATGCTGTTGCGTTCTTGCTGTTACTCCGTTTACTCTACAGCACCGTCGGTACCTTAGCATGTCCTAAAAAGACGTTCAATGCTTGTTTATTTAATAACCTAAATTAACATTTAAACAATCAAGTATCTAATTGGAATGTGCAATAACTTCACCACATATCCAACAACGCCCATCATAACGAAACCAACACCCACTGCCCTGATAATCTTGAAATATTCTGTAAGTTAGTACAAAGGATACATCATGTTTGGATTTGCAAACAGCAACCACAACCTGACTATAGCCCAAATCACAAGAGGATGCTTCTCTCGTCTTTGTCGGTGTGTGTGGAGATCTGTGTGCGGTGGTCGAGAGTCGGGCTGCCCGAAAAGTTCAACGTACCCTTTCTGGTAGGCTTCTGGCACTTTCTGAGGAACGCAGAACCGTCCTTAATAAAATCGGAAGGAACCTCGGTGAGCTTTTCTAAACCTTCTGCCATTTTCAGTATGTGACGTGTGAATAAGAAACTTCCGCTAGAAGTTGGAGAGGTGTTCAATACCGTCGAGCAGGTCGTGCGAATCCGCAAACTGGCCGCGCTGCTGCCTGCTTGCACCAAGACTCGCTGCGCTCGTTTAAACTACGTACACTGTTCGCTGCTAACTCTATAATTCATTGTCATTTTTCGCCCTGTTTCGCCAAATTTTTATCTCTTCTAATCTGCTTTATATGTCGTCTCACATTAAATTCAAAAGACTTTCTTCGTCCTCCGCATCCTGCATTATTTCCTGCTCATTCATGCGCTGCAAGTACGTTTGCTCGTTGCTTGTTGCCCACTTAGTTAAAACATGTGCCATCTGATCATCTAGACTCCAGCGCTTGATAATGACGGATATCTCACCAAGGCGTCCATTTTCTCCACGAGAACTTATGAGGGTTTTCATAGCGTTAGTGTAAAGCTCATGAATGGTTTTCAATTTGCCGCGAGCCATGGGCTCATTGTACGAGTCTTTCAGCACCGAGTTCACCTTTGTCTCGAGTAAAAGTGCCTGAAGTAAATCATAACACATATCTGCGCTCCGGTACTCTTGTGCCAACTTTAAGAATGTTTGGTAGGGCCGGGCAGAAAACCCAGGCTTGCTTTCATGGTAGCACTTCCAGAGCTCGCTAATCAACCCGACACGCTGCAGCTTCAAATCCGAGGTGAACTTCAAGTAGCCCTCTAAATCGAAGTCAACAGACTGCTTTGCCTGTTCTAAAGTAATCAAAAACTCCAGGGAGTCTGGGGATCCTGCCACTACCGACGAATTGGTCTCCTTGATGTAGTGTTGGAGCGCACGGTGCTCCGAATACCTTGTAGTGACCTCACTCCACCGGAAAAGCTGGTCCCAGAAGTTTTTACTGCTTGAAGACCCCAATTGCACATCGTAATGCTTTTGGAATGCATTGATGTAAACCACACCGGCCACAAACTCCTTGTTGTAAAGCATGGACACGACAATGGTACTCAATAGCCCCAAATCAGGATAAAGCGGATCATCACGACCGAGACCGACAAATCCAGCTTTCATCTCACCATTTGACGTGATACCCCAGTTCGTCTCAATGACGCCCTTCACATGGCTTGTATGCCCACTATAGGCCATCGAAGACATCATCACCGCCAATGACTTCTTGTCAAAAATGTACAGTGACATCTCCAGCAGATGTGACTGGTTGGCACTGAATTGCGCGAGAACCTCCAGCCATGGTTTCTCCGATTTGAACCGTGAGGATCGAGGGTTGATCTCCCGCTCATAATAGTTCGTGGGTAAGATTCGCCAAAGCGACGGTTTGGCGCCCGCGTAAACCTCGAATTTGAGTAGCCAGAGCGTGTGTGTCATATGCTCGAGGTACTCCCGTGACGGATACTGTGCCTCCATATGCTGAAACCACTTTGAAGCTAGATCCAACTTGCCGTTGTTGAGCTCAAGCGTGATCAAGTTTTCGTAGTCGGCAGCACTTAGTTTGAACATTCCTTGCGGCACAACGCGACGTTCGCCGTATAAATGCTGGCCATTGTTATCGCCGCTGCTAAGCAAGTTCATGTAGATACTACGCAACTGCTCACGCACATCATGGACATGCCACATGCCCGTTCTTGTAGCATTGCCGTTCGGGTTGACTGTCTTGTGAGTCGCAGTGACGTTTAGAAGCCGAACTTGATACTCAACTAGCTGCCGAAGAATCGCCGACAACTCTCGGTGAGTAATGACTTCTTCCCACAGTGATGTGGATGCAGGCGAAGTCCACTTGGCTAGGACTCCAAGGAGTGTGTCATACTTCTTTTGGCACAAGAGCCGGTCGATCTCCGCCCTTACGTATGCGGCCCTGTCGGATTTTGCTTCCACTATGGGCGTGGCAGCAGCACACGTGATGCTATCGAGAAATATCTGAGACCGGCTAGATCCAAAATGATGTGAATGGTTACTGGCAGCTCTGGTCGTCTTGACGGAAACTGCGGTGGCCGATCTAACTTGTGGATCGCCTTGAACGGACAAGCGATGCCTAAGGCGGAAGGCTCCACACCCACCGGATCTCCTTAGGCTTTGAAGACTCATCACGACAGGCAAAGTCAAGCGATGAAGAGTGTCGGAGGCAGAAATCTACTCTGCTGGAGCGGTTGTGCACCTGAACGGCTTTTTTTTTCGTACTTCACTACAGTGTAAAGAGGGGATCACGTGACCATATCATATCATATTCATTGTTTTGGGCTAGAGCCAAAGGGCAATTCGCCAAGTGATAGGACTAAAGTTTAGACCGAGTAGAGGCTGCCGAAATAGGAGTGCCACCTACCAAATGCACTGAGTTGTATTCTGCAATGTTCAACAAGCCCAGCTCGTGGTGCCCGCCGTCGGCGATGTGCTGGATGGATTCTTTGGTGCCCTTGATGGCCCATTGTGGACTCAGGTTTATATCCCGACCCATTTCGAGGCAGACGTCGATGCCAGCCTTGAAGTCGGGTACAACCTTGCTGACCAAACCAAGCTTCAAAGCATCCTGTGCACCGAATATTTCGCCAGTCAATGCGTATTGATTTACCAACGACACATTCCCAACAAGGTGAGTTATTCTTTGTAGTGACCCCATATCTGCTACAATTCCGATCTTAATCTCACGGATGGAGAGCTTGGCGTCTTCTGTAGCAATTCTAATGCTGCAGGCAGAGGCAATGTCCAAAGCCAACCCATAGCATACACCGTTCAACAATGCAATAGTGGGAGTTCTCATTCTGGCAGGATAGGTAATGGCATCTTGGAACTCTCTGATGTGTGCGTACAACTTGCCTTTCTTCTGAGCGAAACTCATGTTCAGATCACCGCCCATGATCAGCGTGGCAGACTTCAAATTTAACCCCGAGCTAAAAGCTTTGGGGAAAGAAGAAGAAATGAAGATCACATTCGTGTCTGGATCGCTGTCAAGAGCAATCAATATCTCCTGATATGCCTTCCAGTCCTCTGTAGCATAAGCATTCAAGGTTTTGGGGTTGTTGTACAGCACATGGATAAATCCCGGCTCCACCTCCTTCACAACCCATTTTTCAAACTTTTCGAATTGTTCCCCATCAAAAGGCATTATTACGCGCGTGGTTAAACTTGATGAAGCACACTCTGCTGGGAAAGACGGTGGTTTTTATCCCCATGATTCTCCACATTTTGACCGAGGATGAAATTCGTGTACTGCAGGAAACCGGCTGCGAAATTCATAGGCTATATTTGCCGTGCGTACTAGCATTATCATCCTGAGAGGCTTGCTCAAGACCCTCGATCATCTTTTGTCGTATCATACGGTTTGCCTCACTCACAGAACTCTCACTGAGACCCTCAATGAGAAGATAGAGCTTGGGTGGAGCAGGCACAGTTCTCCCTCCCTGCTTAATCGTTTCGGGCACCTTTGTGTTGGCTGGATAATATTGGCCCTTGTTTGTGATTGACGTAGACGTAGCTTCGATGATCAGGGCCAAGTTATCAGCATTCACCACAGCCCATCTTGCCTTTTGAGGAAGGTCATTTATGGTGATACGTGAATGAAACTTGCATTTGTCGGGACCAGCAGTCTCCTCGGCGCGGCCCTCAACCACATTAAACTCCGGTAAGTCAATAGCGTTGTCCTTACTTTCACGCAACTCATTGGGTACTGGCGTAGCAGATTTTGGCGCTGGTGCACCTTCAACATCATAAGCTTTCCGCTCCATTGCTTTGTTCATGTTCCGAGCTTCATCGAGCTTGTTCAACCCATTGCCACCAAAACCAAACCGGAACTTCTCCTTTCCATCCTTAACCTTGCCCAAGAATTGGTCGGATATTGCAATTAGCCGTGGATCGATCTCTCCATCTGGGATTTTACTTAGACGTAGTGCCCTGACAAGGTCAGTAATTGGTCGTTCTTGTTCGGAAGTGACGAAAGTGTATGCATCTCCCTTGTTACCTGCTCTGCCTGTTCTTCCCACTCTATGAACGTAGTCCTCCATATGATTAGCAGGGTCGTAGTTGATGACAAGATCCAATCCTTTGACATCAAGTCCACGTGCAGCCACAGAAGTTGCTATGAGTACATCGATATCTGTTTCTTTGCTCGAAAACTCACGCACTGCGTATTTGCGGTCAATCTGTTCCTTTCCGCCATGGACTGTCACGCAAGGAATTCCCTTGGCAAGTAATTTCACCAAAAGCTCATCCGCTGAATCCTGTTTTTCAACAAATACCAATTTCTTGACTTTGGGGTAACCTTGAAGAAGTTCGAGAAGCTTGGCAAACTTCCTCTGTGATATTGTCTCTGCGGAATCGTTGGCAGAAACATCAAAGTACTCTATCTTCTGAGAAATTTCCGGAGCCACAACACTAATACCACCAACGACTACTTCAACAGCATCGTGAAGTATTGATCGCGCCAACGCTTCCATTTTTTTGGCAAAAGTGGCTGAAAATAAGATGCTCTGGCGGTCTGGCCTGATTTGGGAAAATATTTTATTCACTTGGGGCTCAAACCCAAAATCAAACATACGATCCGCTTCATCAAGTACTACATATGTGACACGTTGGAGATTGCACACACGCCCGTTATTTGCAGCCAAAAGATCAATGAGTCTTCCAGGCGTAGCAACAATCACCTGTGAACCTTTCTTAAGTTCAGCTATTTGCGGCTCAATTGATGATCCACCATAGCAACAACATGCAGAAATTTCCAATTTTTTGGTGAAAAAGGAAAGCTGCTTGTAAATTTGAAGCGCCAATTCTCTTGTTGGAGCCAACAAAAGAGCGATAGGGCCATCCCCTTTGGCCAAAGGAGGCTGGGCTTGCACATGACTAAGAAGAGGTAATACAAAAGCCAACGTTTTGCCTGATCCAGTTTTTGCTATGCCCAAGAAGTCACGCCCTGACATTATTGCTGGTAGCGCTTGTGACTGGATTGAGGTCGGTTTATTGTAACCTAGTTTATCTTGCATGATGGATGTTACCAACGACGAAAGCCCCAAATGACTCCACAGCCATATTGGATGTGGTACATTTCTGCCAGTAACCTTGATACCATCCATCTCGAGTCTTAGGGCTTTCACCTCTTCATCAGAAAGCGCCTTGACAGAAGGTGTCTCAACATAAAACAGCTTTTGGAATGGCATGTAGTGGACCACGGAGTGATCTATTTTCGAGAGTTCCTTCTTGTTCTGCAACCTCTTCATCTTTGTCAGAATAAGTTTCTCATCCTCGTCCCCGCTGAAATCTTCATCTTCAGACTCCTCCACATGTCCGGGTATTGAGCCAATAGAAGCATCGTTTGTTCCACTGGAACCGTCATTTCCTAAATTATCCGTATCGTCTGCCGTTTCCAAGGTTTCCAAGAACATATCCAATTCGTCCTGCTGCGAATCGGCATTTTCTTTGTCCACTTTTAAACTCTCAGTGCGGTTGTAAATGCTCTTGGCAACAGCGGGAATCTTAAAGCGTGGGCCCTCGTGAGACTCTCCTTGTTCATCATCCTGTGTCATGAAAACATTCTTTCTTTTGTGGTCCGCCAGTTTGTGAGTCACCAAGCCGCCAACTCTCTCCATTCCAGTTTGCTGCTCGCCATTCGGTTTCTTTTTGTTCCACGAGGCAATGCGTAATTGGGGCCTCAGAACCCCCTGAGGCAACGGACTTCGTTGTTTTTGCAAATCTTCCTTTCGTAACGAACGATCTTTTCCTGCTCCCTCTTCTTCGGTTTTAGCTCTGACACCTTCAACGTGCTCCGCCTGCGAGGCTCGCTGTTTCCTTCTCTTCCACTCTTCCAACTTCCGCTGGCGCTCTAGCTTTTTCCTCTCTACCTCCAGTAATTCGATTGAAGGAAAAGCTGCTTTTTCCGCAGCATCTTTTATGCCTGGCGATGGCACTTCTGGCGATGGGCTTGCATCAGCTGAAGCCTTCTTGAGCTTCCATTTTGCCAACTGCTGTCTCCGCTTCTCTAGCTTCTCCTGTTGAGTGAGATGCTCATCGGTCATGTTAGTCTACTGAAGAACAGCTCGAATTATTATAAACGAAGTTAATGCACACCTTGAACAATAAGCAGATGGGGAACTTAGGAATTTGAGATGAGGTTCGCGCCTAGTGATTCGCGAAGCAGTTTCTAGAAGTTAGCTGTGAGCACTAAGAGAGAAATAGTAGTATTCAAGAAAAATAAATCGAAATAAAGAAAACAAACCGACTAACAAATGAATTTCAAATCTTTGCAATTGATTTAATAGTGTATATGACGTAGAATGTTGCAAATCACCGACAACAACATCATAAGGAGGTGGTGACGGTTACTGTTTGTGAGTTCAAAAGCAATACAGGAACTAGATCATCAACCCAGATAGCTAAGTTCTCAACGTAATCTAAAGATTCGTTATCATCCAAATGAGTTCCAATATTGGGGGCCGGAAGTGTGGAGAATATAACTGCAGTTTTATCTTGCGTTGACGTCTTCTTCATTAGTTCGTTGAGCACCAAGTGCTGCCCTTTAGCAGGAAGATCATTGAAGTTGAAATCATGCAACTCTTTCTGAAGCCGTTTATAGGTTATCTTGTTTTCTTGATCAGGCGCGTCGCCTGGAGATGAGAGGTCCAAGATAGAAGTCTGTCTGCTAAGTCCTTCCGTAGGGTCATCCTCTGCCATGAAATACGGTGACTTCAAATGTTCTTGGATTTCTTCGGCCGCAAGGATCGAAGGAGTGACAACCTTTTCAGTAGATTCAGCTTTGGGCTCAAATGTCATTCCCTTCCCACTGAGCTTTAATTTCATACTATTCTTCATGGCTTTCTTTCGCTCCAAGTCCAGAGAACTCATACTTG
This sequence comes from Metschnikowia agaves, assembly GCA_963678735.1. Lineage (NCBI taxonomy): Eukaryota > Fungi > Ascomycota > Pichiomycetes > Serinales > Metschnikowiaceae > Metschnikowia > Metschnikowia agaves. Next base: position 758,425 of record CAVMBV010000011.1, on the reverse strand, counting down.
TCACCTTTTGTGGTTTTTTGTTCGAAGTTAAGTCACTCTTAGATTTAGTATTGTGAATTATCTTAGTGTCACCGGATTCAATAACGGGTGTTTCTTTATTTCTCGGTCCCACCACCTTGTCATCGCTTATTTTTTCCTTTTCCCTGTCTAGATCATATATGTTACCATCCGTATCCTCGGTATCAAGTTCTTCATTTTCATTATCGTCACAATCATCATCATCATCTTCTTCTAGCTCTTCGTCATCTACTTCTTCAATAACTTCAGTTTCTTCCTCTACATCTTCCTCTGCCACAAAATTAATAGAAGCACGTGGTTGCTCATTCTCGTCGTACTCCTCTTGATCATCTTCATCCTCTCTGATTTTGGATTGCGGAATTTTTCCTGCTTGAAAGTTTGGACGAAGATTAGTCTTAGAAGTTCGAGCAGAAAGTCTTTCAGGACTTTGAGATTTCAAATCATTAAAGTATTTTTGTTTGATACTACCTGCCGGGGTTCTGGCCCTAGAACATACCTCAGACTCACCTATAGACCCTGCTTGTTTAACGGGTTGCCGGAGAACCAGTGCTGTCAGTTGGAATGCATTGACAGGCGGAATAACTCCCGAAGTGCTTATCGTACTTCCCTCTTCGCTGGTATTATCATCTCTGATGAATTCCTTTTCACTGTCACTATCATCACTGCTTTCATTTGCCACATCATATTTGAAAAACTGTTCCCCTCCTTGGGCACTCATATTTAAAGACATGGACAAACCATGTTCGTGCAAATTGGACAATGTGTACCTCCGGTTATTTTTCAACGATCTCCCCAAATTATTATTATTATTCATGTCTGAAGGGCTTTTGGGGGTCAAAGCTAAAGACTTGAGCTTTTGTGTGAATTCTCTGGCAAATGTAATTGCACCTATTTTTGAGCTGGCATTTCTGCGTCTCTGGTCATCAATTTCCTTAATTGTCTTTCTGGCTTCAACCAAGTTGTTCCACCATTTGTCTGAGCCAAGTACTAGGGAAATTTGTTCGAAAGTTTTCCTATTACTCAGATTAATTTCCACACCCTTGACCATAATGTTGTAAGTGTCAAAGATTCCATCTTCGAAACAGATAATCTTTACCTCAGCATCAATTCTAAGACTTTCAAGCAAAGTACCAAGTCTCTTACGCTCATCCTCTCTCTCTGATTCTATTTCAACAAATGCAATTATCCTTAACACATAGCCATTCTTCTTCCACTCATCAACCGTGGAAAGAATGGAGCCCAACTGCAATATCAATGTATAAGTATCAAAATTGGTTGATAACACCGACTTACCGTTATCAAGGAGACACACAGTTGACATCTGAATGGGGTACAAATCAATATATTTCTTTTCTTGAGGTTGCATTTTGAAGAGCTTTTCTTTAAGCCACAGCATCTCAAGAACCGGAACTTTCATCATTCCAAAATTTGCAGCGACAGCCACAGTAGCTTGCATAATCACCAAATCCTCAACAATCTGTACCCATTGGTTTATGGAGACCTTTTTTTCTTTCCTACACTCATCTGTGGGAAGAATAAGTTGCTGCGTCCTGAGAGGATGCTCAAGACCATGCTTGTGGAAATCATAGAAGCCCAAGACAGTGATGTTCGGCCTCATTCCACCCAAGCCCGACCCCAAAAACACATTTCTCACACCCCACGGTAGAGACGGTCCGATTGCAATTTGAACGAATGCTTTGATTTTGGCCATATCTCTAAGTTTTACCCATGCGTTTTTCTGCTTCCGAATCTCCTTGAATGATTCCACGTTAAACTCCAGTGACATATCCTTTCTGCCATTACTATCATCAGCTAACAAAACGACATGGCCCAAGACATATAATCCACCTTTTTTTAAATGGTTGCAAAATCCGATCAAGCTCCACGATGTTTGAGGATCATCGCATAATAATAAGATTTGAGGACGCCAGTACTTAACATTCATTTGCAATTTAAGGCGAAGAAGGTATTTTCGCACCTGGTGGTAAATCAAAAGCTGTGAAATATCACCAAACTTCAGAGGAGGAGTTGTGTAATGAATCGTCAAGATCAAAATTACCAAAAACACTATTATGGAGGTTGCTGAAACACCATCGCAAATGTACATTGCAATCACAGAAGCCAAGCCTCCAGTTAATGCAGTTTTGGAGTTAAAATACTTGAACGAGGGTCTGAAGTTAGGCGCAGAACCCACCTTCAACAAGAAACAAGCCAAATTCGTGACTAAAAAAGTCATCAAAAATGCCATTGTAATGAACGTTGCAATCTCGTTAATGTCGGCGAAGAGGAAAACCTGCGCTAGCAACCAAGTGAACAAAATACTATAAAGCTCGGCTTTCTTTCTTTCATAAACCAGCTTTTTCGCCACTGAAAAGAAGCTCAATCCCGGGATGATCCTGTCATCGGCTATTGCATTTAGCATAGATGCGGCACCTACCACACCCATAATCACAGAGAACAATGAAGTGGAGACTTCCCCTAATATGATAATTAGTCCAGAAATGTTGACAGATTGGATGATCTTAATATCCTTGTAGAGAAGCTCGCGAGGAGTCGAGGCGCCCAAGGAGACTATGACTAAGAAGTACAAAACAAAACTAGTCAAAAGGCCGTACAATGTACCCTTGGGAATCGATCTAGAGGGATTGCTGAGGTCTCCTGACATGGAAGCACCTGCGAAAATACCAGCAGTCGCCGGGAAAAAAATCCCAAACATGTTCCTGAAAGTTTCTGGCACACCAGGAGGCTGTACAGAGCCCGCTGCGCCGCTCGTGAAATGAGGCAACAAGTTCTCCTTAAGCGTAGTCCATGAGATCCCACTGTACCATAGATTATCTAGTGGTGGATCCAAGGGGAAACCCGAAGGTACGACCAAAGCAGAAAAGGGAATCGACAATGTGCTGAGAGTGAGAAGCACAAATAACCATAAGGCTGTCTTTGAGACAAGCGAGGAACCGACCATGGCAACCGCAGTACATAGTGCCAAAAGAATTGTGGAGTATATGATTTCCCACGAGCGACTTACAGGTAGCCACGCGACGATGTCACCGTCAACCTTTCCAAAATTGACGAGAAGTGGCTCGATGAAACCGACAACGTTCAAAGAAGCATTGAGGATTTGGCCGATGAAGAAAATAATCCCAATGGCACCCCCAAATTCCGGCCCCAACGAACGCGAAATCATGTAGTACGCCCCACCGCCCTTCACAGTCCCGTTGGTGGAAATTGCACTGATGGAAAGAACAGTAAGAACGTTGATGAAGTAGGACATGACCAAAAGTAACACGGAGCCGAGAATGCCCATCTGGCCAACAATGAAGCCAAATCTCAAAAACATCAAAATGGAGAGTACATTGAGCGAGGTAGGGAGGAAAACACCTTCGAAGGTGCCAAGCTTGGGTAGCTTTTTTTTGGGTGTCAGAGCATGTCTCTTCTTTGGGCCCAGGCCGGTTTTCGGTAGAAGCGGCGTAGACTCAGACATGGCAGAAAAGCTTTAACTGGACAGATCGGAGGGCCGGGGACGGACCAAAATAACCAAAGTCAAGATATCTCCAGGTATGTGAGGTTGAATGAGCGAACACAAAAAGGCTCTGGCGATACGCTTTGTCGGGAGATTCTAGGCCGCTTGGAAAGCAAACAACACAACGTAGCTAGCACGGAGCCGTCTCCTAGTAAACAGATGTTTCAGCAATCTGAGCAAACAGGGCTATATCTGATCTGTCGCGCCGATAAGCGATGCCGCGGCGATAATACCCGAGCGCGCGACAGATCGCTCCAGAGTTTGGCGCCAAGCCAGGGCTAAACAGCCGAGGCGGTGATACCCGGAGGGGCCAAGACGGAGCCAGGCGCCCTGGCCTGGAGGCTTTTTGCCGTGAGACAGGCCATTAATATACTAGCTTACGTTTTAGGGAAAAGTTAAACATTTAGCGAAGAAGAAGAAATACGGAAGCGGCCATACGAGGAAAATGGGCCAATCCAGAGCAAAGTTGGCGGAGTTGGCACCGGTGCCAAAATCACCTGTCTCTCGAGCCACCAAGGATTTGATGACCTCTTGGGACCAACTTCGCATGGATGGCGCGAAACTGGGCCCAAGGCAAAAAAAAGGCGAAAAACCCACCAGGGAAAAAAAAGAAAGTCACACAACTAGAAAAAAAAAAAGACAAAGACAGAAAAATAAGCCTCTGTTGAACAACAAAAATCCCACTGTCTTTCATATGTTTCGGTTAATTGCCTCCAACTCCGGGTCGTCGTTCCGCCCGGCCCTCTTGCGGAATGTCAGGTCGAACGCCAACGGTCTTAAGCTCCCGGGTGCCAACGGGTCGATGGACCTAGAGAAAAACTTCCAATACAGAAACAACTCCTCCGCCAGCGCCCCTGTGGCCAAGCCCGATCTATATTTTAATGCGGCTTCGCAAGACCAGCCTTTGAAGCACTCAGTGCCGCCAACTAGTGCTCAGACTCAAGCGAGCCGCTTCGAGGAGTTGCTCACTGGGGCAAAGCCCAACCGTAACAGGAAAACATCTAACAAGCCGCCTTTCGAGGCCGTCAGAGAACTCTCCACCATGTTTAAGGATGACGCTGTCAAGGAAAACTTGTCCAAAGACAATTTGTTGCTGTACGCGTTCTTGCTCAACACTTCGGTGTACAACAATCGGGTATCTCGGTTAAGCAAAAAGTCCAATCGTGACAGCGATCAGTATCGCAACAGCACACTCAATAACGACGTAATGCTCAAAAATGCGGTGTTGGACTTTGCAGAGAATCTTGCTGGCGGCAACTTTCTGTCCGTTGTCGACGTCGAGGTCTTGCGCCAGCTTCTTCTCGCGATGTACCAGTTTAAGGTGTTTCCCGAAATGCTTAGGCTCTGGGAGCAAGGTGTCAATAATGTGCAGCAGAGCAAGATATACTTGAAGCACAGCATCTTATCTCTCATTTTGCCAGTCGCGTACGAGGAGAAGAGATTCACCTATGACGAGATTGTAAAGTTATATGAGATGAATACCAAGAACCACAGAACAATATTCCACGAGCTCTTGACCTCAATAGGTAAAATTGCCATCAAGGAAGGCGATTATTCGCGCGGTTTGGACTCGTTGGAGAGCATTTTGTCTATTTACGAGTCCGTTGGAAAAACACACACTGTGCTGCGGTCCTTGGCAGAATTGCACTCCACTTTCATTGGGTCCTGTCGCGATATTCGTATTGCCAGTCAGTTTTTCAACAAAATTATAGAAAACAAGCTTCCTTACTCCGTGAAGCTTAAAGCACCGCATGTACAAGCCCTACTCGAGAACAGCGTGGCCGCCAACGAGCCTTACGACACTGTGTTCAATTTCTGGAAGGACACATTGATATTCTATAACGCAACGCCCTCTCCAAACAATTCGAGATACTCAATCGTCAACAAAAGTTTCTTCTCGTGCTTTTTCAAATTTTACCCCACCCTCACGCAAGAAGCTCACACTAAGTTGAAGGAGGCAATCTCCACGTTCGCCAGCATCAAGCCAATCGATGAGTTTTTCCTTAATAACATTTTAGCTCACTACACTTGGAATGATAAGGTAGTGTTTGAACAATTAGTCGACAATTACGATGTACATAAGGTGGCTCCTTCTCCTGTGGTGAACCGCGTGATCTTGAAAAAGATGGGTGATATTGAAGAGTTCAGCAACAGCGAGATCTTGAACAGATGGAACACATCGCTCGCATACTTAGATGCTTCAGGATTCCAATATATCCCCATTGCTGATTGGGCTGCGTTGCGTGACGCTACTATCCTGTCTTCATTCGGCGAAAGCAGAACGCAGTTTTACTTGAGTGTGTTGAATGCTTACAAGAACTTTCATCAAGATGACAGAGCAGTGGAAAGATTTGTGAAAAACTGGATGATCAAGCCGCAAGCTGATATTGTTAAGCAAATCACCATGGAGCCCGAAAGAACATTTACAAGTGACGTGGAGATTGTGGTGCCACACTTCACCAACCTCCGAGAAAACGTGGACTACAACAAAGTGTCTGAGAATGTATTCAACACAACATGGCTGGAAACACCGAGACGCTAACAGCCACAAAGATGAAGAAAAATTAACAGTTGCAGGATAGCAGTTGGCCAAGTTGTACATAGCAGAAAGAGGCATATATAAAGAGTATATAAAGTATGTTAGTATAAAGTATGTTAGTATAAAGTATGTTGGTATAAAGTATGTTGGTATAAAGTATGTTGGTATAAAGTATGTTAGTATAAAGTATGTTGGTATAAAGTATGTTAGTATAAAGTATGTTGGTATAAAGTATGTTAGTATAAAGTATGTTGGTATAAAGTATGTTGGTATAAAGTATGTTGGTATAAATTATGTTAGTATAAATTATGTTAGTATAAAGTATGTTGGTATAAATTATGTTAGTATAAATTATGTTAGTATAAAGTATGTTAGTATAAAGTATGTTAGTATAAATTATGTTAGTATAAAGTATGTTAGTATAAAGTATGTTGGTATAGAAAAGGCTGGGGCCTCGCGCCAGTCGGATGCAGTACGGCTCCATGGATAGAACAACAACCTCCGAGCATACGATAAGCACAGCATAGGGCACTTGAAGGCATGGGAAGTTGCTTTTCGAAATCCGAAGAACTCCACCCCCCGCTGCAGAAAAAGCACGCTGCAGTGCCCGCCAACGGCAGGACCCGGAGCCTGTCGGGACACGTCCTTGGCGGTGGAGCCGCAGGGCCAGCAGCAACAGAGAAGTCCTCACGAGAAGCAGCTGCTATCGCTGCACAACTCCGGTATAACGCACAGCAAGAGAAGTTGGCTAGCAGCAAGACAAAGTTGAAAGCAATGGAGAAAATGTCCAGGCTGGAGAAGGGGTTGGCGTAGGGCAGGCCAAAGCAGGGCCGACCGGGCTGGCCACGTCACGTGACATTTGTTCAGAGAACGATGGTGCAAGGAAGTAGGCTAGTGTGATGAAGTTGGGTTTCTTCTTGTGTAGTATTTACTGTATTCGGCCAAACCCGTACCTCCCCAAGAATGAATTGGCCGTGAATTGGTAGCAAGCCGACAGCCACGGCACTTCGGAGCCTTCATTTCTACGGCATTGTTGAGCTCCGGTCGTGAGAATCGCCGACCACCACCGCCTCCGGTCACGTGACCAGTTGTTGCTCGCGGACCAGCTCATGTTGAGCTCCACCCACAGCAGACGGCGGGCACGGCGAGACTTAACATGGACCCAGCGAGCAAGATCCCGCTTTCGCATACCTTGTGGTCGCCGCACGATACGGTGAAGGATTGTGCAGAGTTTCTCGGCATCAATCTTCCCGACGATGCGGCCAAAAACTTGGCCATGGACGTCGAGTATAGGATACACGAAATCCTAGAAACCGCCATCAAGTTCATGCGCCACTCGAAGCGCAAGTTGTTGACTACAGGCGACATCAACCATGCCCTCAAGGTTCTAAACATAGAGCCTCTATACGGATACGACACATCGCAGCCGCCGGTGTTCAAGGAAGCGTTGTTTGGCGCTGGTGGGCAGACGCTTTACTATCTAGATGAGAACGAAGTCGAGTTTGAGAAATTGATCAACCAGGAACTCCCCAAAGTTCCACGGCAGACGACATTCACGGCACACTGGCTTGCAATCGAGGGTGTGCAACCGACGATTCCCCAGAACCCACTGGCCCAGGAAATCAAGAACTTGCCCCCAATTTCCCGGGGTGCCATTTCTTCTGTCTTGAGTAATGATTTGCTCAATCTTTCTTCGCCAGACAACGGCGCTGCTGGTGATGACGGCAAAGACCTTTCCTCGAGACTGAAAAAGAAGCCCGAGAAGGATACGGAAATCAAGCCATTGGTGAAACATGTCCTCTCGAAGGAACTCAAACTCTACTTCGACAAGGTGGTCGAAGTCCTCATTTCAACAGACCCAGAGAAGGAAAACTTGCGAGAGGCAGCCCTCAGCTCGTTGCGCACGGATCCTGGTCTTCACCAGCTCGTTCCATACTTCATCCAGTTTGTTGCTGAGCAGATCACCAACCAGCTCAGAAACATTGACGTTTTAATAACTATGCTTGACGTTATCTCCGCGCTTTACGAAAACAAAACAATTTTCTTTGCACCCTATGTTCATTCGTTAATGCCCTGTATACTCACGCTTCTCTTAGCCAAGAGAATTGGGACCCCGCCAAAGGAGCCCGCCGACGATGAGGCAGTACAGGAGTACTTGAAGGGTCAATTCTCCGTACGAGAATTTGCATCTTTACTTCTTGAACATGTGATCAACTCATACGGCAGTTCCTACTCCACACTTAAGCCTCGTATGACTCGCACTTTACTACGAGCTTTCTTGGATTCATCAAAGCCAATCGGTACGCATTACGGTGCTCTCCTCGGCTTGGAGAAGTTGGGTCCGGAGGTCATAAAGCTTGTCCTTGTTGCAAATTTGAAAATGTGGTACAAGCTGGTCATTGTTGAGGGCGATAAATCTGAAATGGAAAAGAAGCTACTTAGCGAAAAAATCGTCGATGCGCTTAAGAAACTCATTGTTGATGTTCCTGAATTAGGAAATGGGGATGACATGGACAGAGATGACGTATCCCCAGAGAAAAGAGAGAAATTGGTCGATAGAATCGGAGAACCTTTGGCGGAATTGGTTTTGGATACTCCAGAAGCCAAAGAAATTGTTAGAGGAATATTTTTTGGAGAGGTTTGATGTCGAGATTATATAATACACTATGTATAATGATGAAAAGAACTAGCTAAATGCTAAAATGTGCGTTTCTTACGATATGTTTTTAATGCTGGTTTGGGTATGGCTGCAACAAGCCTTTCAAAATCCAGGTCATGGTCACTATCGCTATCTCTCCTGTTGGCAGTGCCTTGATTATCATTCGAAGGAAAATCGACAGGTTTCTCTGTCGTGATTTTCTTTTCAATTTTTTTCAGTAGCTTGGTTAAAGCTGGCTTCACCCTTGTTTCTGTACTGGACGAAGTGGACTCGACAGTTGCTTGTATCTCTCTAGAAGTTCTATCTTTGTCCATTTTCTTGTGTTTTTTAGCATGGCCGAATAGTTTCCTTGATCTATGTATTGGCGAGAGCTGTGACATTGGAGGATATATTTGAGATGATGAGCCATCGACAGTACTTTTGAAAAATGGTGAATCCATTAGGGAAATCTGCTGGCCAGGCTTGCTTTTCTGCATTATAGGAGAAGATACAGGTGAACTTCCAACCGCTGTACCGACTTGGCAGTGCAGAAATAGATCTGGATTATCGGCTGTTTTACAAGGTGAAGAAGTTATCTGGCTCCCGTGATCATTGTCAGCCACCTGATTCATCCGCTCATTTAGGGAGATTGGCTGCAACAATTTCAGGTCTTGTTGCGGTGTTTCCTTGATTAAAAAACTCATGTCGACGGTTCTGCTATTCGAGGGCGTCTCAAAGACCTGTGGAATGGCCCTAGTCACTGTGCTTAATGATGGTTTAAGCGGTGTTGCCTCAACCTGACGCACGTTGGACGTATATGACTCCGACTTATTTAAGGCAGATTTTGTTCGTCTCGCGTCTGCAAAGATAAACAGATTTTGCTTCACTAAGTTGTCAGTCTGCAGATCGTTCTTAATAATAGACATGTCCACTTGACGTTTCTTCAAATTTTTTGAGTCTAGACTAGACTTTGATCGCTTCAACAGTAGAGGCGGAATTCTTTCATTTCTATCAAATGAGGTACTACCACGATTTAAGAATGGAATTTTCGACGGATCAATGAGAGTCTTGGAAAACTTCGATCTTTTAGACGGATATGTGTTGTCATGTAAATCAGGTTTGTTTGAGTTTGTCACCGAAGGAAAATCTATCAAGGATGGTGTGCTATCAGGCTCCTTACTGGAATCAGTTTCGGGTGTATTTGATTCGGAATCTCCAGCCTCCGAAAGACTTCTAGAAATTCTTGAGCGAGACGATTTTGTCTTCATTATGTCTGGGCGTAAACTCTTAACATTTTGTATGGTTAGTTGGACAATTTGCGGGAGGCTCTTGCTGTAATAAGGCACAAGGACATAGGCAAGAAAGCCATATGTATTGCCTTCCTTGTCACTTTTACCTTGTTCCAAAAGAGTATCCCATAACCCTATTTGGTCAATTAAGGTTGTTAGAGACGAATATATGTTTAACTCAAGTGATTTGTTCAGCATGGTACTTTCATTGGTGTTCTCTTTTGAATCTGTGTCCGGAACGCCCACACCCAAAAAGGTCGTTACAACCTTCGTCTTACGTTTTCGTACTAGAGACGGACGTGGTCTTTTGTTGAACAGGTTTTCTCGTTCTACATCACCTTTTGTGATAAACTTGGTTTCATCAATGTCCATACAAACAAGTAATTCCATTAGGACTAAAACCTGAAGCTGCGCCTCTCTGACTTTCAAATCAAGAACGAGTTTCTCAAAGAGCTCATTCGAGATTGAATCTAGCATGTTTTTGCTAACAAAAAGTTCCTGAACCTCAGCCTCCACTTGAGAAACTATGCTGGAATTGGAGCGCGATGCATCTCCTTGTTTTGAGAGATTATATTTCAGTCTTTGTCTCTCGTTTAAAAGATCCATCGGCAAATGCAAATGCAAAAGAGTTTCTTTGATTTTTGTCTTGTCATTATCACACATTATTCTTAATCGTGACAAAGCGGTTTTTGGAAAATAGCTTAGTGGAGTGGTCAACGAATAGAGCGTATTAAAGTAGCGCGATAGTATGAACTCGAGAGGCGTCTTTTCGTTTTGTGGCGACAATGTATACTTAGGAGCAGCTGGCATTTCAACCGCAATTGGATTAGCCAGAGTAGGTGGTTTCATTGAGAATGGCTGCGTGTCCCTCAGAGAAGTGAAGGCGTCCGCCAGACTAACTTGCCAATCAATCATGGTCTCGGACAGACATGGACCTGAAGTAAAGGACAAGGTAGTATGTTCTGGTCCCAATTCATGATCAGCTTCGGCAGGAAACTTACCTATGGATTCGAGCACCTCAAAAGCAGATGGTACGCTGCCGTATCGTATAAGATAACCATGCCGTAGTGGATCCGATTGCTTGGTCTGGATTCTTATATAGTAGAAAGGATATTCGATACCTAGACTTTCCAAGGTGGCTGGTGACAAAATGACTGATTTTCTATTGACAAACATCTCAGGCCGTAGTTTCTCCACATGAAATCTGGGTAGAGGCTTTACCACTGTGATGATTAGAGAGACCGAAGGGTCTTCGCCATGGGTGAGATCGATACGTAACGGTAGAGCATCGCCACTCATTTTATGACCCTCATGCATATCAAGCCCGGCGAGCGATAGCACCGTTTGAATCTTCTGTTTGCGCCTCAAGCCTAGCTGGAATAGATGACAACGGTGGGTGTACATCGCGTGCTATGCGAGACCGCACTGCATCGCACAATGAGCGCGTTTACGCGTTAAGCAGTTTGAACGGGCAACTGAGAAGTTGTGCAGGACACACAGCTAATATATCTTTTGCGGTCAAAGATTGAGCCACTCATGCTCCGCCACATCGGTAATAGTGGGCCTATTGGCAATGTCACGGACCAACATTCTTTTAATTAAATCAAGCAGGTTCTTACTGACCACGTACGGAACTCTCAATTCTCCTTCCATGATCTCATCCACATTGTAGAAGGGATTCTCTTTGTAGATCATTGTGTACAACAAGATTCCAAGAGCCCATATGTCTTGAGGCTTACCTTCGTACTTTTCACCACGCAAGACCTCGGGCGAAGCGTAATCAATAGTTCCAACAAAGACATCAAACGGGCCCAGCTTGACGTAACCAGCACTACCGAAGTCAATTAGCTTCACCACCCCAAATTCATTCACAATGATGTTTTCGTCCTTGATGTCACGATGAACTATTCCATGCTTATGCAAGTGGTAAATTGCCAGAGTCACTTGCTTGAATATTAGTTGACAGTCGAGTTCACTTATATCACTCTTGACCTCAATAAAATCGAAAAGGTCAATTGCAGGGGGATTTCCAAACACCGGTGTCTCCAAGTAATAATAGTCCGGGTCCTCGAAATAGTCAACAATCCTCATGATATTGGGATGTGGTTCATGATTCAATGTGGCCATCACTTGTATTTCTGATGGAATTGTTCCGAGCTGGCGGTCTCTTACCCAAGTATCCACCAAGATTCTCAGCTTATCGATACACTTGATGATAATAGTGTAATCAGCATCTTTCTTGTGCTCGGCAAGCACTACCTTTCCATAAGCTCCCTCTCCCATTTTCTTCAACACTTTGAACTCGGCAAATTTCTTGCTTCGCTTTCTCTCACCGATGACAGTCGGCCAATACAGGGATCCCTTCAGTTTTTGCTCTAGTTCCTTCTTCTCTGCTGCCAAAATTTCTTCTTCCTTGAACGTTTTGTAATACAGCGAGAAAGAACTCTCAGTGTTCTGAGTATCAACAGAACTAGGTGGCGTTGACAGTTTCTCGGTCTTGCTGGATAAAGAAGTGGATTCCGATACAGATACCGAGCGCAATGAATTGAATTTATCTCGGACTGAATGTTCCTTCTTCGAAGCTCGATCTCCAATATATGTGACCGGAACCGTGAACGTCAACGCTCGCCTTGGTTTGCGAGTACTGCTGTGACGGCTCACCTCAGCACTGCTACTACCAAGCTCGAGAATTTCACCCTCATCTTCAGGGAAGAGTTTCATCTGGGAGGGTAAGTTGACCCTAGTAAAGCTTCTTTCCCTCTTCAAGGGCAGAGAAGCTCCACTCAATCCACTATTCGTCAACTTATGAATTTGCCTGTGAATATTCTTATTGCTATGGCGAGAGTAAGTCACCCATAGAACAAAGATGTCTGCCCGTACCACACGAAGTTGAACATCGATAAACAATTTTTTTCCATCCCTGTGCAACCCTTTGATACCCCTAGAGCTCAAGAAAAGCTCCTCTGTGGACTTTTTCTCATTTGGGCATCGCTTTAGAATAGCATCATACTTTCGAAAGAAATGTTCAGGCAAAACGAGACCCGGGACCACTCTGACACCTGACTCTAGGTCATCAACCCCAGCCTTTAAAATTTTCGAAAAATTAGGTATGACTTTATCAATAGAGCTATCAATAATCTCATCTTGGGAAATTCCAAAAAGGTTTTTAGCAATGGCTCTATTACAAGACAAAACTTTAAGAGTTAAAAAGTCGACAACAAACATGCCAGCAATATATGGCATGGAATGAATTTTGAGCTTTATCTCGTACTTGTCGTCATTTTTTTCCAATGGTTCCGAGGACAAAGCACAGGGAATGTTTTCTTTTCCACCTAGCTGAAGTGTGAAATAGCGCTTGTGGTTAAGCATTTCACTATCTTTCCAATCGGGCAGCGAATTACTGTCAATAGTGGTAGCCAGTTCGTTAAGGTCCTCACTTATGGACTCGGAGAAGATACTTAGATCGGTGGTGTCCTCTAGACGTGACTTTGAGATCAAAGTTCCAGCAATCTCATTAGTTGACGTTATTTTGTAAGGCTCAGATGAGTATGAATCGATATCGGACAGAATTACCATATCAAATGCATCGCATGTAATTTGCTCAAACATAAAAATTATTAAGTCGTCCTTTTTCTGGGCCCATATAGATGTCCAAGCAAAATCACCTTCAGAATGTCGGGAAATAGCGAGAACTTCACCGGCAAATATGATGTTTCTACTAGCAGGTAAATCTTGATCGAGCGAACCACTCGCTCTAACCATTCTGTCAGTGACGAATTTGCGGAATTGAGGTGCAATGAGATCAATAAGTGTGACGTTTTTAATCATGCTTTTCAGAACTCCAAACATCAAGCACGCTAAATCATTAGCTGCTTTGAAGCTCCAGGGAAAGTCAGCTTGCACAGTGACGATAGACTGAGGCGAGGTGTGTTTGCCAGACGAAATAGCATGAAAGGGTCTGTTTCCTGATGAAGCTACAGGCAGAGGGTGAGACAGGGGTGATGTGAGCATGCTCAAGGCAGTTGATGAAAAGGTTGCCGCTGGAGGATTGCTGGATACAGAAGTAGGGGGTGGAGCACCCCAAAATGCAGTAGCCATACCGGCTGATTCGACAAAAGGTGTCGCTAGAGCGAAGAGAAGCTTAGTTTTCAAAGCATTCTGCTTCTTTATAGTATCCTCAGGACCCGAAGAAAGTGACAAGTCATGCAAGGTGGCAGCGATATCTTTCTTCGCCGATAGTTCGTTCGAATCTCTCTCAATTAGCTCTATGATGTCTTTTAAGTCGTCTGTAAACTCATCGCTTGCTTCGTCAAGCTCCCAGTCCTGAACAGGAGACTTTGGTACTCCAATTTCAAAAAGTGATGGCTTGCCCGGGGTTTCTCGACACAAAGGAGAGGTATTAGCACGAAATGGTTTCGGCCTCAAGAGCTCGCTTAACGCAGCAGAGGAGGCATTAGAACTGAGCTTTACTTTGTCGCTAGGTAGTTGTAGATGGTCAGCACTGTCACTCCTCAGATACAGCCGATGAATCAATGGGCGATTAGCATGTATTCTTCGCGTCAGCTCTGACGAGGTCCGGGGGGAGAAGTGAGGGGACGCAGGAGCGGAGCCTTCATCATCACTGTTGTTGTTCAGGTCTGCGCTTTTGAGCAACTTGGCCCAGTCAGGACGCTCATTCAAGATTTCCAATGACCGCTTCAACACATTCAATCGGAGAGCCAACGAATTCGGCGATAGATGTGCGTACGAATAGGAATGAGAGTTTTCGATGGGAAAGAGAACAAAGTTGTCCATACTCAAAGACTCGGACGCTCTGGACGAGGTTCGTGATAGAGACGACAAATGTGCCGGAATGTTGATAGGGGGCCCTCTCTTGTCTGCTGTGGAGGGATCTCTGGCGCCCTCCTCGTCGTATAGATAGAACAGCGATGGGTGATTCTCGATGTTTGTTTGCATCTCTCTGTCGAGTATACGAGTTTTGTTAATTTGGATGATCTATTTTCCGACCGTCGATCACTTACGGGTTCCTCTTTTATCCTAGTAGCAGCAAATCAGGGTGTATTGGAAGGTAGTGGCGCAAGCAAAGATGTGATCTGATGGATCAGCCGTTTGCGATGGGGGACACTTAGAACACGGGTGAGTAGCGAAATGAAGGAGCTTCCTGGGGACTCCTCGATGGTTCAGACTTCAAAACGGTGCAAGGACAAGATCCCGTAAATTGGCGTTGCAGAGCCTGGTGAGTTTGGGTCCAATGGTGGGCTATTTAGTGCAAGCCAGCATCGGGCTCCGAAGGCTCAGACTAAGAGGGAGAACGAATGTGCAGGGCGGCAGATATAGTGGGAAGAGCGCAGCGAAGATGCAGCACAGAACGAGTAAGCGGGATCTGGAGCGCAGAGAAGCACAAGCACAACTGCGGAAGACCAGAAAAAAGACAAACAAATTAGCAATTTCTGGGGACTCAAACCTATTTATATTTTCGGGGTGCTGGGGACCGCGCCACAATTTGCTGCCTTTTTGCACTACGTTTTTGCAGCCAAATCACACACATTCAGGAACAGTTCGGGCCAACCTTGTGACGTATTGCGTGGCCAACGTCTTCATTTCTTAGACAGGATGGCTGCGGGCGCATTCGCAGTCCGTGGGCACGCCAAGCATTGGGGCCGCTAAGCCTGCTAGATGATCGGCCTACTTTCGTTATTATATTTTTCCGGCTGTTCTTACTATCTTGTAATTATTTTTGGACGCTAGCACCAGCATTCGTAAATTGGCAAGCAATGCAATTGCGCCTCCTTTTTCACCGTTCCCACTCTGTTCCCACTCTGTTTTCATTTGCTTCCATTCGCTTTAATTACTATCTTTGCGCTATCATTTCACATCAAAGTGAGGTACAGGGTTTTCTCCCTACAACCTCAATTCTTGGATGCTTTCGTCCAAATCGGCCACTTCATCAATGCTGCGTACCGCACGATTTTGCACAAATGATCCGATCACTGGCGTATCGCCTAAACCGTAAAGAACTGATGGTGTCTCGCGTACGCCTTGTAATGCCGATGGGAGTGTCTGCGTACTATTCGGGGTTCCGGGGGCCAGGCTTTCGTAAGTAGGCGGACTAAGGGTCCTTACATCTTCATAGGTCGGTGGGACCTCGTCGTCCCAAGCAATCCCAAGCCCAGACCTTTCCGTCATGACTACCTTGAACTGCATCCGTAAAACTCGAGCAGCTCCCGTAGGTACACCAGCGACGGTCTTTGGGGCAGAAGTCGTGCTGAATGAGGAAGAGGAAACTGATGTCAGCTCCTCTCTACCGCCACCGGAAGGACGTGGCACTGATTGAGCAAGCTCTTCGGCAATTATCACTTCAATCACCAACACATGGCCCACATAGATGCCCAAGATGGGATCGTTGATATCACA
The DNA here is from genome assembly GCA_963678735.1 of Metschnikowia agaves. Classification (NCBI taxonomy): domain Eukaryota; kingdom Fungi; phylum Ascomycota; class Pichiomycetes; order Serinales; family Metschnikowiaceae; genus Metschnikowia; species Metschnikowia agaves. The sequence goes on along the minus strand of CAVMBV010000011.1, from coordinate 742,007 downwards.
GGAAATATTGGCATCATTCCGCAAACCCTCTTGCATTTCATCGGGCGCGCGATGGTGGGAAGAGGCTCTGTTGGTGTGGTTCTTCATTCCACTCGAGCAATTGAGCGCTGAAATCTCAGCTACAAGTTCGATCGAACCGTCACCCAGAAAATCCGATTTCCAGCCGGATTTAATCTCGCCATGAGCAACAACGCGCCGCTCGTCGACGAAGAGCTGTTCACCATCTTCTTCCAGGTCCGAAACCGCAGATTGGTCTGGAGAATTGGTCTGGCCTTGAGGAGTCGAACGGGTAGAAGTACGAGTAGAAGCATGTACAGACGGTGACGTGCCGTCCAGTGCACGCGTCCCATTACCAGCGACCGCTCCGAAGTCTTCTTCAAAATGAACAGCTTCGTCACTGACTCTGTTAGTTGGAGCCTCTTCTGCTGGCTCAACGATATCTTGATTCCCAGTAACAGTCTCAGGGGCGGTATTTACTACTGATGGAGCATTAGGGACGCCTGATTGCGGATTTGCTGGTGGTCTACTTACAAACATCAGCGTTTGGATAGTCAGATGGTGCAAACCAGTACTTTTGCTTGCATTGTCGTTCCCGTTTACACCAGGAGACGAAGTGTGTGGGCTTGAACCTGTCCTCAAGCTTTTGTAGTGTTGCGCTCTTCTCTGAGCTTCTTCAATATCTTTCAACTTAGAGGAATGCTGCTCGCAGGCGAATGGCGCTATTTGTGTGTGCTCTTCAAGCTTCCATTGCAACTTTCTCATCCTCCATCTGCGGCCGCCCTTTGAACTCACAATATGACTCATACGTAGCTCTATAGGAAACTTGGACTTCGGGTACATTACGCCAGGAAGTACCGCACTGGCAGTGACTTCAGTGGGAGGAAACACACGCATGGAGTTGCGGTCGGGCCCACGAAGAATTGACCGCAGGATGTTTAGAGGAAGCACCACCGTGGTTTCACGCCCAGCTACCCGAGCCACTGCTACAAGGTCGTATTTGATGAACGAGAAGGAGTGTATGCTGCCCAACTTAGCTGATGCAGCCAACAGCCCCGGAAGTAAGTGGGAAAACGGGTATGCGTGTGAGCCAACAGGAAAGGCGGCATTCTGCAGCAACACGTCCCATTGGGCCAAGGTGGTCTTGCGTGTGGCACACTTTTTGCACGAGTGGATCAGGTGAGAAGCCACCATAAATGGCTTGGTATAGTGGACTGTCTGGATAAGCAGAAGAACAACAGACTCTACATCCACGAGACCGTCATGCGAAACAACAGGAGACAACCCCGAGAGGTTGTCGCTAGACGTGCTACTACCGAGCGAAGACTGGGAGGCTTGAGAGATTTCCGGACGTAAACTGTTCGTGGAAGTTTGTGGTTGCAAAACGCATTTGGAGTCGGTGGAAACCAGAGGAAGGAGGCTGTTTCTGGTTACCTGGGGTTCTAGGCCAGATGAGCCAGGTGCGGGCCTTGATGCCAATACGTCTAGCGTTAGCACGCCCGAGATAATAGAGCCTGTGGATTCATGGGCATGGCCATAAAGCACGATGGGCGGAGATTCCAACTCAATTCCTAGGGAAATTCTTTCTGTCAAGGGCCGCCGTTTGGTCACGGACGCCTTCGAGCTGGACGAGGCTATGCTGGGGGAGCTTTTTGAAGTTGACTTTTGCGTTTTATCCGAGTTGTGGTGCAACACTCGGGCCAAAAGCGTCATTGGTGCAAATTAAGGCCAAGGGTAGTGAACAAGGGTAGTGAAGATACCAACGACTAGCTTGGGAAATAACCGGAATGGAATGTGAGCAACGTGGAATGGAAATAGTCTCAGAAAGAGTCGGCCGATGCTGTGTAATTGACGTTTGCTGAATAAAATCTCGGCCGAAATCTAAGGATGGTTATGTAGTGTTATAGTTATTTTTTTATATGTTCTCACTGCGAGTACGCTTCCTCGCATCGGCGCGCCTGTTCGACCGAAGAGGCCGCACGGGCAATGAGGTCGTCTAGCTCTCACGAAGCAAAGCAAATAGCAAAGTAAAACTGTGGAACTTCTCGCTGGGCAACTTGTATTTTCTTCTTCTGTGCTTTGTTTCATCCCTGTTTCATTTTGCGAGCTCTTCCTCTTTGTGCTTCGTTTCTTTGCTCCTCACTAGCGCCTCGAAATTCTCTCCCTCGTGGAACCAAGCAACATCGGTGCGGCCCTTCGCTAAATGTGCCCCATACTCTTCTCAGCGCAGTGTCTCGGCTGGCCGTAAATGCTCGAATCTGGGGCCTATGCACAGTTTACACTGGGGCACCGCGCCGAATCACAGGCAGGATCGGCTACTTTTTGTTTAGGTTTGCTGCCGTCCGTCGCACGCCATAGTAGCAGTGCCGCGGGGAAGGCGCGGCAGCCCGAAAAGCTCGGTGTTCTCCGAGCTCCGGCAAAACACCTCATTTCCCATACCCAACCTGTACCTCCCAGAGGATTGCTGTACTGGTAGGGTCTCAGGAGCAGGCAGCGGTGGGCGCTTCGGTCTCTCCCGCCAAGACTCACTCCTAAGCCGTGCCAACGGCCCGTCCGCTGGTTGTGTCACGTGAGCAGAAGCACGTGAGCAGAAGCCAGCTACGGGCACATCTCTGCTGCCCCAGCTTGACACCATCGGCCTTCAATCCATGACAAAACAGCACATAATTTTGGATAATGGAGGCTACAGCATCAAGGCTGGATTCGCGGGCCAAGAGCTGCCGCTCGTGGTGCAAAATTTGCTTGCAAAGGCCAGGGACGGCGTAGTTTACATCGGAAATGACTACCTTTCGCATGCGAACCTCTATTCGGGTATCAACTTCAAAAGGCCCCACGAGCAGGGCAATTTGACATCATGGGAAACACAGAAGCCTATATGGGACTATACTCTTGACAACCTTCTGCCGAAGAAAGAAATAGATGTGCTGAACGTCCATCTAACTCTCACCGAGTCGCCGTTCCAGCTTCCCCAGCTATCTATGAATACCGACCTCATAGTGTTCGAGGAGTATGGATTCAACGAGTATTACAGATGTGCGCTGCTGCTGCTTGTTCCATTCGCATCCAAGGCCCCTCCTGTGGACTTTGCATTGGTGATCGATTGTGGGTTCAACGCAACACACATAATACCTGTGTTGTACCAACGAGTGTTTTGGAAAGGCGTGCGTAAGTTGCCTTTTGGAGGTCGCCATCTTAATGGGCTTCTAAGAGAAATGATCTCCTTCCGTCACTATGATGTGTCTGATGAGCCTGTTCTTATAAACACAGTCAAGGAGCAGACCATGTACGTGGCGGAAGACTTTCAAGAGTCCCTCAAGAAGAAACAGAAAGCGCGATGCGAGTTTGTCCTTCCTGACTTCAAAAATACAATTACAGGCTATGTCAGGACTCCAGAGCTGAAGTTGCCGCCGGATGCACAGTCGATTCAACTCTATGACGAGCGTTTCACCATTCCCGAATCTTTTTTTCACCCGGAGATTATGTTTGACCACAATTCCTATTCTAAAAACCCTGTTGTGCAGAATGCAAGTTTTAGAAACATTGTTGACCTAATCGTGGACGCCATCAATGCGTCTCCTGAGGTATTGCGGCCCGTCTTGCTGGCAAACATCAATTTGGTTGGTGGTACTGCCAATCTCAAAAACTTCAAAGAACGACTCTTGCTGGATCTAGAAAAGGAGCTTCCCACCTCGTGGACGGTGAAGTTCACTGACCAGAGGTTTGATTTGAGTGAGGTGGCATGGCACGGTGGTGCTCGGTTGGCTAACCAAGATATTTTAAAGGAAGTCACCATTACAAAACAAGACTTTTTTGAGCATGGTCCGAACTGGTGTCAGAAACAATTTGGATTCCGGAATTTCAGCTAGTCAGTTGATTCCGCGATTCTGGTGGGTGCTAGTAGGTTTATAAAGCAAAAGAAAAAGACCAAAGAAAAAAGAATTGATAATGTAATGAAAATTGTTTGAAAATGCTAGATAGTCTATGGATGAGCCTTTGGGACAAGTCCAACGAGCCATTCAGTAGATTTCGACCAACTGGTTATAGTTCAAATAACGGCTGAAGAGCAACCACCCATATCTGAACCACACCATTTGGGAAAAGTGGCCATGGGCCATTGCAGCATATGCCAAACTGAGCATGTTCAAATCCAGGTATATTTTGACATAAGACAAGCCATTGCTGCCAATGTTGTTGAAAAAGCTTACATTGATCTCCACATTGAACACACGCAACGATATCTTAGAAACCAAATCCACCAAGAGCTCCACGTTGGTCAAAAATGTAAAAGAATACTTCTCCCAAATGTTCAAGCTCTTCAATGTATACAACCTCATGCCATTCAGCTTGTTGACGTAGGTCTTGAAATATTGGCGACACCCGTGATACAAAGAGACGTGGTTAGGGTGGCCGGAAACACCCTGCTCGTCAAAAGTGATGAGCACAGTCGACTGGGGTCGCCTGCCGATGATTTTGTTTAGGGAGACAGCGACTTCCAGCATATCCCAACTGACATCCATTGCATCCTTGTACCTGAGAATAGTGATGTCCTCTGCAGCAATACCTAATATTCTAGCAGACGACATGAGCTCCTGCGCCCGGATATCGCCCATGGAGGAGCCTGCAGCATCTCCACGAGAGAAGCTTATGAGTTTCAAGCGGTTGTTATACTTCGGCCTTGCCAACTCCACAAAGGAAGGCAGAAAAAACATGACTTCGTCATCGGGATGAGCAATGACAAAGTAGATGGTGGAATTGTGCAAATCCAGGGGCAAACGTGAGGGAGAGGTTAGGGATGTTTGGGGATATGCTGGCACTGTGAAGGGAAGGTTATGCACTTGTGGCTCAACAAACTTGGTTAGGAGCTGAGGCACAATTGTGGAAAGCAAGATCCAGAGGCAAAAGCTTGCAAGGAAGATCTTGACGATAAGTTTCGGGAGCACAAAGAACATTTGTTCACCTCGTGATAGTAGTGGTGTACAATGTTGCCGATGGAAAGCAGGCTGTTGGATAACAGAAGACGATAGCGCACCTTCAAGCCCCAGACTAAAGGCCGATTGGTAATCTTAACCGCTATGACGTTACTTTTTGGCAACCAGAGCCTCGAAGCCGTTCTACGGAAAAATTGATGGACAATCGTTGGAAGTATCGTGCTTCTCGGCGTTGGAGTTGCGCATTCCTATCTGTAGACATAGTGCGCATGGTTGAAGAAGGTAAAGCGAAGTGAAGAAGGAAAAAGCGAAGAAGTGAAGGTAAAAGCAAAGAAGTGAAGGTAAAAGCGAAGTGAAGAAGTTAGAAACTGTTCATAGAAGCAAAGCAAAGCAAAATGTGTTTTTCTAATCATGAGAACACAGCTAACGTAGTAGTAAGCATCTTTTTTGCAATACGGTCTTGGACCAAGTTGAGGATATCTATACCATGGACTAAAATACAAGGCCATTATTTCTTTTTCATAAAAGTATAGCCGCAGCACCACTCAAGATCCACGGTCGTCTTTGCTGGGTCCCAGCCTAGCTCTTCCTTACAGGTGTTGAGAAACTTGTCTATGAGTTCCTGGCCTTTTCCCGTAGCCTCGTCGTAGTTGTGGAACGAGCTAAACGTCGCCAAATAGTTGGTGTAATCTGCGAGTGGCACATTGCGTTTAAAAAGCTGCAAATCGTCGTCTTTGTAGGAGGTTCCCTCGCCCGGGTTATACTTACGTACCTTGATGTCGCCGAAGAGATCGTGCGGAATGTTATTGTCCACGTCAACCAAAGCAGCTTGTAGAATCGACCTTCCGGGCTGTTCCCAGTGCGGACCAAGAAAATCAGCATCTCTATAAACCAAAGTATCGTACAATTTCATAGCACGCTTCAAAACCTCCTCCCGTGAGAGTTTCTCGTTGTAAGGGCCACCGAAGTTGACAATTAGAGGATCCACGTAATACCAATATGCCAAAGTGCCACCCGGCCGCAATTGGCGGGCGGCTGCAGCAAAGAACTTCGGATAGTCCTTGAACCAATGGATACACTCCGCGGCGGTTATCAAATCGAAGCTCTCCGGTGGAGCCTCGAAGTCCTCAACTGCAGAAACTTCGAAGGAGATACGCAGAGAATCGTCAATGCCCATCTCTTGGAGCCGTGCCTCTTTAAGCTCATTGGCAGTCTTGATCATCAGTGGCGATAGATCCAAGCCTGTCACATGGTCGGAAATATTCAACAACGGGAAAGTCGCTACGCCGGTGCCACAACCTAGATCGATGGTGCTGGAGACCTGTTTGCCTGTGTACTTGAGCAAGAGCTCGTAGAACGAGGCCGGATATTGTGGCCGGAATGAGTGGTAGTTGAGCGACTTGAAGCCGGATTTGGCAAAAGTTGACATCGTACGGTGGAGCTCCGGAGAGTTACGACACAGCCAGAGTTGGAGCAGAATAGGGTGTCGGCCAGAAGCGGATCCGGGGCACGGCACCAGACATGCGCGAATAGAATGTGAACAGGCGGGGAACAGAGCCGACGTATAGATGGACGTGGAAAATACGAAAACCTGTACCTTCCTAGAGAGATTCACAAAAATGGAAGAGTTGAACTTTTGAACGCCCGAGGAACAGAAGAAAGAAGAAAGAGAGAAAAGAAAGAAGAGAAAAGCTCCGAAACTGCTTGCCAGATGGCGCGAGGCATGGCTAAAGCAGGTGACAGCCTGTTGTAGCTGCGGGAGCCTGTCAAGGGTCTAAAGTGCAGTGCCAAGCCCCATGAGAAGCAGGTTGGAGCGGACACCTCCGTGATGTAACAGTACTTAGCAGCTATATCCACGTGCGTGCCAAAGAAATCACAGGTGTAATTAGAATAGGCACAGATCTGGACTGGCGATACGATACAAAGTAAAGTTGAGAGAGTTGGTGCGTTTTTCCCTAAGTCCGTTTGGTCAGTGAGTTTCCGCTTCCAGAAGACCATGGTAATTCCGAAGGAAACAAAATCACGGAGATAAAGCGAATTCTAATGGTGCTCACCTCAAAGACGGAAAGAAACTCAAGGATGCTTGGAACAAGCAAGGAAAAAGAAAACTGCTGACTGATTTCTCTCTCGCTGTTGGCCAATTCTGTCATTATCCGGTGAAGGCTGTCAACGCAGGTCCCGTGCAGAAGCTCTGAGCAAGTATTCGCGTCGTGTGAAATGCCCCAAAGAAAGAGAGATAAGGAAGCTTAAGTTCCCTGAGAACGATGGACGTTCTCTTCGAAATAGGTAATTTTTGCGGACTATTATCTGGGGAGATAAGTCGGTGCCGGGATCCCGTAATTCATATCTGATACGACTGTGCCCCGGTTCCTTTGTGGAACCCGATAATGCAATGAGCAACGCCGCACATTCCCGTCGGTCTATATCGACATTCCAGGATACTTTTTCCGGAAAAATATGTAAATTGCAACATCCTGCGCAGTTAATTGGTTGCCTTGCATTGCATAGAGAGTTATCGCATCTCAACTACAGTGATGTAAAAAGACTAAAGCTTGCTTAAAGTTCCACCAAAGTTGTTTGGTAGCTCAGCAAGAAGAAAAATGTCGAAAATTTTCCTGGGGCGGATCACTGAAAAATTGGTGGACTCGGAGAATATCTCCAGCAACTCAACTACTTCGGCCAATGTGCCTCTTGAGGACTTGAGAGTGGATTCCGATGAAGCCCTCAACAAGAAAATGTACCTTCTCAACAATGCTCTCGACGAGATCGGTTTCACATGGTACCACGCTAAGCTCTTTGTGCTTGCTGGCTTCGGGTACTCTGTAGATTCACAGCTCGAGTCGATCCAAAGTGCTGTGAAAACCCAGGTAGATTTGCAGTTTGGAATCGACTTTCCGGTTGGAAATGAAATGTTTTTTGTGGGCTTGATCATTGGGTCGATTTTCTGGGGCTTTGGTGCCGACATTATTGGAAGGAAGTTGGCATTCAATCTTTCTTTGCTTCTTGCTGCTGTCTTTGGTCTAGTTGCTGGTGGCATGAGCTCGTATCCCACTTATTGTCTTTTCATGGCGTTGAGTGCGTTTGCTGCTGGCGGTAACATCGCTACTGACGTCACAGTATTCTTGGAATTCTCTCCAGCTCAGTATACCTGGCTCACTACTTTCATGGCAGCATTTTGGGGGTTTGGACAGACTGTGGCTGTTTTGCTTGCGTGGGCATTTATACCTGCCTATTCGTGCTCCGACGATGGGCCATGCCCATCCTCATCCAACCGAGGCTGGAGATACTGCTGGTATTCCAACTCTGGTCTTGTTTTGATTCTAGCTTTGATCCGTCTTTTTCTTTTCGACATGGATGAAAGCCCCAAATATTTGGTGTCAAATGGAAGGGATGCAGAAGCAATAGAAGTGCTTCAGTCCATTGCTGGCAAGTATGACAGGCCATTCTCACTAACTTTAGAAGATTTACTCGACTGTGGGGAGGTAGAAGATGCCCATAATTTCAGATCTGAGGGTTATACTATCAAAAACGTGTTCCACGCTGTCAAAGACCACGTGAAAATCTTGTACCAGACCAAGAAAATTGCTTATTCATCTACATTGATCTTTTTGTCGTGGTTTATGATTGGCGTTTGTTATGATACGTTCTTCTATTTCATCTACATCTACATTGATTTGCATGGTGGAAACACTTCATATTCTAACTATATTACCTACCGAAACAATTCCATAAGTAACTTTGTTGGCATCTTTGGGCCTGTCTTGGCTGCTTATCTAGTTACACTCAAATTTTTGGGCAGAAGAGGAACTATGACTATTGGTGCGTTGGCAGGCATGGCCATTTTGTTCGGCTACACCACCGTCAGAAAACAATCTCAAGATGTTGCCTTTGCGTCAATGTCTTACTTTTTCATCAATATTTACTACGCATGCTTGTATGCCTATACTCCTGAGGTTTTCCCGGCAATCGCAAGAGCTACTGGTGGAGCATTGGGTGTGTTTTTTTCCAGAGTTGGAGGTATTCTTACTCCAGTTATTTATTACTACGGGGCAAAGTCTGGATCTTCCATACCCATTTGGGTCTGCGGAGCCGTTATAGGTTGCTTGGGTGGAATCTCATTACTTCTTCCTTTTGAACCTACTAGATTCCGCTCTGTATAATGTGAAATTTTAGCCGATCATCATATTTCATCTCTATTTCTGTATAGACATATATATGGTTTCACTTTTACCACTTGTACACAGAAATGGCTCCGCCTTCGTCTGCCCTGTCACTTAATCTATCTTCTTCGTACTCTTGTGACATATCGTTTAAGAACGGTACGAGTCCAAGCGAGCCGTCTGTAACGAACTCATTATTCATAATCTCGTTATTGTAGTCCATGATAAACTCCTCTAGTCTTAGTTCCTCATCAACATCTGGATTTTGATCAGGCGTCGAAAAGGGCTCAGATGACTGGGAATTGTTGTTGGATGACAGTGCAAGAATGGAACTGCCCACTGTAGTTGATGAGTCTGCATCAACAAAGTCAGAGCTATCGTATGGGGATGTATGACGCATCTTAACGTGGCCCTGGTTTGGGTTTTGGTGGTCATAGTTGTGCTTCAAACCTTGAGAATTTTCTTGAGGGAACGATGGTAGTCTGATCTGTGTTTCTGTAGTAAAACCGGTGGTTTGCTCATCTCTAGGAGGTGCATAGCTCAGAGAGTATTGGAAATCACGAGCAACTGCAGCACCTGAGAAGCTACCATTGTTGATGATACGCCTCCTTAGACTATTTCCAATAGTAGATTTGTTGTAATTCATCCCTAAAACGCTGAGAATGGCGTACTCGAGTACACTGGCAGAGTTTCTAGTAAGTGAGCCCGGAATTTCCAAGTCGGATTCACGCTTGAGAATTGCCAAAGTGTCCAAAAGCAATTGTTTCAGTTGCTGGTACAAGGGACCACCTTTGATATAGTCTAAGGAGCCTTTTGCTACTAATATAGCAAATCTAGCTTGTTCGCGAGGGATATTTGAAGGCACGGGAACCAAAAAAGCTATTTCAGACGAGAGAGCCTTAAATAACTCTAAGATCTGGATCGCGGACTGCTGAATCAGTGTCATACTAGACACATTAGTAGAGATATCCCCCAGACTTCCAATAGCAAGTTTCTCCTTCATTGAAAGTCCCACGTTATGGTGGTACCCAAATTTGGAAATGATCGGCAAGTATATCAAAATCTTAGCATGGTAATACAAAAAAATGAGAAGCAATTGCTGTTTTGAATACACATTCCAATTGGTGCCATCTCCTCCACCATTCAATTTGCTGTTAGTAGGATCTTTGAGCGAGAACCCATTAACGTCAATTTCAAATTTGAGGTCCACAGGAAGACCGCGTCTCCAGCAATCCAAAACCTGATCCTTCTCCAAAGCAGTCTCTTGCACATCATCATTGCCTGACCGGGAAAAGATGGAGTCCATGATGTTCCCTAACACCTTGCTATACTGCATGACGCTCAAAGCAATTCTAGAAACTCGACCAAATATAGTCAATTTAGTATTGTTGATAATCAAGATATTCTCATTGTTTTTTTCGTCACTGTCGTCATCATTCTTCCCACTAAATGGCATAGCGCACTCAATTTCGTGGTCTTTAAGAAGTCGAGGGACACCAAGATTTAAGGATGCATATGCATCAAGCGAGTAAATGCACCAAAACAAGATCCGCCGCTCACCTTGCATGAAGTTTTGAAGATTCTGGTCATTCATCACCTTACTCATACCAAGGACTGCAGCTGGGCATCTGTGCAAACGTAACTGTTGGGCCATAGTGATAACTCTACCACGAAGCTCATAACATGTCGCAAAATCGCCGGTGGCCAAGCAGTATAAAAGGGCCAAGGATAGAATCTGGAGTGATTGTAGTGAACAAAATCGCGTGAGCATGCAATTAGGTTTGATAAACTCGTGTATTAGCTGATCGCTATTGGTAAGCAAAGCCGAGTACTTCACACTTTCGGGCAGAACCTTATTCTGCATATGTGTGAACTTCTTCAGAAGCGATGCTAGGGAAGACACCAATACCACCACAGCACCAAGCTTTTCCAACAGTTCGTAGCAATATGCGGGGGCAGTAGTGGATACACCTGTCTCAAGGGTCTCAAACAAGCGAGAGTAGTTCTTCAAAAAGGCATTTTTGTTGACGATGGGAAATACATTGCCCCATTCCTGGAAATATACTGTCAACAAGTAGTCAAGTTCTACTTTTAATGGGAGTTGGAGCAACAGGAGAAATCTCACGGCCTGCGTGAGTTCGAGTTCTGGTTGCAGCTTGTCCATAATAAGCGACAAAAGCTCTTGGTGGCGAGGAGAGTCTTTTATGTGCCCCACAGCCGGTAGCAGCGGCATTTCCTTGAGGGATGCAAGTGCACTAGCCGTGAGTTTAGCGGGCGCCGACCCGTAGCCGTAAACCTGGCACACACGAGCCAATAGAGTCGGGATGAAAAGCGTTTCTTCAGTGCTCCGGGGAATTGAAGCAGCCACCAAGCCTGTGAGAATCTGCTGCTTACTTTCCTCGTTTATGTGATAACCCAGAGAGTTGCGTTGCTTCTGCATTTGTTCTATTGCAGTGGCAGCAGCAAATGCACCTGGAGCAGGACGAGCCTCGTTATTGTTAAGCCCATAGTCACGCAGAAGGGGATGTCCGGAACCATTCAAGTAGCCTTCCATGCTCAAAACACTGCTGGTATCACCATCGTCGTCATCACTGAAGACAGACCCCGGAACAGATACGTTCTCTGCCCCACCATTATATATAGATCCGGCTATTGATACCGGTCTGTCATGGAAAGTGTGTGGGTTAGAGCAGCAGGGGCACGCATCACCGTGTATGTGGGAGTGGAGCACGGAGTGGGGGTTCAGCAAATCGGGCGATTGTAAGTTTGCCGAGTCATCATCTTTCACAGAGGAAGGATCGGGGCTTCTGCCCAGTTTCTGCGGCTTGCCATGAGGTGCACCATTGAGGGCCAACTGCTCATCACGAAGAGCCAAAATACTCAGTAATTTGGTGTTCTCAGCCTCAAGCTGGCGTACCCGCTCCTCGAGTGTTTCGGTATATCCCTTAGGGAAAGCTCTCCGGGACAATTTGTCAGAAACAATGCACTTGATGCCAACAGCCGCACAGGAAGAGCACGCAGGCAACTTCCCGTCACATCTGGACTTCTTTGCTCGGCAGCGGTCGCATGCTTGGGCTGTTCTGGAAGCGGCCAGTCCGTGGGCCTTGATCGTCTTCTTAGTAGCCAGGTCAGCTTTGTCTTTCATTTTAGGAGACGGTTGCTGAACACGCAGAAAGTCCGTACGGGTAGACGCAGGATCGGTCTGTGGTGCGACCTCCATATTTCGAGTTTATTTTGGTACTTCTGGTGGCTGATAATAGAACCAGAGGAGTCGGTGACTCACGAATCTCGCACGATGAGGACTCGAAGTAAAGTTCACGTGAACACACCAAAGAGAAACAAGAAAACAAAACAGAGGAAAAGAGGGCAAGGAAAAAAGAAAAAAGAAAAAAAGTGCTGCCGTTGCTTGTTTGGCAGTTCCGTCTATTTTCTTGTTTATGGTTGCTCGAGTTCGAACCCCGTTCGGACTTTGGCGATAATTTTGCCTAGGTGACTCACGCGAAGTGATTTACTCGTAGCAATTGGCAGAGAAACGGAAAAAATACAAACGGGAAAAATACAAACGGGAAAGATACAAACGGGAAAAGGAAAAGAAACTGGAAAGCCAAACTCCGTCATGGAGAATAACAAGAATCAAAAATACTCCTTTGAGAATTTTCCCGAAGAAAGAATGAAGAGCTTCTCTATCGTTTCGATCTCTCTCGCTTCGATCTCTCTTTTCTGTGCGACCCCAGATTTTAGGAGGGCCGCACTGAGAAATCTACGCCTGCCAAAACTACTTAGAAAACGTACCATGCCCTCCAAAAGACCAGCAGATTCACTCACGCTGGTGACAGCCGCTGTGCGCAAGAGCCTGCGGCTCTCAAAGCTCTCCAGCATCACGCAGACGCGTGGAATCAACGCAGATATTGACCAGAATGCACCGAAAATAAAGACTGAAACCACCTTCAAATTAGAGCAGATCAAGCCAAACATCAAGCGGGAGCCGGGGTCCGATCATGGCAAACAGACACCGCTGGAAAACACTTTCTACGCCAATTTGGGCTCGAACGTGTTTCTGCCAGTATCTCCAGAGGATATAGCGCCGAAGCAGCCACCGAAGTGGGACCAGATCTACAACAAAATCGTCGAGATGCGAGCTCTCATCACAACACCGGTAGACAATTTTGGCTGCGAGAGGATGCCTGATTCGCTCACTCCAGGGCTCTCTATCACCGATCCCAAGTCTTACCGCTTTCAGCTTCTCATTTCGCTCATGCTCTCGTCGCAGACAAAAGACGAGGTCAATTTCTCAGCAATGAAAATGCTCCAGGACCACTTCACGCAAAAAGGGTTTCGTGGGATTTGCTTGGATGCGGTTTTGAATAGCACCGAGGCCGAGATCGATCAATGCATTTCGAAGGTCGGTTTCCATCGCCGAAAGGCCATGTACATCAAAAAGACCTGCGAGATGCTCCGCACCCACTTTGGAGATGACATCCCCAAGACAATCGAGGAGCTCGTGACTTTCCCGGGAGTGGGCCCGAAAATGGGCCATTTGATTCTTCAAAACGGTTGGCGCATTAATTCGGGAATAGGAGTCGACGTGCATATTCATCGCTTGGGCCAGATGTGGGGCTGGGTCCCACTGTCCGATAAACCCGAGCTTACCAGACTGGCGTTGGAATCATGGCTACCGAAGAAGTACTGGGCCGACATTAACCCGTTGTTAGTCGGGTTTGGCCAGACAGTGTGTGCACCCAAGGCCAATAACTGCGATGTGTGCTTCTTGGCAGACGGCCTTTGCAAAGGTGTGAACCGCAAATTGGCACATTCCAAGCTCACAGATGCCCGGAGAATCAAGCTCGGCAAGCTGAGGGGCAATTTGTCGAAGTTGGTTGAGGCAAAGTTGGCAAGAGAAGAATTGCTACGTTGATCACGAGGGCCACTTGTAAATAATGTAAGTGCAATGGGGTTTGTACTTTCAGTGGTGCTCAGTTTTGGTGCTCGCGTCACGCTACACTTACTATCACAACTCTTGGTTGCATTTAGTTTCACTGTTCGCTGACTTTACCTTCGCCTGCTAGCCTTAGTATCTAGAGATACGTCCTGCAAGTAGCGAAGCTCAGAGAACAGAGTAACTTGCCTCACAATACGTGCGCAACCGAGACCCAAGGCAGTAGCGATTTAGTTCGGGGAAAACAAACATAGACTATAAAGTAAAAAGAACAACTACCAGCTGCTGGATACCATATAAACACGCGCCATCCAGGGCCCGCATCTCCACTGCGTGGAACCAGCGCCATTATTTTTACCTATCTACGCTTCGGGACAACACTAGCACTGCGGTCGTGCGCCGACCTTCTTCGACTGCCATGCTCACCCAAGCAGTGTACTGTCAAGTACAGTAAAAGGACTCTAATCCATCTATCTAAACACCCACAAACATTGTCTACTGCTGGTGCATGCAGCAGCAAGCAAGAAACCCCTCAACAAACAAGCCAATTTCCAACGAACCTGCGTCTGTGGGTTTTCGTCCACGATCGGCCCCATACACGCCATTCTCCCATCTCCGAAATACCTAGGCAAGACGGCCCCAATCCCCATCTAGCCCATTTCCCGGCTCTTGTACGCTAGGTGCCCCGGAGCAGATGAATGTCAATCAAAAGTACCAACAAACGCTGCTGGTGGGCATGCCGCCACAACAGGTTTTGCTCCAGCAATTGCAGCAGCTCTCTGGTCCTAATAGTCAGTATGGGATGCAATCTCAACAAAACGGCATGCTTTCTGATCCGTCATTTTTCCCAAGAGGCGGACCAGGCCCCGCTATATTTCTGCAGCAGCAGCAACAGCAACAGCAGCAACAACCACCACCACCACCACCACCACAACAACAACAGCAGCAGCAGCAGCCGTTCCAGGGCCAAATGTCTCAACTGCAGCCACAACAACAACAACAGCAACAGCAGCAGCAGCAGTTCCAGGGCCCCGGCCAGCATCTTCAGCAGCTCTCCCATTTGGGTGGACAGCCCAAATTCATGGCCCAACAGGGTATGGTCCCACAACAGCAACAGCCGCAGCAACCCCAGGGACTTCACTTAAACGGTACACAGTCTTACGCTCCTGCCAGCAAAGCCCTCGCTGTGAATGTCGATGACCCTTCGTCGTTATACTGGCAGCATCAAGTGCTGTTATGCCAATTGTCGCGTGCCGAGGATTCCCCTCACTTCTATGCTCGCCAGTATGCGCAAAACTCTCGAAAGACAAAGAACCCTTACGCCGAAGTCAAGCCTGTAAGCTTGGTAGATGCCACCAAGACCATCGTGACAGCATTGGAGGAACAGGAGAAACAGAAGACTGCACAAACATCCTCCGCACCGGCCGCCTTGATGCGCAACAAGAAGGTTGATTTAGAAGAAGATGAGGAGCAGCGCATGATGGCAAGAACTCAGGGCAAGCAATTGTGGTGCCACATGGATCTTTCAGGCCAGGGATTGCTCTCTTTAGCACCGCGGCTATTCCAGTACGACTTTTTGGAGTCACTCTACTTGAACAACAACAAGCTTACATCGGTTCCGTCTATTGTCCGTGATTTAAGGGGCTTGCGAGTGCTTGACTTATCACACAATCGTATCAACGAAGTGCCCTCGGAGTTAGGCTTGTGCTTCAACTTGAGATATTTGTTTTTGTTTGATAACAACATCAAAACATTGCCCCGTCTGTTTCTGAACTTGATCGAGTTGTTGTTTTTGGGTATCGAAGGCAATCCCATTGACTTGAGTATAGCAAATTTGATTTCCGAGCATGGCACCAAGGCTTTGATAACCCATTTCCGTGACTCAGAGCCCACGCAGCCTGAGCCAAAGCCCAGGCCATGGCTCTTGTTGCAGGATGACGGTGATGTTATGGATCCTTTGCAAAATGCAAGTGCATATGCGGATGACCACCAAAACGTGGGCGATTCGGACTCGTTCACGTTGATGTCCTACAACACGTTGTGCCAGCACTATGCCACTACAAAGATGTATAAGTATACCCCTTCGTGGGCGCTTGACTGGAACTTCCGAAAGAACGCATTGAAAGAAGAAATCATGCGCCACAACACCGATGTGATTTGCTTACAGGAGGTGGAGACAAGAACATTCCACGAATTCTGGGTGCCGATCATGGCAGAAGTCGGATACAAAGGGTTCTTCTTCAGTAAGACCAGATCCAAGACCATGGGCGAGCACGAGTCGAAGAAAGTCGATGGATGTGCCACATTCTACCGCACATCCAAGTTCCTGTTTATCCAGAAGCACCACTTGGAGTACAACACTGTGTGCATGGGCTCCGACCGCTACAAGAAGACCAAGGACTTGTTTAACCGTTTCATGAATAAGGACCACATCGCGTTGATCACATACTTGCAGCATGTGGAGACTGGTGAGAAGATCGTGTTTGTCAATACTCATTTGCACTGGGACCCAGCATTCAATGACGTTAAGGCCTTACAGGTAGGCATTCTCTTGGATGAGTTGCTGGAGATCATTAAGAAATTCCGCGGGACTCGCGATTCCGACGAAGTGAAGAACACTCCATTGGTGATTTGCGGAGACTTCAACTCAACCAAGCAGAGTGCGGTGTACCAGCTCTTCTCCACTGGATCTGTGTCCAAGCACGTAGACATGGAGGGCAGAGACTATGGGCGGTTCACGGATGAGGGCTTCCACCACTCATTCAAGTTGAAGTCGGCGTACGACCACATTGCGTCAGACTTCCCTTTTTCTAACTTTACACCCACTTTTACCAGCGAGATTGACTATGTATGGTACTCCACCAACTGGTTGCAAGTAAAAGGCTTATTGGGCAAGGTTGATGAAGAGTACACTTCGCAGCATATTGGCTTTCCCAATGCGCACTTCCCTTCGGACCATATCCCCTTAGTGACGAAGTTCCAAATAAAGAAAAAGGGACAGGCAGGCAGTGGCGGCAAGAAGCCTGAATTCAAGCCTGATTTCCGCTCCGGCGCCTCGCGCAAGACATGAGAGTACGACGAACTCTAACAATTTGCCTAGGCAGTCTGCAACCGGTCAAGTACTTTACACTGACGTAAAAAGCTTCGTGTGTAGCATGGCTGCGTGTATTTTAGCTATATATAATACAATATCTTTTGGAAATTTTCCACCAACAGCAGGATCGGGCCGGTTGTTCATGTTAGGAGCAACCGGCCTGACATTGTAGTGTGCGCAGACTGAGTCAATATGCGGCGGACCACGGGCTTGTCACTCCGACGGACCCGTCTTCAGCGAGGTGGGGTCAGGTGGGGGAGGACACGAAAAAGTTCACGTCACAGAAAGGCACAAATTCTGGATTTTGGTCCTTTCTTTTCTTTTCCCCTTTCTTTTCTCCTTTCTGCTTCTCCTTTTCTCTCTTCCACTGCTTTTCATTCTCATAATATCCCACAATGTCTTTGCTAATTCCTACTTCGACAGATTATAATGATGCTCACCAAGACCAAGAACTTGAGCAGCAATACACTCGAAGATTGGAGCAAGAAACAGCAAAGCAACCACTGGCATTTCGCTGGCTGTTTGAAACTGTTCCGGGATTCTTCGTGCAAGCTGATGAAGAGACGGACGACTTGAACTTCCGCTACACCGAGAGCAACATGGGCCGCAAAAAGACCTGGGCTCAGATCCAACAGGGCCTCACCGAACTCAATGAAAATGCCGCCCCTAACGAGTGCTACAAGTTGATTCTATGTGCAAGACATGGCCAAGGCTACCACAATCAGGTTGTGGATAAGTATGGCCTCGATGCGTGGTACGCCAAATGGCACTGTCTTGGCACAGACGGGCACGTCGAATACGGGCCTGATGCCATGCTCACCGAAGTTGGCATTGCCCAGGCCCAGGAAAACCACACAGCGTGGGAAAACGAGATCAAGCTTCATGGAGCCCCAATACCGGCAAAATTCTACGTGTCGCCTTTGCAAAGATCTTGCTGGACGTGCCACTACACGTGGACAGGATTAAGGCCCGAAAGCAGTCACCCATTGGTGGTGGAGAAGATGCGGGAAACCATTGGCCAGAACTTGTGTGACAAAAGATCAACACGGTCGGAAATTCTACGTAAGTTCGGCCCCTTGGGGTTCGAAGTCGAGGCAGGCTTTGCTGAACAAGACGAGTTGTTTAGCGGCGAGCGTGAGCTGAATTTGGCTCAGGCTATTCGCATCAATGAAGCGTGCCAGCGTGTCTTCGAGGAGGACTGGGACGAGAATTCTGGTACTGTTGACAAACGGAAGGCCCTCCACAACTCCATCATCTCGACCACTACACACGCGGGCACTATTCGCCTGTTCATCGTCGTGTTTGGTCACCGTAGATTCACCGTTTCTACTGGTGGCATGATTCCGTTTGTGGTCAAGGCAACCAGACACTGAAGTGCCCTTAGAGAGAATTAGAGATCAAAAGTTTTAAAAGATACACGAAAAACACTAAATACATCTAGAAACCTTATAGGAATATATCAAAATAAGCCCGACACATACTCAGAGCAAATTTGGCTACCCGGAAACGTTTCAGCGTCCAACTCTAAACGGTCACAATTTGCTGCAGCACTAAACTGAATATGCTCCGATAAACATGCCAGGGTCGTACATATAGAACTAAATATCGCTCGAGTCGACATTGACTTTCTTGTTTTTCTCCACCTCGTCCGAGTTGGAGCTAAAGCTCTCGTAGTCATGAACAATCTCACCGTTACCCAATTGGGAGAGCTCGTAACCATGACTCTTTAAGTACTCAACAAAGTCTGCATCCTCCTTGTCAATGGAGTCTTGCCCCACTGAAGGACACAAGAACAAAGCGAGGAATGCTGAGAAAAGACACAATGCCGAAGAGACGTAGAACGCAGCACGGATTCCATTGTCTCCATCATATCCACCGTTGTTTCTGATGATGATCGGAAAAATGTACGTTCCCACGAAAGCTCCAACCTTGCCGATTGCAGCAGCAATTCCGTAGTATTGGCCCCTGATCGGGGTAGCAGACGTCTTAGAGGCCAAGCAGCCCACGTTATTTCCAGCGCCGAATTCACCGAGCGAGATAAAAATACCGTAAACAACCACAAAAGCGCCGATGTGGTTTTTCAAGTGACCGTAACCAGCTGTCATACCAAAACCAACAATAGCTTGACAAATAAGACCCACAAACAAGGTCAAGCGAGGGCCCAAATAGTCAGTGGAAAATCCACCAATCAAGGAGCCTGGGATGTAGAACAAGTTGAACACAACGTTCCAGCCCCATTTCTTGTACATGTTTCCACCTGGCAAGATCTCGGTGAGAATGAACGAGGAGTAGAGACTGAAGGAGTATGTGGAGAAGTCGTAAATAAACCAGATAATCGACACGATGCACAACCTGAACCAGTAAAATTTCACCACCAACCAAAAAGGAAACTTCTTCACCGACTTCATATTGAGTTTCTCATAGGCCTGCGAGTTGGTCATCTTTCTTCTCATGAAGAACAAGGCAAGTGGGGGGAATACACCAAGAGCCAAGGTCAAGCGCCAGACTGGGGTCAAGTGCTTTTTGGAAAAAATCCAAAGTAGAACCAAAGGCACGAAGGATGACACTACGAAGCCAGCATCGATGGCGAAATTGGTAAACCAGCAGAAGTATCTGTTCCTGTGTCCGGGAGGCAACTGATTTGCAAATTCCGAGGCAATCACAGACGACGTAGGGTACTCAGCACCAATTGCAATGCCCAAAAAGAACCTAAACACAACGATGGCCGTAAACATACCCTCTACAGTTTTGCCCCAGGTTGCAACTGCGCAAAGGAGGGTGAAGACAATAAGCATAACGTTTGCAACCAACATGCCACCTTTCCGTGCGACGTGATCGGAAAGGTAACCGAAAGTCAACTGACCAACAACGGTTCCCGCAAAAGCGATCGACGAAATATTGGAGATGGCATTCGACTCGGTGTACTTGTCACCGTATAACGAGGAAAGGCAGGTGGTGACAGTCGAGATGGAGTTGTTGACGTAACCGTCCGAGAACAACCCCGCACCCGAGATAAAGGCTGGCCACAAGTTCTTGACCTTGACCTTTTTGAGATCGCCGTTCTCGTCCATCTCTTTTTCCGGGTGGAATGCTGTTTCTGAGGGGATCTTCTTAGCCCACCCGAAGAGTGCGTCGTTGAAAGAGTGAGGAAGATCTCTAGATGCCATTATGGAATTCAGCTAAGGTGTTGTTCACGCAGACAAGGCTGGTCCTAAATTTTCAAATGAAGATAAATGAAAAGTCCAAAAGCAAGAAGTGAAGATTCGATCAGAAGTGAAGATTCGATCACGAGTGAAGGACCGATCAGAAGTGAAGGACCGATCAAGGTAAAGAAGGTCCGATAGAGTAAATCGCAGAATAGAAATATCAGAGTAGAAATATGAAATCTTATCTGGAAGATTTCTGTTCTTTAGCTTTCCGCGGACAAATCCGCCTCGTGTGGAATTAGCTCGGATTTATAGTATTGTCTGTCTTCGGGCTGTCCCCAGGCAGACATGCAGGCTTTTTATCGAGGTGCGTTTATTGATAACAGATTATTTTTTGGAGGGCCCGGTGAAAATTAGGTGTATGCTCTGGAACCGGAGTGAATTTTGAAAGAAAACGTGGTTCATACACACACGTGTTTCTCCCGCCAAACAAACGGTGGTGTCATGGGAAACGGCGATTTGCTTTCAAAAGCCGTGCCATATACAACGTGGTTTATCTTCATTAATTTGAACTTCCGAAATGCAGTACCGATGTGTCAAAATGGGAGTGCCGCATGGAAAACAGAGGAAGAAACGAGGCGCTCGCGCTTGACGTCGCACGTGAACTGGCACGGCTCACCGAGCATGCACGCGGGCATAACCCTAATTCGTTGTGGGCCACTCTTATTCGTTGGCCAAAGGTGCCGGGCTCCTCCGCTGGAAGCAACGGCTCTGGATCGGCGGCCGGGCCTGCTTTTTAATTAGCCTTAATTAGCTTTAATTAGATGGTGGTATAATTAGATTTTCAGTTTTTGGTTTTTAGCTAACTTTACCAACTTTATCCTGGATTGGCTAGAAACTATGGACCTGCCTTCACTGATATTGGCTACACTTCTTGAGTCAGGTTCGCCCACGCTCTTCTGTTCTTTTCTCTCCTCCGTTCGTTCATATCAATCCGTCTCCGCTTCCCGTCCCTCACTGATTGCATCGCTTCTGCGCTAGCTTCTGCACTTCGTACACCATGCAATCTCGTCGGTGGGCTAATTATCCACACGATGCCAATATGCAAGCTTGGCCTGCTCTAAGCACTTCTCCACTCGACAGCGTAGTTCAATTTCTCACCGGCCTTGAACGGCACAACCCTGAGCGACTTGTTGCCAATCACTTCAGGCACGTAGTTCTCGCGCTTGACCAAAACCACCGTGTCTTTGCACTTGATAGAGTCGGGCGAAATCTCGTAGAACGCAAGCCCGTTCTCAGAAACAAACTTGACAAGGTTGCTCAACTTCCCCGAAGCCGCAAAGATCTCTGCCAAAAACGCAATGGAATGGGATTGCGTGAAGATTCCAGCGCACACACCCACATGCTTCGCTTTGCTTTCTATGGGATGCGGAGCAGAGTCCGAGCCGAAAAAGAAATATGGCTCGCCGCCCGTTGCAGCATCGACTAACGCCCGCATGTCTTCAGGCAACTTGGCCACCGGCTTGCAGAAGTTGATAGGATGGCCCGCCCACGAGTCGATGGTGAGCGAAAGATGGTGGGCAGTGATGGTGGCGGCAACACGTGAGGCCGGGTTCTCGCTGTGGATCTTGCGCACGGTCTCGACAGCAGCCTTGGTGGTGCAGTGCTCCAAGATGATCTTCAACCGAGGAAAGTCCCGGGCCAATTTCTCAAGTGCTGGGAGAAACTTCGGCTCCGCGTTGAGCACGTGGATGTCTTCTCCCTTGGCAGGGGGCCGCTCACCGTGGAGGTTGAGCACGAGGTTGTTCTCCTGCAAAGCCTCAAAAATCGGGTAGAAAGCCGAGAAGTCGTTGGGATCGACTCCCGCGTCCGAGTTGGTGGTGACTCCGGCTGGGTAGCACTTGACGCCGTGAATGGCGCCCTGCTTTGCTGCGGCACGGATCAAATCGGGCGTTAGGTCCTTGCACAAGTAGAAGCTCATCAAAAAAGTCGTTTTGGGCGAGAGCCGCTCAAGGTCGCTTTTATAGGCCACCACTCTTTCGATCGTCGTGATAGGTGGGACCAAGTTTGGCATGACGTATGCCACCGATACGCCACCTTCCCTGACGGTTGGCGTGACAAGCTCCATCATGGCGCCGTCCCGAAGGTGCACGTGCAAGTCCGCCGTAATCCCCAAGTCGATTTCGGCCATGTTTGGGTGTGGTTTGAGCGTAGAGAGTGCCCGGCTGGAGAACGACAAGGCGATGCGTCGGTGGAGGAGTACCTGCAGTTTGCGCGGCCATAGAACAACGAGCGGCTTCATTAGATTGCACCCAGTTCGTTCGAGAACGGCTCGTGCCAAACTGCGGGCACGATTGGCTCGGTGGCCCCGTCCACAAATGCCAATACTGCGGTGCGTATGGCACCGTGCAATTCGTGTTGCGTTAGCTCCAAGAGCCGCAGCACAAGCTGTTGGCTTTGGCTGTAGATGCTAGAGCCCGCCGCTTTCGGGCCGAGCCAGAGCTTCACCACCGCATAGCGAGGGTGCTTTCTATACAAATCAACGCCTACTATTGGCACTGCGGTTAGTGATTAGAACCATGTTTTGTTTTCAGTGGCTTGGTGTGCTTGGTGTCTTTTCTGACCAAGTCGAGGCTTGTGCTACGTACCGTATACTTTCCCTGGCTGCGAAATCTCGTCGCTCAACACTATCTGCGCCAATGCCCCGTACAATGCCCAGCTCTCAGCCAAATCAACTCGGAGGGCGATTTTAATGCACTTTGTGTTGGGCGAAACCCCAAGCCTCAAAATGCCACTCTCTTTCGGCCGCGTTGTGCCAAGCTTGTTCCGCCAGCGTCGCAACTGCACTTGTGTCTCGATTATGTCCTGGACTTGCATTAAGCCCCCGGCATCCCACCACACTGCCCACTTGAAGTAGAAAGAAGAGTCGGTTACGCGGCATTGCACAAGCCTGAAATGGTCAAGAAGGAGCCCGCTTCCTACGCTCGCTGTGCCAAGTTGCGAAGCTGGTGGAGCCATGTACTTGAATGCGTCCTCGTCTCGCTTCGACACGAGCTCGCGCATCAAGCATGCAACTCGGTTCGTGTTGCTATCGAACGGTGTCCCAGCTTTGCTGCCATGGCCTTCGCTGGCGGAGGAGGAGGATGCACCGGACATT
The DNA here is from genome assembly GCA_963678735.1 of Metschnikowia agaves. Taxonomy (NCBI): domain Eukaryota; kingdom Fungi; phylum Ascomycota; class Pichiomycetes; order Serinales; family Metschnikowiaceae; genus Metschnikowia; species Metschnikowia agaves. The sequence goes on along the minus strand of CAVMBV010000011.1, from coordinate 718,589 downwards.
GTGGAGATTGTTGCACGTGACACTGTGGAGATTGTTGCAGGGACTTTGTGGAGTTTGTTGGTTTGTGTGGAGCAGAGCCAGCAGCCTCTGGCCACTGGGTGCGAAAACCCGTTCTCAGATAAAGCATGCTGATGCCAACTCTAAACCCAAAACAGCCACCAACCCTAATTGTCAACATTAGTGTGAACATGACTGTACGCTTACTCGGTACACGCCGTGTCCTGCTCTCCACATTTCTGCTTTCACCTGTTTCCTGCTTTCCACAGGTTCCTGCCTCGCTGTCTCTGCCGGACTCGACTAGACAGAAACCCAGCTACTTGACGTAATTGCTTCATTTTCCCTGTTTCCGAAAACGTTCTCTTTTCTACCGTCGACTTTCCAAACTCGCTCCTCTCTCTTTGGTGGCTTGTTTCTTTTCCTCCTGTTCTTTCATCTCCCACCTCCACAACCTGCACGCGGCACTCCTCTCCTACTCTTTGGTCTCATCAAGAAACCACTTCACCGGTTCCTCACCCATTCTCCTCTCCATGAGCTCGATATTCCTACCGCACCTCAACTCAGGCTGGCATGTAGACCAGGCGATTCTATCCGAAGACCAGCGGCTCGTGGTCATCCGGTTTGGCAAAGATTTTGACAAGCTGTGCATGATCATGGATGAGCTTCTCTTTGGAATTGCAGAGAAGGTGAAGAACTTCGCTGCAATCTATCTCTGTGACACCACGCAAGTGCCGGACTTCAATGACATGTATGAGCTTTATGATCCTTGCACGGTAATGTTCTTTTTCCGCAACAAGCACATGATGTGTGATTTTGGCACAGGCAACAACAACAAGCTCAATTTCTTGATAGACAACAAGCAGGATATGATCGACATCATTGAAACAATCTACCGTGGTGCAACGAAGGGCAAAGGCTTGGTGGTTAGCCCCAAGGATTACAGCTCTGCCCGCACGAGGTGAGCCAAGAAACCCGGCTCATTCTACATGGCGATTCTAACTCTTGTAAATATAGTATTTATACTGCAGATTTTGAAGAAAATGTCGTGTATCGTAGCACATCGCAGGAGACTACTCCTGAACCTCGTTCTGTGCGTAGAAGAAGTTCACGCCTAGCAACTCAGAGCTGCCTCCGTGCTTCTTTATCCAGTCCCGCACTCCAGATCCTGGAACCGACGTGCCCCACGTGGGTCTGTCAGGGGGAGCAACCAAGTTTGCTTTGGGGTCTTGTTTGTAGAACAAGAACACGTATCTGTGCTTGCCGGTTTTCTCCGGTGGGCCCGGTCCCATGTAAGGCACGAGATGGGTAGCGGACGAAAAGTCCAACACGGTCGACAACGAGTCCTCAGCGCCCGAGTTGTTAGAGTTCAACCTCAAATCGGTGGCGATCCAGTGGCAGAACTCGGACCATTTGTGGTCGGAGTTGGACGGTGCATCTGGGTCTGTTACGACCAACATGAACCGATCCTCGTCCTTCACCTGCAATTCGGTTTCTTGGTTGGGCGAGTTAAGCGTAAACTGGATTTTGGGCTGCTCTTGTGTGTCTTTGACAGGCAACGTGTTGCCCATTGTGACCTGGTGTTCAGGTGAGTACTCAATTGACAACAAGCCATGCGTATCAAACTTGTCAATTACATCGGGGATGATCTTGTGTTTGTTGAAAGCCTCGTCCAACAGCTGAGATATGGTCATTAAGTTCATTTTCGGTTGTCTGTGGAGATTTTTGCCAATGCGAGATGTGCTGAGGAAGAGTGGTCTTAGCGACGTACGAAGTGGCAAACTTCCTCTATATATAGATAACATGGGGTTGGGCCGATTGCTCTCGCGAAAAAATTAAAAAAAAAATAACAATGACAAAATCACTGTAGGTTTATACCTTAGGAGTCTGTTCTCTGCACGCAGGTCTCATACTGAGGGTCCGATCTGGCCCGAGAGGGGATGCGGAGCTTTACATCGGGCCACTTCTGCGGTGGGCGTGGCTTTTTCTGACCGCCCCTGTTCCAGCCTTTTTCGCCATGAAGCAGTGGTACGGAGTGAAGCTTGGAGAGCTCATGTAAAGTGAATTCTTGCAGAGTGAGTCACGCAATTGAGCAGCAATGGGGAAAACGGTCGAACGCTTGCAATTTGCTTTGAACCACAGAGTGCACACTACCCGGAGTGCGGCTCTTTACGCGGAGGAGAATCATCGATTCCGCACTTATTTGCTGTTTGAAGCATTGTCGCACCTTGGCTGGCTCGCCTTTAGGAGCTCGGGAATAACTGCGCCGTAGTAAAACAAACTGAAAGGAGATAAGTAAAACAAACCAGAAGTTGTGCCATCTGCCTTCAGAAGCAGAGACTCCCACGATACGCCGTCTGGTAAAATGCGCTTAAAAACAGAATAACATCGAACCTGATGCACATGTGCACTTACCAGACACCAACCACCCAGGCTGTTGCCATTATAAGTCGGCAGTAAATTATAGTACACCATATACCGATTCTTCTTGAATCCACATGCGTCTATGGTTCAGAGCAAAGGTATCGTGTGCTGTCTAGTAAGTGTTTTCGTACTCCGCGTAGTTCTCGAAGTAAGCACCGTCTTCCTTGGGCTGTCCTCCCATGTTCTTGTCCAACTGCAGTGTAGCCTCGTCGGCAAGCTTTTGATCCAGCTTTACCGGGTGCATTTCGTTGTACTGAGACTGGGCTTGCGCCGACTCGGGCGAGCGCCCATGTAACGAAGCAGATTGCAGGTTTTGCCTGGAAAGACCATTGGTTTCCGGCAGATGAAGTTGCTCCTGGTGCAGTAGCAACTCCGGCTGGCCACCAGGCAGCGGTGGCGCCTGATGCGGAGGATGTGGTGGGGGCTTTTGCGAGAGGTCGCTATCAACAGGCTCCTGCAACGCAGACTGCTGGTGTGTATGTGGAGCGAATTGGTGCTGATGGAGAGGTTGTGGAGTGGTTCCTCTCAGTGGCGGCAACCCCGTAGGTCCACCGAGGTGGTGGTCCGGAGCCGACTGTGGCATGGGCCGTGGGAGCTGTCCTACTTGAGGCATCGACCCTACGTGGGGAACCTGGCGCAGTGCTAGGCCATCTGACATTGGCACGCCTCTCAAATGTGGCGGTAGCATGTACGGCGGAAGAAGCAGATGCGCCAGAGGGTTCGAGGGAGTATTGATGTAGCTGTTGCTGCGAGAAGGATACGACTTTTTGGGTTTCTCTTCTTCACGCGGAACCACGTCGATCAAGAAGTCGAACATGTCACTTTTCGTCAAGGCCGCAGCAATATCAGACTTCTGGAGCGTTCTGCGCTTGTTTTCCTCGGCATGGATCCACGCTCTCATCGTCAACTCGGTGATGAACACTTCGCAGCCTTTGGCGAAGAGAATGGGCGCCTCGGCACTGATCATACGCACATCCTCATCCGTCTTCATGACCTTCTTAATACGTGCCAATGGCAACTGGTGATTTTTGAAGTCATGGTCATCGTGCTCGATCGAGTTGATAGTTTCCTGCCAGTATTGCATAATCATATCTCTATTTTTACCAACAAGCCCCTGTCCCACGTTGCTGAAAACACCGCCTGGGTTTCCATGCTGTTGCTGCTGTGCCACGGCAGCGTCTGCAGCTGCCTGGGCCGCCAAAAGCTCTTCCTCGTCCACCACCGGGTGTCGTGACTCGCCGCTGCCAAGCGTGTTGACGGCTGCATCTTCGTGTATGTAGTGAGGCTGGTCCACGCCGTTCTGAGGCTGCTCTTGCTCCAAATGCGGCATTTCCTCATCATCGAGATACGTGTTGTTGTACTCCATTTTGGGGGATGCTTTCTTAGGAGTTGTTGACCGTTGTTGAGAAGTTTTGTATTCTCAATGCCCTGCACACAACCCTCTGTGTGGAGGAGAAGCGAAGAGCGGCCCGGAAAGAGCGAGCCACGGCTTTGTGGGGCAGAGAACGCCCAGGCTGGTCCAGAAGAAAAGAGATAAAATAAAATAAAATAATACATGACGAATTTTCTATTTCGAGTTGTCCTTAAGTAGCAGTTCTTTCAGGTTCTTTCTATGCTTCTTTTCCTTTCAATTTGCTTCACTCTGGCCGTCTCGTTCCTTTTTCGCTTTCTCTTGTACTTCAACATTTTCACAATCTCCATGACTTGAATAGTTTCAAATGTCTATAATCATTCATTGGACCTGTCATTCCCAATGCAAGTGGACAATACCGCCAAAACACGCCAATAACGCAGCTATACAACAAGGCAAACGCAACAAATTTCACGTATTTTGGCAGCTTTCTGGAAACATACACCTCCACCAAAAATCCCGACACAAAAATTCCAAAATACAATGCGGGCACATAATGATGGAGGTATGTGACTCGGGACATCACCACGAAGGGCAAGTAATGCAATACCCACCCGCAGATTGGAAATATACCACCAGATATCAAGAAGTTCCATTCATCTGAGAATAAGGCTAAACCAAGCTTCTGTCTCTGCCATCCAAGAGCTATCCCAATAAGCGTCAACACGCACCCAAAGATACTGAGTGTAGTGAAATAAGTCACAAACGGATGCCCCATAAGATAATATCGATAGTCGGAGGTACTCCAGCCACTCATGCGAAGTCCGGTTCGCAAAATGGGCCATTCCCACCAGCTGGACGCCAAGTGGTCGAAGTGATCGGGGTCGGGAACCAACGCATTATTTGAAGCCATCATGCCATAATTCACCAACACAAACTCTTTCCAAAACTTTGGCTTGGGTGCCACATATTTTTCTGCTGGGGTCAGGAGCTGATCATTGCTATGGTCTTCAACATTCCACCACGTGCTCTTGTCCAGTGACAAAAACGAGTATTTGCAAACCACCTCTCCCTGCTGGAATCCCCAGCTAGGGTATGCGTAGCCCGTAGTCGCCAAATAGCACCCAAGCATCTTGTGCCGAAGACGAAAATTGGTTGATATGGGGTGAATCTCGGCGTCGCTTTCATTTTGGAATATTGGCGATGGCGACCGCTCTTGACTTTGGATTTCGAGCACCCAGTCGTCATTCGGATCCTCGATGTCTATTCCTCCGTAGCATGTTGCCTCGAATTGGCTCTTCAGAACCGGGGCTGGGATAGAGTGCGAATGAAGAAAGCCTCCTGTCAGCTTATGACTAAGTCTTATGGTGTCGCCGTCTTTCAAGAGCGTTTTGTAGTCGAGAATCTGATCAGGCCGTTTCTCGTCAAAGTCCAACGTTGCAAATCGCTTCTCGCGCCGAGCAGTCTCCATACCAAACTCAACAAGCCATTCGTTATTATCGTCTTTGAAGCCGTATGTGGTTACTTGCTGTTGACGCGATCCTTCGGGGTACTGATGGGCATGAGAATGAAGCAAGTTCGGCGACAACCCCTGGGACCTCAATGTTATCAAAGAGCCGTATGCCACAGATCGGGGACCATTCTTGATGGCGTTGCCCTCTAAGGAAGCTTGCAATAGCGTTGAGATGGCACCATCTCCTGGCCCCGATTTAGAAAGCACAGCGAAATGGATCTTGAATGTAAAAAAGTAGATGATAAAAGGCACAATAATCAAGCAAACCACCCTGGTGAACCAATGAAGAAAATACTTGAAGCGCGTCAAGCTCATGTGCCGTTGTTCCTTGGAGCTAATGGTTGTTTGGTAGTACTTGATGACCAAATCAAATATTGTGTAGAGTCCGACTAGAAGAGTTACGAATAATCCCACCCACTTCACTGAACAGACACAGCCAATAGAGATACCGGTTAAAGTGAGCCAGCAAAGGCCACGCACGGAGAGAAGCGACTGCTGTGAGTTCACAGTATGCATTTTGGCTAGGCAAAAGAACGTGGACACCGTAAACAAAAGGAGCATGGAGTCCAAGAGAATGAACTTCGACAAGGTTAGTGATAGCATCTCCAAGGCAACTGAGAGCGACACAAACCATGTTGTCCACATGGAATAGCCCAAGTCGAGCGCCGTGAAGTATGCCAATGGGGTGCAGAGCACGCCAAAGGTGCAATTGAATATGCGCATCCACATGAAGTGGTCGCCCTTGGGGAATTCCTTGCCACTTTCGAACTTGAAGTCCCCATCAAAACCGGCCAAGTACCCGGAAAGGCCAACAAGCAACTTGCCCAAGGGCGGATGCACGTCGAAGTAAAACAGGTGCTGGATGTAGTAGGAGCCAAACTTGCCAAAGTGAGCCTCGTCCCATATGACCTTTTTGGCTGCGTTGATGTTGTAAAAGCGTACATAGGCCGAGAGAAGCGTCAATAGCGCCGGAGATACCAAGTTCTTCCAATACCAAAACCACTTTGTTTCTGCCGGGGGCTCTTTTAGCGAGAGAGATGACGTTTGCTTGACCAACTCGTCGTAGGATTCGTAGTCCATCGAGAACGAAGGGGCGTTTCTGTGTCTGAGGACGGCCTCGTCCTTGTGCGGAGGCCGCGCTGCCACGCCGCTCGACAGCGAGAAGATGATGTCACCCTTTTCCATTTTGTGGAGTGGGATTGGCGACTGTGAGGGAAGAGACTTCAGCGGTGGCCCTAGCACCAACGGTGGGTTTCCATTCGCGGGGCCAGGGTCTGAGCGCGAAGGCTTGGGCACGCGGGCCGCAGTCGGGCCAGCGCGACCATGCTCACTTGACAGGGAATTGGCGCCCCACGCCCTGCCGAACGGCGCACATGGCGCGACGAACAGCTTCGGGCCCAGCTGGCTTCGGTAGCACACTCGCCCGCACCAAAAAGCCCAGAAGCCCAGAAGCCCAGAACCCCAGAAACAATGGCGTTCTAGCTCCAGTACTTGATATCATTTCTCACTGAAAGTTGTCTACCTTCAATAGACATTATAAGTTTTTTTGGAAGGGCGAACCGCGGCACAACCCATTGGGTTTCCATCTTAGCGAGGACCTTGGGTTTCTATCTTAGCGAGGACCTGATTAATAAGCAGGCGTGGTGTGTTTATCTAGACGACTACAGAAAATAGTGCCAGGGCGGAAGCTGAAGCCAGCACTCGGCACGAATTCTGTTTGCGGCCACGGCTAGCGTGGGTAAGCAGCTGAATGCAAATTTAAAAAATAGGGCCACCCGTTTTCGCCTTGGGCATGTGCGGCGTACGCTCGGACATTTCCCTTCCAGGCTCTGGATACGAGGCCCTTCCCGCGGCTGGAGGCTTCACACGAATCTTGGTAGATGGCCTCTGTTGCGCCGTTCGTATTTCTCGGCGGCCTCTTCGGCCACAACTCCCGTTTGGGCAAGTCTCCGCTCGCCATGTTTGTCATCATCACAGGCTTCTCGGATTACGCTCTGTTTGGGAATTGCTCCAGCCCTACGAACTTGTTCGCTGGTGTTTTTGTACCAGATACCACTCGGAGCCGAAACTCCGGCGCTGTGTTCAGTCATTCCACAGACCGCTCTGTTTAAAGGTATTTAAAGGCCAGAGGACCTGCCTCTGTTTCTCCGCAATCCAGCCGTACTGAGCCGTGCTTCTACACCTTCGAATCCTGTACGGAAGCTTGCTCACTACATAATAAGCACTAACTCTAGCCACCGTTCTAACTGCCTCTCTTCACCCACCACTGGACGTCTTGAATAGCATGTCCAACACCAAGGATACCTCGTCGGGCTCTCTGGAGGTGCGTCGTCTGGGAGAAGATCTGCAGCATGAGATTCAGCAGTTTGTTGGCCAGGGCACCGCAGCTGACGGGCTGATTGGCGACAAGTACGAAACCTCCCAAAACAAAGCTCCCCCACCGGTGCAAAAGGTTCCGTCTGTTCTCCAGCGGATGCAGACGAGGTTCTTTAGTGACAAAATAAAGGAAGACCGCAGGTCGCTTTTTTTCCGGACGTTTGGAATCTACTTCCTTATGGGCTTCTTCATTCTTTCCATCTTCTCCATATACTGGGGCTCTTTCTACCAGAGGAACAGCCGGCTCAAAAACTTGCGTATGCTCGTGGTGATCGAGGACAACGAAACAATCAACGGGACTCGGCCATTGATTGGCGATGCCTTGGATGAGTTGCTCCACACTCCGTACGTGGAGGCCCTTGGCTCGTGGGAGATTCAAAACGTCACAGAGTTCAACGAGTTAGCAGAGAGTCACGGCAACACTATCTATGAAGAGGTGGAGCGGCAAATCCATCACCAGAACTACTGGGCTGCGCTCTACGTGAAGCCCAATGCCACACTCAATTATAAGAACGCCATTTTGGAGGGAAACACCAGCTACAACCTTTCGGCCAATTCTATCATCTGCTACTACGAGACTGGAAGAGATATAAATGGTATGAATTCCTATGTCACCCCCAGTTTAGAGAAGATCAATACCAAGTATGTCGGAATGAACTCGAACATCACCAGCGAATTGATCGCCGATCTGGACGCTTCTGAACTTTTCTCCAACCTTGACTCATTGAAAGTGGCTACAACAGCAATAGAGTTTCTCTTCGTGGATGCCCGTCCTTTCACGGACCCGGTTCTCGTGGCCCCGTCGCAGGTTGGTCTTATTTATATGATTATCGTGACGTTTTTTACGTTCAACTTCTTTGCCGAAGTTCACAAGAGTGTCCAACAGCTTGGAATCAAGAAACCGCACTTGTTGATCTATCGTGTTTGTGCTTCTGTTCTCAGTTTCTTTTTCATGAGTCTTTTCTTTTCGTTTGTGTCTCTCGCATTCCAGGTGGATTTCACTGTGGCATATGGAAAGTCTGGTTTTCTTGTCTACTGGATGACAAACTTTTTAACAATGTGGGCAGTCGGTGCAATGAATGAGGCCATGGCCATGTTTTGTATCTTGGTATACCCTCCTCTCGTCGGTTTCTGGATGTTGTTCTGGGTTGTATCCAACATTTCTGCCACATTCTCACCCATTGCTGTGTGTCCCGAGTTCTACCGGTTTACTTACGCCATGCCTATCCATGCAGCTTACGAGGTCACGAAGGTCATTGTCTTTGACACCTACAAGGGCGCATTGGGCCGCAACTATGCTATTATCATCATATGGGTAGTCATTTCCACCTCGCTAATGTTGATTGCGTTCATTTTGTTCGGCAAAGTTATGGGCAAGCGGGCTATGCTTGAAAGAAGGAAATTGGAAGAGCAGGTGCTCGCAAAGAAGGCGAAGGATGAAGAAGAACGCATTGTGTTTGACAACTGAGCATGTCCTACAATTATTTATTCACCAGTTTTCTCCTACACCGATTATTTATTCAGTTTTGTCCTACACGGATTGTTTATTCACTAATTTTGTACATAGTTGATCTGATTTTTGAAGTGTCAACTACTTTGTAGACGAAGTCATGAAGATGCATGGGCTTTTTTGCCAGCGGTGGTGGGAAGTTCCGTGCATTGGAGAGTAAGCGAAACTCGCGCACAAATCAGCCGGTATTGCTTGTATGCAGTCTATTTACATGTATTGTCAAGCGATCTGCTCATAATGTCTGGCTACAGGTGAATTCTCTCCAGTCTTAGCGCCACCAGGCCCGAACCCGTCTTCCATACGCACGCACAAGCGCATCCAGGGCACAATACTCCTTACCCGTCACGAGAACAATCTTTCTCTCCATTTGGACACCGCAAAATGTCGCATAACTCTTCGCGCAAGGAAGACATCCGGGGCCAGCTTTCGGACATTCAAAAGAAGCTCTTTGGGGCCAATAAAAGCCGCCCGGATTCTTCCCACATTGCTGGCCAAAACGCCGATGTATCCGGAGCCTCCGCAGCGTCTAATGGGCCAAAGGTTCTCCAGCCACAGAACATTATTCCGCCTCCGTCGGGCTCGGCCATGCTTAGAAGAAATGCCACGCCGCCACAAACGGCTCTTGCTGCTCACAAAAGCGGTAAGGTTATCCCTCAGGCCAATCCACAATTGCGGCCGGAATCCAAGGGCCAGGACATGAACTTTGTAGTGGGCCTCAGCGAGAACTTGCTCAGTGAATGCCGTCGTTTGACAGCCGAGAACCACAACATTCGGTCGCGGATGAAATCTCAGCAGGAAGAAATTGCTGACTATAAGGCACAAGTAGCTGCCTTGTCGAGCACCCGCACGTTTTCGTCGTCGAACGAGTCCAACCTACGTGATAAGAACTGGGAGTTGGAAACTAGCGTGAGCGCGTTATCTGAGCAATTGGACTCTCTCAAGGCAGCAAACGAAAAGCTTATCCGTACGCACAACGAGAACACCCTCCGCATCTCTAATCTCCAGCGTGATAATGATGAGTATCAAATGAAGTCCGTCACACTAAATTCTGATCTACACTTGGTGAAAGATCAGATGCTGAAACGCCTTGCTGAGTTGAATACACGAATCGAGGAACTAAATGACGAAAACGACACGTTGCTCCTGAAGCTCACAGAGCTTCGAGAGCGCTCTGAAGCTCAAGCTGACCCAGTGCATGACCCAATTTCCCCCCCAGCTTTCGAAGACGAAGACTCGTCTTCCGAACCAACTGACCTTGACACTATCCTTCAGGAGTCAGCAGAGTATCTCGCCGCGCCAGCAATAAAGAATCCACATAGCTCGGACTTGCAAGTTGAAACGCTCAAGGCGAACTTAGCTCACTCGGCACGGACAGTCGCTCGTCTTCGCTCAGCTCTTCTCAAACAAAAGAACTCTAACACTCCGGTGTCAACCAGAACACCCAAGAGCTCTCGCAAACTGAGAGAAAAAGATGCAAACCATCCAACATCTTCCAAAAAGTCTTCCTTGGTTTATACACCTGGGCACCGGAGCTCTCGATTCATCATTTTGAATGAGGACGAGGACAAAACCCCGGCAGCGGACGAATCCTGGCCTCAGGAAGAGAATTGGGAGGACTTCATAGGGACAGATGCTGCAATTAATACCCCCTCTAAGCCAACACGTCGTGTTATACATGATTCTGAAGATGACACACAAGAAGATCCCATGCCGGAAACACGCGTATCGCTTCATAGAACAAATTCTTATTTGCAAGACACTGATTCTTCGGAACTGGACTACGAAGCACCAAATAAGCTATCCACACAGCGTGTACTCTCTCAAGAGCTTTCCAGAGCCTCTGAGCCAATCACTGAGGCTCAAGTCCAGCAGTTTGCACTCGATAATAACTTGGTTTTGTTGACACTGGATGACTACGCAAAGCTTGAATACAATGACATCAATAGCATGAATATTGAACGCATCACCACGGTGGCAGAAAAGAAAGGGTTTGTGTTGATGAGTAAAAAGGATCACGAGGACTTAATGACCGAGCAAGAAATGTCCAGAAGGTTGGAAGCTAAAGGCATTGTCACTATACCAAACGTTGAGCTCGAGGAGTTGAAGAACATTAAAACGAAATACCAGAGTCCTGACCTTGCGTATCTAGACGAACATTTGAAAGTCACTGGCCATGAAATGATCCGGTCTGACTACTTAGAAAGTCTCAAAAGGAGTGAAGAGATGGTTCGCAAGCCAACACAGGCATTCTTGCGCTCGAAATGCAAAGCCGCTAACTTGTATCCGCTTGAAAAAGAGGAATACGACCATCTAACCAGTTTAGAAACAGAGCACGAGCGACCATCTAAGGATTACCTTACTACAAAAGCGAATGAAATGGGTCTCTTCGTCTCTTCTTCAGAATATTACTTGAAAATGGAGAATAAGGCTAACAATCCCGATGAAGCGCATGTGAGGGAAAAAGCTCTTGCGCTTGGATTGGCAGTACTTTCTGCAGATGAGTTTTCAAAGCTTCAACTGCCTACACTAGATGATATAAAAGAAAAGGCAACCTCAAAGGATCATGTATTGCTTCTGAAGGATGAAGCTGACACCTTACATCTGTTGGCACACGAGCCTACAATTGATCATATTAAAATCAAGTCTACTCAACATAATCACGTGGTGTTGTCGGCTTCTGAACATTCTGCCTTGTTGGAACCCACTGTAGACATTATCAGGGAGAAAGCAAAATCCCTTGGTTATGCAGTGGTCGAGGATTCGGAACTTTTGCGCTTGCAGAATCTAGTAGAACATCCATCAGTTGACTACATCAAGAACAGAATAGAAGGACACACAGTCTTGTCCAATGATGAATATGATAAGGTTCATAAGCTTGCATATGATCCAAATTTGTCTCACATTCAAAAGCATGCCGAAAAGCACAATCTCGTCACGTTGGCTTCAATGGAATACACTTCACTCTACAGACAGGCTAATGAACCCTCGTTTGAGCAATTGCTGGCTGCTGCAGAATTAAAAAATTGCAAATTGGTCAAAGAATCTGAGCTTTCTAGGATTATGTCACAAATAGAGAAACCTGATTTGTTTCACCTAAGATGCAAGGCAGATGAAGCGGGATATGCCATTGTTACTAAAGAGGACCTTCTGCACTTGGAGCAGCTTGCGCACCAGCCTCCTGAAGGGCACATTCGTGAAAAGGCAGAAAACAAAAACATGCACCTTCTTACTGCTGGGGAGTTTGAGCTGTTAAACTTATTAGCGCACGCTCCTGATCTCGCACATTTAAAGGAAAAAGCGTCGAGTCTTGGTCACCAAGTCACGTCGAATGACAGAATATCTGCTTTGGAAGAAAGTGCAAGCAACCCCCTGTTGGATCAAATTAAAAGCCATGCGCTCTCCAATAAACATCTTGTTGTATCTGAAGTTGAATGGAATGAAATCCAAAGAAAGGCTGCTTCCCCTACTTTTGATGAACTCTCTGACAAAGCTGCTAAGAGTTATAATAGGATTTTGGTCGACAAAGAGGAGTTCCAACACATGAAAAGCTCAGCTGAAGAACCAAGCTTAGGACACATGGAGAATGTCTGTGAAAAATTGGGATATAAGATTGTTAGCCTAGACAAGATTCAAAGTTTGGAGCAATGTGCAGAAGCGCCAAGTAAGGAGCATTTGATTGAGAAGGCTTCACTTTTGGATATGACAATGATTCCTGTCGAATATCATGATTCTCTCAAACAGCTAGCTCATGAGCCTGAATTGGAGCATCTCATCAAGCATGCTGAGGCAAAGGAACATGTTGTTATTCCGAAGGCTGAATTCTTAAAGTCTGAAAAACTTGCGGCCTCACCAGACCTTGACCACATTATTAAGTGCGCCATGTCACATGGACATACTGTTATTCCTAAAGAGGAGTTTGAGAGAATAAAAGAGCTTGCAAACTCTCCTTCGTTTTCCCACATCGAGGAAAAGGCCAAAGCTATGGATTACGTGTTGGTTAAGTCTGTCGACTATGAAAGGCCCTCCTTGGAGTACTTAAATAAATGTGCAGCTCTGCTTAGCTTGGTTACATTGAGCCAAACGGAGTATGATCACATTTTGGACCAGATTGAGTCTCCTTCCGTCGAATTTATCAAACAAAAGGCGACACAAGTGGGCCATACCCTTGTAGATGATTCAGAGTTCCAAAGATTGACAGAATTGGCCAATAATCCATCTCATGACTGGATTAAAGATTTAGCACAAAAGGCAGGGTTTGTGATGCTTACGTTTGCAGAGCACGAAAAGCTCACACATGAACTTAATTATCCGTCAAGAAATTATTTAAATTCGAAGGCAGCCAACATGAATCTATACATTTTACTGAATGAAGATTTGTCAGAATTACAAAGAAAACTGGAGTCTCCCACCATCTCGGAATTGGAAGAAATGGCCTCGAAGTTTGATCTCAAGGTGTTGCCCTTGAAAGATTATCAGGAAATGACAAGGATCATAGAATCTCCGTCTATCGAAGAAATAGAGAGAGTTTTGTCTCCAAACGGTTATACTGCAATCTCAGCCTCTGAGCTCTTAGAACTTAAGGCTTTAGCACATGATCCTGAAGTGACGCATATCAAGGATGTTGCGTCGAAGAAAAATCATGCTGTTGTGCCACTAACTGAGTACGAGGAGTTGACAAAACTCCTGCTCAATCCACCACTTGACTTTGTCTCAAAAATGGCATCAAAGCATGATCATGTTGCTGTAAATTTATCAGACTACCGGCAATTAGAAGAAAAAGCTATCCTGCCATCCATTATGCATCTACAGGAACATGCAAACAAGCACAATCACATGTTGGTTAACACTTCTGAGTACAACGATCTTATAACATTCGCAAAAGAACCGCCAATGGACCACGTTCGAACTGTTGCAAATAAACTTGAGCATGTAGTGGTACCAAGAGCAGAATATGAGGAAATAAGCAACTTGGCTCATGAACCATCTCTTGAAAGAGTCAAGGAGCTAGCTAAGAGACATTCCAGCGTGACTGTCTTGGATAACGAATTCAATACTTTGAAGAGACTCGCTCATGAGCCAAATTTGGAGCATCTACAAGCTACAGCTCTGAAACAAGAACATAGTATTGTGCCTACTTCAGAACTTGACCGCTTGCGTGAACTAGCTTACAATCCTCCAATTGATCATCTCTCTTTAAGAGCTGCTGAACATGATCACGTTGTCTTACCACAAAATGACTTCGATGAATTAAACAAGCTTGCGCATTCACCGAATAAAAAGCAGGTTCAAAAGACTGCAATTGCTTTGGGATTGTCTGCTATTGCTGTGGAAGAACTTAAAGCTCTTGAAAAGTTGGCAAATACTCCTGATATTAGTCATATAAAGGTACATGGAGAGCGATTAGGCCATGAATTGATCGACAAGGAGGAGATGTTGAAGTTGAGAAGATCAATCGAAAATCCATCACTTGATTCCCTCAAGAAAGCGATTTCTTCTCATGGATTTGTAGCAGTCCCAAGTCTGGAATTCCAAAAGCATATTGAGGATAAGCAAAAGATCGAGAATATGAAACTTATAACAAATGAAGAGTATAACAGACTTACACTGATCTCTTTGGAACCATCTCTAGATTTCTTGAAAGAGAAAGCAAAAGCAAAAGGCTGTATGGTAGTTGATGAAGAGCAATTTAAAGAATTGTCTGAGAAAGTGGACAGCCCTGATCATGAATATTTGTCAAATAAGGCGAATTCTCTTGGATTTGTTTTGGTTGCTCAATCCGAATTCGATGATTTACAGGGAGCATTCGAAGATCCCACAAAAGAGTTTTTAGAGGAGAAGGCTTTTGCAAGAAAGCTTTCAATTATTCCACTGAAAGAACTTGATGCTCTCAGGAAGTTGGTAGAGGAACCAAATCTTAAACACATCACTACACAAGCTAAAATGCTTGGCTACACGATAATTGCGGAAAATGAGCATGCATCCTTGAAGAAAAACACTGAGGAACCGGACTTAGTATTCCTTGAAACGAAATTGAGTACAATGGCTATGAAACCCGTTGCAATTGAGCATATAGCAAGATTGGAGGATATAGAACAACAGTTCAAACTGCCTTCAATGGATTATTTACGCAGAAATGTCGAATTAAATGACCATGGTGTTTTGCATGTGCTGAGAATATCAGAATTACATGATATTGAAAAATCCCATATGACGCCTTCCGTCAATTATTTGACGCAGGCTGCCGAAGCGATTAGCTACAATTTAATATCAAACACCAGATTGATTGAGTTGGAGACACGCGAAAAGCACTTTCTTTCTCCTGAATTGGATTACCTTATCGAACTGTCTGGAAAGTATGAGTATAAGCTTATTAAAAGCGATGAATACGAACAATTGAAGTCACTGGTACAATCTCCAACAATTGAACACTTGAGAGAAAAAGCCATTAATCTTGGCCATGTGCTTATAACAAGTGAAAGGGGTGTTGAAATTGAGCAGTTGGAGAACTCTTACAATGCACCATCATTGCAATACCTTGATAAACATGCCAAAGCATATAATACAAGTTTAATTTCGGATGAAGAGCTTGCCGGACTCAGGGCTAAAGAGAATCATCATGACTCGCCTTCGGTCGACTACCTAAAGGGACAAGCCGAGGTGCTCTCTTTAGAGATATTGACAAAAGAAGAATTCGGGCACCTCAAGGAGCAGCAGCAAATCGCCAATGCTCCATCAAAGGCTTTCATACAACAGCATGCGTCATCTTGTGGTTGTGTACTTATTACAGAATCTAGAATCAGCGAGCTAGAGGGCTTAGAATCATCATATAAGAACCCGAGCGTGGAATACCTAGAAACACAAGCAGGACAGAAAGATTTACAATTAGTTAATAAGACTGACTACGATGTGTGGATCCAAAAGGAGAGCAAGAGCATTACCGAATTGGCGATGGAAGTTGATCATATTGCGTTGCCGAACAAAGAATACGAGGTATTGCAGAAAAGCTTTGTCGAGCCCCTGCTTGAATATATCAAGGAAAAGTCATCTGCGTACGGGTGTGTCGTTCTAAACCGCGAAGATCATGAATCGTTCTTGAAGCAAATAGAATCTCCATCTTTAGACTATTTGACAGAAAATGTTCAAAACTTAAAGCACAGAATCATCTCTGAGGCGGATTATCTTGAGTTTTCTGAATCACTTGAAACAAAATTGGAGAAGGCTGGCTTGGTATCCTTGAAGGCGCCAGACTACATGGATTTGGTTGCTCAACTCGAGAGTCCCTCGGTAGAATTTTTGGAAGAAAAGGCCAGGGCCACCCACTACTGTTTAATCAGCCAGTCGGAATTTGATGAACTCTCGAAAGAAGCCAATTTGGCAGCAGCGCACAAAGAAACCCTTGAGGAGTTTCAGCAAACCTCCAGAAAGTTACAAGATCTTGAAAGCACTATTGAAAAACCTTCTATTGATTTCATCAAAGATTTGGCAGCGAAACAACAGTGTATGGTTCTCCCCGTTTTGCAGTATGAAGATCTCATCAAAAAGCTGGAGGAATCTCTACATGAAAAGGCAACAAGTATGTCAATGATTCTTCTACCTTCAAGCGAACATGAGCAAATGAAGAAGATGCTCGAAGAGACTCTCGAAAATAGAGCAGCTAGAGAAGGAATGGTTGTACTAGACTCCAGAGAACATGAAAATCTTATGTCACTTGTTAATTCCCCCACAAGTGAATATCTACGAATCAAATCCAAGGAATTAAATATGGAGTGCGTCAGAAGTGAAGAATTGACAGCTTTACGGGAAGATGTATCTCAAAGCCTTGAAGACAGAGCATCGAAGTCGGGTATGGTTATTCTCTCTACTGCAGCTTTTAGTGAATTGCATTCGAAAGCACATACGCCACATGTTTCGGAATTAAGATTGACAGCAAGTTCTCTTGGTTACGCCTTGATATCAACGCCAGACCTTAAGGATCTTGAGGAAAAGGCAAGCAGAACATTAGATGACCATATTAAGGGTCAAAATCTTCGAATCATTGGAGGTGATGAATATGATGAGTTGCTTTTAAAGGCCAATAAACCATCTCTTGATTTATTAGAGCAAAATGCTCAAAGATATGGAATGGTACTTATTTCTGAAGAAGACCTTGCAACTTTGAAAAGTTCAAATGAGGAACCACTTTCCATCAAGGCCGAAAGGTCTGGAAAGATTGTCGTTGATACATCAGAGTTTGAGAAATTGCAGAATCAATTGCAGCAACCATCGGAAACGTTTTTATCAGAAAAGGCCAAAGCTTATGGGTTGATTATGATTCCGGCTTTGGAGCATCAGAATCTTGTAGCCTCGAGGGACAAGTCTCTTGAAGAAATTGGAAGAGAGAAGGGAATGACTCTCGTTGAAACCGAGAAGTATGATGGTCTCATCACTGAGTTGGAGGCTGCTCAGAACTTCAAATTGCCGATCATTGACGAAAAGTTTGAATTATTAAAATCAGCATTACGAGAGCAGGGTTATGAAGTCGTTTCAAAGAATAAATATGCTTTCTTACAATCGAACTTAAACTCTGCTCCTCAAGATCAATTGATAAATGCTGCACGTGCTCAAGGCTTAATCGTTTTGAACAGCAGTGGCGAGAGTTCTCCTTCTGTTAGTGAGGATGTAGCCAATTGGCTCGAACAACGAGGCTATTCTGTCAATAAAGATCTGGCAGAATTTACTGATGCCCAGGAATCAGTTGCTTTAAATCCAGATGAATTAAAGAGGAGTGCTGAGAATATGGGTATGGTGTGTATTGACAGACTGACATACGAAGATGTGGTCAAGAAATCAAAGCCTGTAGATGACAAGGACCTGTTACTCAAAGCCGCAGCTGCACTTTCTTTAGCTGTTTTACCCTTGTCTGAGTTAACGAAGTTAAAGCAGCTGTTAATTCAAAAGGAGTCAGTATTGCACAGCATGAAGAAGGATTCGAATAATGAGCTAACGGAGACTGAGCTCTTACAGAACCTGAGAAGGATGAACATGGTTCTATTAAGCAAGGAAGAGTACCAGGAACTAAAGATCCAGGCCCACGATCGAATGAATATTGTTTCAGAAGATGAGTTACGTGCTAAAGCTCAGGAGTTGGGTTTCGATGTGCTTCCAATTTCCGAGCATAACGAATTGAGGAAAGCGTTTGAACTTATGAGTGAAAAGAGCCTATTTGTTGAGGCTGCTAAAAAATACCACTTACTTTGTGTGCCAGAAAAGGCATTCGTTCCAACAACAATGGCCAGAACTCCTGACGTGGACAAAGTAACGTTAATACCCACGAGTTACTATAACAAATTGAGTCGTCAGGAGTCGTTGAACATTGAAAAAGTGGCAGATGATGTTTTTAGACAACAGGCTGAGAAAAGGGGATATGTTAAATCCCTAGCAGCAGTCAACTCACCAATCACAAGACTGAATAGTGAGGAGTCTTTAAACAATTTGTCACCAACCACGTCAGTGGGTGATGCTAGCCCAATAGTTGTTGCTAGTGGAGAAACAGGCATACCTCAAAGCAAATCTGTTCAGTCCCATTTGAGTGAACACTCCAAGCGAAGTGCCATCGAATCAATCACTGGCTTATCAATTGCGACAAACATTTCCTTCACAGATCGCTCTATGATTCCTGCAATAACTCAAGTAGTAATTGGAGAATATTTGTTCAAGTACTACAGAAAGCTTGGTCCATTGAGTTCTATATCGTCGAGCAGGCATGAAAGATACTTCTGGGTACATCCATATTCGTTAACATTGTATTGGTCAACATCCAATCCTGTTTTGACTAACCCATCTGAGGTGAGAACAAAAGCTATGGCTATAGAGCGAGTGGAGAGTGTTGAGGACCCCAACCCTCTTCCTCCTGGGCTTCATTATAAGAGTATCGTCATTCACAGCAAACTAAAGTCAGTGAAGATCACCTGTCCAACAAGACAAAGACATAATATTTGGTATAATGCCTTAAGATACCTTGTTAACCGCAATATTCATGACCTTGACTTCGGAGGAGCAAAGAATAGACCTTCTGGCGACAATACGCTGCAGACTGCTTTGGAAGTAGAGGATGAAGACCAGTTTGATCCCAATGTTGAATTCGAAGCATCTACGAGACACGCGTTTCCAAGATCATCAACAATTCTGAAAAGTAGATCGATGAATAGGCTTCCTAGCATGAGGAAATAGATCATAATGCCAAGCCAAACGGTGCACTCGCATGTACGTTTCATTGTGGTTTTAAAACAAATAAATAGTTACATATTATTCCGTTGAAAATATAAAGCCAAGACGAACTTCAAAAAGCAAAATAAAAACTTATCGGGCCTACTTAGCAGCCAACAACAGGGTGAATTCCTGAATATCAATCTCGCCGTCGTTGTTGGTGTCAGCCTCTCTGATCATTTGATCGACATCTGCATCAGATAACTTCTCCCCGATGGATGTCAATACATGTCTCAATTCAGCAGCGCTAATCTTACCGTCACCGTTCCTGTCAAAGACCTTGAAAGCCTCGGCAATTTCCGCCTCGGAGTCAGTATCCTTCATTTTTCTGGCCATCATGGTCAAAAACTCAGGGAAGTCAATGGATCCGTCACTGTTGATATCAACTTCATTGATCATATCGGTCAACTCGCTCTCAGAAGGGTTTTGTCCCAACGATCTCATGACGGTACCCAATTCCTTGGTGGTAATTTTTCCGTCGCTATCCTTGTCGAACAAGGAAAAAGCCTCCTTGAACTCGGCAATTTGTTCTTCAGATAATTTTTCGGCCTTGAACATGTTAGTAACGGTAGACAGGATATAAAAACGAAGGAATAAAAAACTGCGTAGACGTTTCTCGATTTTAATAGCACGCTCCGGGTAGCTTGATGGCAATTGACGTCCAAATTGAGATAATAATGGAGTTTGGCATATGATGCTTCAAAAGGAAACCAACCCGAAGCAGCACGGAATGTTAATTGCTAGACGGTATTGTAATTGCCCCCAACAGAATCAACATGGTTATTTATAACGCAGGGACAACGCGGAAGAAACAATCAGACAACGAGAAACAATAGCAAGAAAAGTAGCGGAACAAATTGAATTGGAGCTGCTGATAGTTTTCACCACCCAGCGAAAAGGCCGCTATTTATATTCGGCGGCTAGCTTGTACACAAATGCATTTCAACACATACCATGGTCAGTTAAGCGTTTAGAAACAGTAACAGGCAAGCAAAGTTTTATTGTCAACAGTCGTGATCTGGAGCGCGGTGCAGGAATTTATTCAGTGAGCGTGCTCACTTGCACAGCACAGGAGAGGATGAAGGAAACGTTAGCAGTGTGAAACGTGGATTATCCTGTATTTGCGTATTTTGTAACAAAACCGAAACGAACCTAAAACAACGCGATATGTTTATATAGTTGTAGGTTTCAATTCTTCTGCGTGAATTTCTTGTTCGTAACTGGCCTGGATGTTTTCATTGCCTCTGCTCTACCATGTCTTGTTCTAGCGGCACTGGCAAAAAACCACATGGCGCGCACCAAGCCCCGTTTGTAGAGGTTAAAAAGTGCTCAAAACAAGCGGTGCTTGGTTGGAAGCTTGCATCCGTGCACCAGCAACCACTTCACCTTGGGCACAGCACGCACATCTTACCCCAGATTTACCTCATGGCTGATGGACGATGACTTTGCGTACGACTCTTTTCTTCGACTGCTCGATGAATCAGAGCTCATTTCGCACATCAACTCCTTGAGCCAGCTTTCTGCCTCACGGAATGATGCCATAGAAATTGACCTTTGTCGCCCCTCCAATGGCTCTGCTGGTGATGCGAAGCCTAGTGCTTCTAATGTACCCGGTACAATAACTCGGAAACGCCTCCTAGAACCGATAGAGAATGACTTGGCTGTGCTGCTGGACCCGCTGACGAACACAGAGCCTATTGTGAGTCTGCGGATTTTGCCCTTGGCGTGCTCCTCCACGCCCGTAGAGGGCGTTGGGCAAGACGTGTCAAACAAGATGCTCTCATCCGTTTCTTCACTTACATCTGACCCTTTTGACGACAATCTTGATTCGCAGCTTTTGAAATTGGGCCCTGCAACACCCATGTCGCCTATGAATGAGCGCCCAGTGCCTGGAAACCAATTGGCTCTAGTAAGCAGTGATCAGAAGGCACTAGAAGACGATCCAGGAGCCGGTTTGGCTGCAAGCATGGCCCCGTGGTATGAGGCAAAAGAGGGGGAAGTAGCTGATGATGTAGATGACTCGTTTGCTAGCAGTGGTGAAGAAATGGAGGCTCTCAACCTGTGGCATCCCGGCTTGGAATCGCAATGTACGAGCTCTTCCTCCAAAAGAAGCAGCAGTGCAAGAATTAGTTTTCCCGACGAAGGGGAAAACAAGTCTCTACTCGTGAATTCTCAAGACGAGCTTGAAAACACCTCCTATGCAACAGTGGGCCCTCAGCACGGGTTTGGCGACTACGAAACTTATTTTCAGAATAAGTACTGTAAACAGCAGCTTGCTGATAGGGACTATATCATCTGGGAAAAGCAACGCCGCCGTGACAATGGTGAAACCACTGATATACCCCAGTTTTTTGCAGGATGTTCTGTGTTTGTCAACGGGAACACTTCGCCCTCGATGTCCACAATCCATAGGGCCGTGATTTTACATGGCGGTGTTTTTCTCAACTACCTCCCCAATAAAAGCTCGGCCACCCACATCATTTGCGACCGACTCACCCCACGAAAGCGCATTGAGTTCAAAAATTGCCGAGTTGTGAAGGCAAAGTGGATCACGGAATGCGTAGACCAACAGACTCTATTGGACTGGAAACCTTATCGTCTCATTGATGATGTGGAACCTTTACAAAAGCGCTTGAACTTCCAGAATATCTCCCCTTCAGACTCTTTGGTACATATGGAGCCAAATGAATATGTAACCGCTATTGTTCTGCCTTCCAGGGATACACTCAGTGAGAATGACGAAGTGGTTGAGGAAAACTTTTCGGGAACGCCCGTAGCCGAAAGGCAAGGTGTGATTTTGGACCACAAACACCAAGAGATGAACGAATCTGCCCTTATTCATGTTCCTGAAAACACCGAAGGGTCACCCAAGGATGAGCTTTCGCAACTTAACGTGTCCAAACCTCGACAGGCCTTTGCGCAAATGGACGCCAAACATCCTGACTTTTTGAAGCACTTCTTTGCAAACTCAAGACTCCATCATTTGAGCACGTGGAAGGCAGATCTCAAATCAAAGTTCACTCGTCTCGTTGCACGTGGTTACAAACCTCCTCGCAGACCACAGGCAGCACAAACGGTGATCCTTCACATTGACTTCGACTGTTTTTTTGCCACTGCATCTGCCATAAAATATTCTCATTTGGATATCCGGAGAGACGCCATTGCCGTTTCTCATGGAGGTAAATCTTCTGATGTTGCATCTTGCAATTACGTTGCACGTGCTTGTGGAGTCTCCAATGGAATGTGGTTGGGGCGAGCATTAGAAAAATGCCCAAATCTTCAAGTTATAGATTACGATTTTGAAGCGTACGAAAAGTTTTCCCATGCGTTTTATACTTATCTTGTGTCCATACTGGATTTCGATTCCATCTTTCCCGTGCTGATTGATGAGGTTTTGGTTGATGCTACCACTATATGCCACGGAGACGATTTGGAGAACAATGTCCAGTCCCTCTGCAGTAAGATTAGATCTGATATATTCAGCTTAACTGGCTGCTCTGTTAGTATAGGGGCATCGAAGAACGTACTTTTGGCCAAGATGGCCATCCGCAAAGCAAAACCAGATGGGCAAATTTTTTTTTCATGGAAATGTGCAATCTTTTCTAGATGAATTCGATATTCTTCAATTACCAGGTGTTGGTAGGAGCTTAGCTCATAAGCTTGCTGTGGAGATTTTAGGCTCAAGTCATGGCTCTGTTACGATTGGCCAAGTTCGTATGTTGTCTTTGCACCGACTTATTAGGCTTTTGGGTGAGAAAACAGGAACTCGGATTTTTGATAATTGCCAAGGCAAAGATTCAACAAGAATTGAACTAGATTTTGATTCTGCCGAGGCTCTTCTCGGCAGAAAAACTGTTTCAGTCGATGTAAACTTCGGCATACGATTCAATACTTTTGAACAAGCCGAGATTTTTCTAATGAACTTGGCTAAAGAGTTACATTCTAGACTTGTTGATCTTGGTGCTTGTGGCTCTTTTATTACTCTAAGGTTGGCAAGGCGAGCTCCGGGTGCGCCTGTGAATCCACCTAAGTATTTGGGGATGGGACTATGTAACGTTTGCAGCAGGTCGTCATCTTTAGGCGTCCCAACAAATGATTGGGGTATTCTTGGATCAGAAATGAAGGCACTTTTTAGAACTCTCAATATTCCAGTGCAGGAACTTCGAGGTATTGCGGTCAGTTTGTCTAAGTTGGACGATGTTGAAAATGTTAAGAAAGGAAGACAACAGAAGTTAACTTTTAACCAGAAACGAGCTAACGAGCGTCCTTCTAAAGTTCTGTCCCAGGAGTTTCAATTTGCTGAACGGATTACTAATAGTGAATCAATCGACTGGAATGTTTTCAACCAGCTACCTGTCGAAATACGACGAGAGTTGAAAAGCGAACTTTTGCGGAGAGGGATACCTGTTTCAGGCAAGGAGCGGAGCAAAAGTCCAACAAAAAATTCGCCCGGAGGGAAAAACAAAATCTACTTGCAGCAAATGTTTCCTACTCAACCCAATGGAGAGTTCAAAGTAAAGCGTGTTGTAGAATCACCTACTAAAAAAGGCCGCAAGCTCAGGGATTCGCCTACAAAAAAGATTGCCGAAAGGGAAAACTCTAAATCTCCGACCCCTTATGATGAGACTGTCTCTTACGATGAAGAGGTTTTGGGTGAAATTCCGTCATCTATTCGAAATGAGTTCATAGAGGATTTGGAGTGGCAAAGAAAGAACAAAAAGTTGCGCTTTGTTTCTATGAGAGCTAAGATTAAGCAGAAAGAAGACTATGAGCGGCAAATTTGTGAGCGTGTCATAGATGATGAGTGGCTCGAGTTACAGCCAAGGCTTTTCCAATGCAAGAGCTTTAATGGCGTGATGAACAATTATCATGAGTTGGTGCTGCAGCTTCGCATGTGGGTGAAATTAACAGTGGAAACAGAAGGACCGCATCCTGAAGATGTCTCTGTATTCAGAGAGTATATACGAGATACGACTTTGGGTGGGAGCTTTTCAAGAGGCTTGAACTTGTTGAATGTCATGGAGAAAGAAATACAGAAACAGGATACAGTATTAAGGTTGTGTGCGCATAGCCCAAGTGACCGGGAGCATATGCTTGTCGGGCTTGCTGACTGGAAAAGACAATTTAACTCGCTCAAGGCGGAATTTCTGAGTCTATGTGCTAAGCAGAATGTTGTGATATAGAAGGATTCCAGTTTTAAGAAAATGGTGTATTATAGGAGACGGCTGCGAAAGATAAGTGGTATTGCCGCATGAACATTTGCGGTTGCTTTATTATTTTATTATTTTTGTTTTTGTTTTTGTGTTGTTTTGTTTTTGTTTTGTTTTGTTTTTGTTTTGTTTTGTTTTTGTTTCTGTTATTATTTTATATTGGTTGTGATCTTCGAGCTGGGACTAAAACGAATACATTATTAAGTAGCATGTATCCTCATTTTTTGCACCCAATAGCATTCATGGCTCAAAATGAAGAGTGCATGAGTGTATCTGGCAGTCGACACTTCGCATTACAAACTTAGTTGTTGGAGCGCAGACTGATAAGTCTTTACAGATTCGTCGCGTACTTTAAGTTTGAAGTCTTCGTTCTCTTTCTCTTCGTTGAATGCGAAGAACTCATCTTTGTTACTCGACGGCAGCGACCAAGGCATGCAATCTTCTTCCGTCAAATGTCGGTCGCCAAGAACTAATTGACTCATTGATTAAAGCTTACAACTTGCATCACTTATGCAATTTGGTAGATATTAGTAAAGCCACAAAACACGACTTATGTTCATTTCATGACGAAGGTTTTGTGAACGAGCTTCTTAAGCCAAGGAAACCAAGAACGCAACTGCAGACCAATGAGAAAACTGCAGCAAGCGCAAATACCAATGGCGAAGAGGAAGAGGTCTTGAAATCAACAGGCATTTCTGCTAATGAGGAACTTTACGGTTTGAGGGACGATTGCCCTGTTTTTGCGAAACTAGACGAATATGTTGGGTACACAGCCGGGGCCAGCATAAGTGCAGCAAGATCACTCTCTGCAGTGGTGGCTTCGACATCCCCTGGCGACTCTAGTTCATTTTGCCAACATGTTTTCCTCAATTGGTACGGAGGACGTCACCACTGTAGTAGAAGTTGCGCAAGTGGATTTTGCTATGTTAACGATATCGTGTTGGCGATCTTAGAACTTCGAAAAACCTTTAGAAAGGTATTCTATTTGGATTTGGATATACACCACGGAGACGGAGTGGAAGATGCTTTTAAATTTCTGAAGAATGTAATCACATGCTCCGTGCATCGATATGACATTGGCTTTTTTCCGGGAACAGGCGGAAGGAGCAGTCCTGGTGCCTATAATGTGCCAACTAACAGAGGATTGAGCAACAGCACATTCTCAAGCCTTCTAGAACGGGCTATAACGCCCCTCATTGAAAACATATCGCCTCAGGTCGTCGTTATCCAGTGTGGCTCCGACGGTATGGCCAGTGACCCTGTGGGAGATTGGAATTTGACTATTCGGGGATTTGCCAGTCTGGTTTCGAAATTGATGTCGCAGCTCAAAAATACCCACTTCCTACTTTTGGGAGGTGGAGGGTATAATCACACCGAAGCAGCAAAATTTGCTGCTTGGCTTACCAAAACTGTTGTTGGGGACGATACGCAGTGGTCGGAAATCCCAGATCACGAGCATTTCGAAGCCTACGAAAAAGACGGATTCCGGTTTTGGACAACAAGCAATACACAGGGTAAGCCAGGACGTAGAGATGAAAATAGTGACTTATTGAACTCGGCAAGGAAAGATTTTGCGCTTGGTTAAAGTTAGTTACTTAAGACGTCATTTTTCATTACCCATTATGCCACCAGCTAGATAATTCACTCGTTAATAAAATAAACCTATTTTTCCCTGTGAAAATATTGTCCCACGGTTTTTGCCCAGTTCTCGTTCCATCTGTTGCAGCTTTCTTCGAGAGCACCTTCTTTTAGCGTACGTAAAAGGTTTTCATCTTCCAAAACTTCCAGAAGCAATATCGACATCTCCTCCGGAAGCTCAGCCTTTGTTTTTGATTTGGTGATAAGCCCATTCTTACGATCATTAACTAGCTCTCCAATAGCAGGAAACGCTAGCGTAATGACAGGCACTCCGACGCCAAAAAAATCTAAGATTTTCATCGGAAGATCTATGCCACTCAGAGAAGTGTGCAAAGACACAGCCATATCAGCTACACCCAAAATCTGCGGGTATTCCTCAGAGGAGAGCCACGCCGATTTGATCACCACCTTGTGCAGAAAAGCCAAATCGGATACACGCTTCAAAAACTGCTCTTTCAAGGGACCCTTTCCCGTTACTACGAGCATTATAGGCGTGTTTCTGTGGATATCATCATCATATATCTTCAATGACGAGAGCAAAATGTCAAAGTCTTCATCAGGGGTGAAAGAAGTGGCACTCACGAGGATTTTACGCAGCTCGATATTTGAAACACCGGTGAACAAACTGTGCACCCTTAAGAGAGTGTTTTTCTGCAGAGCTTCTAAGGGCTTGAATTGTGGACCAGGTCGGTCATGTAGAACAACTATTTTCGAAGCATCAATGCCAAACTCGTTGGTTAAAAAGTCTTTCATTTTTGTGGTCACAGTGATGTGGAGCCAGGCGTAACGGGAGAGTGTCTTCTCGTATAATCTCATCAAACGGACAACTGGGTGGGACAAGTTGCCATATTTGAGATTGAGAATAGTGTAATTCAAGTTGTGCCAATCTATAATGAGTTTGGAGCTCGGACTGAACAATTTAATGAACACCACTAAAATGCCCAAAAGAGGCATCGAAGGCGGGTTTTGCAAAATGAAGTATTCATTTCCCCGGAGATCAAGCAAAATGGCAAAGAGCTGCTTGGTCTGCTGCAAAATTTTCTTCACCGCAAATATCAAATAAGGGAGGTTTTTCCCGTTTTTGATGGCTTGAATGGGGTATATATCAATATTCACTTCGTCCATTACGGCCACTGGAGGCGCAGTCTCGATATAACCACAAAAATTGACCGAGAAATCGAGACTTGAAAAAGATAAGGCATGGTAACACATTCGAGGAGAATGGCCAATGTCCCCTAGCACAAAGATTGACACGGTCTTATCAGTAGCCGACTTACGGCGGAGGACTAGTGGTACGAAGAGATAGACCGCGAGCGGTAGAACAAAATAGGCAAAAACGAGCCATAAAAACCATTTTCCAGATAAGACGAACTCTCCAAAGTATGTGTAATCCATACTCGAAGCGGTAATTGTGGACTGGGTGAAAAATGAGCAGTAAGTACACCGAGATCGGTGATTTTCAGTATAGATCAAAAACAAAAGCTCCGCGACGGGGAATTGAACCCCGGTCTACCGCGCGACAAGCGGTAATTCTAGCCACTAAACTATCACGGATCATCTGGATTTTCGGAAAATCAGCAAGAGAGTATTGCACTTAAGCAACTAAGACTCTAGCCCTGATTATGATAGGGGTTAAAGGAGCAACTCCATGAAGAAGCTAAAGAGTTGCCCTACCAATATGTGATGAGTGAAAGCAATTCTTCTTTTGAAGTGCTTGATCTACCGAGACAACGGTAATAGGAAAATCACCTTTGGCGGTTTTTCAGTCTACACAACACAGTAAACGGCCTGTTTGGCTAGTTCAGGCTGCTCGACTGGGATCAGAGCCCATGGCCGTGGCTCTGCGGAACTGTCTATTTACTGTGCCGCGTTCCGTTATCAGGCTCGTGTCCGTGCAATGGAGCCCTGGGGCGCGCAAAATGGATATTCCGCTTTTTGGCGTATCTCGGTGACGGTGGAAGTGCTGGCACTACAAAAACTTGGGTGGCACCGTGAGGAGCACCGTGAGAAGAACCACGGGCAGCACGAGTAGCGGCTACTTCGAAATCAAGCTGTAGATTTTCTCCTCTGTGTTTGTCCGCTTCGGAAAACTGAACGGCTTCGAATTGCCAGTTGACAGCGCTGCGCAGTGCTATCTGCAACACTTCGAGAAAGAGTCACAAGATTAGTCATCAGCAAGTGTTGAGTTTTGCAAGTTATGGCCGTTCGTGTCGCTCTTACATAATTATATTCCTTACCAAAACTGAGGACCTTGGCACACTTGCTGTACAACCATCTTTTGCACCAACCGTAAGTATAAGCTTGCACGAGAACATAGGCCGGGCCAACGCAAGATCAAGCATCAGCTTCTCCCCATAAAACGAGATGAGCGATTCGGAAAAACTGAGCAACTCAGTGGACTATTCTACTAGACCCCTCACACTCAACGACAGGGCAAGCAGGGTTAGTTCACGAAGATCAAGCGTGTCCAACCACTTATCCAGAAATGTTTCGCGTATCTCTGAGATTAGTAGAATTATATCTGGCATCCGAGATGACCTCAGGATTGACGGCCAACAGTACGAGTCTTATAAATACAATGCTGAATCAGAAAAGTGCATGGCGGAACAGATCATTCTGATCGCCGGAGGGGAGCTGGAAACCGAGGCTTGCAATTCTGATCGGGATCCTCAAGGTGAAAATGACTTGTCAGATTATCCCATTGATGGCAAGTTTGCATTCTGGCAGGCATTTTTGGTGATGCTCATGACATTTCTGACATGGGGTGCCAATGCAGCATTCGGTGTATTCTTGAACTACTATCTTAACACGGACTATTTTCCAGGCGCTACAAAGTATGATTTTGCCTTAATGGGAGGCGTGGTGATTTTTTTGGCACAGGCCTTGGCACCAATTTGCACGTTGGCGGTTCGTATTTTCGGTCAGACTCCCATCCATATACTAGGCATTTGCATCCAGACCCTTGGCTACTTTCTCGCTGCGGAATGCACCAAGCTCTGGCAAATTTTTATGTGCCAAGGTGTTTTGGTTGGGATCTCGTTCTCTCTTATTTTTATTCCTGGCACACTCGTCATTCCAACTTGGTTTGACAAATGGAAGGCGCTTGCTATGGGCATAGCGGTTTCCGGAGCTGGCCTAGGTGGTTTAGTGTACAGTCTTGCTTTGAATCATATGATCCAAGTGACTGGAAACCAGAAGTGGGCGTTGAGAGTTGCTGGATTTGTGAACTTGGCGGTTTCTCTAGTGGGCACCACTTTCATGAGACCTCGAACGAAGAAAAAGAGTTCTTACAAAACAACTTTGAAGTGGAGTTTTGTCAAGAGCAGCTTTAATATTGTGTTTGACTTCAAGATCTTTGACAATTTCCCCTTGATTGCAATTTCGGTGTGGTTTGGTATAATTTTGCTTGGTTATGTTATCATCTTATACTCGTATCTGTCCGTGGCAACATCTATGGGATTGACAACTACCCAGAGCTCCAATACTTTAGCTGTTCTTAATGCGCTGCTGTTGGTTGGAAGACCACTTATGGGCAATTTTGGCGACTCTCTCGGCAGAAACAATACCTCCATTGTGGTTAGCTTGTATGTGGGGATCATGATTACTGGGTTTTGGATGAATGCTACTACATATGTGGAATTTATGGTTTTAGCTGGCATTTTCGGTGGTCCCATTGGAATTGCAAGTTTAATGACGCAGTCAATGGCCCATGACATATTGACTTTCCGTGGTATTCCCCAGAAAATCCCTGCTGCTTGGGGTGGCATCAACATCGTTGTGGCTTGCTTTTCTCTTCCTGCTGAAGTCATTGCGTTGAAATTACAGACCAAAACTGGAAATAATTTATACCGTCATGCTCAGATATTCTCGGCATGCACCTATTTCTTTGGTGTGTTGATTTTGCTTTTTATTCGGGAATGGCTTATTCGGCAAAAGTTTATGTCGAGAAAAAGAGCCGCTGAAACTTCTCTTAGAAAATATCGAAACACTTACTTGCGGACTGACGCCCTGTTAGACGATCACGAGTCTAATGATGTCTCCAGCGATGAGGATAAAGTAAACAATAGCAATCCAGCAGATACTGACGAAGAAAGAACTCAAAGATATAATCAGCTATTGCAAAATACTCCCATGTATTTTTTTGTGAGAATGTTCTATCCTATTCGGGTTTGAACAAAGCATTTTAATTTTAAGCATTCTAGTTTGATAACGTTTGCATAGATTTAAATTTGACATTAAGTGTATTGACCCGATTCTAATGTTTTGTTCCTACATTGGACATCACATTGTCGGATTGAGATATTCAGTAAGCAGCTTGGAACCGTCACCGTGCCGTGTTGTTCTGTCGTAACAAGAACGTTGTGCTTAGTGTAGCTCTCGGCGAATGCCGATACATATACACCCGTACATCAAAATTATACATCCGTACACCAAAAGTCAATAAACCCGTGCATCTGAAATATGTCATGTGATACTGGTCACGTTCGATGCCTTTTAGTCCTTCAAAAACGAAGGAGTTCCTGGTCATCGGGAGCCACTGTAGCTATATTGGTATCCGAGTACTGAAGGAAGCGACGGAGGACGCTCTTCAAAATTAGAAGCCCCCAAATTTCTGGTGTACGGGTGTGTTTGGCGTAGACATTAGCATGAACATAGGTGCTTACAAATCTTTATGTTCAAGAAGAGGAGTGTCAAGACAGCTAGTGGCGCTAAGCGACGAGTAGCCGAGGAGGAAAATGATGACGATGTGGGTACAGATTTTGGGCAGGTTTCAAAGAAAGTCAAAACTGTGGCCAAAGTAAGTCGGGATGTCGATTACAGTAAGAGAGAGTCTCACGGCGTCAGCCAGGAAAATCCACCAGACGAGGTACAAAAGCTAGAAGAGCCTGAAAGAGAAGAGCAAAAGATTAAAGCTCTGGGTCCAAAGGCGGCACCCAAGAATGTTCGAGTGACTACACTAACCGATTTTCAGCCTGATGTGTGTAAAGATTTCCAACAGACGGGGTACTGTGGGTATGGAGACACTTGTAAATTTCTTCACATCCGAGATGAGCTGAAGCAGAAAAAGCCCATCGACAAGGAGTGGGAGACAGTGGCCTCTACAGAAAACCACATAAATGTGTCTGTTAGTGGCGTGCCATTCAAATGTCCAATGTGCAAGAAAGACTACGAGAACCCAGTGAAAACCGGCTGTGATCATGTCTTCTGTCAAAAGTGCTTTATGGACCGGTTTAAGAAGGAAAAAAAACGCAAATGTTTCATTTGCAAGAAAGATACTGGTGGAGTGGTCATTCCCGTGAAGAATATTTAATGTGATAAAATGGGTATAAAGTAAATGGGTATATAAAGTAACGATGCTTAGGGTAATCGACGACTAGGCTAATTCAAAGCTAATTCAAATTGCGGATGCAAGGTTGTGCTGTGCTGTTGTTTCCAGCCTTTGCTTGTTCATCGACCACTTTCTTCTTTCTTCCCTGCTCTTGGTAGATCTACTGGCTTACCCCAGTTTTCGCGCACAGCAATGACATCAGACAGCTAGCTTTCCGGCACAGCGCCAGGTGCTCAGTCCAAACGTAGCAGTGTTCAGCTTGTTGCTTCCCAAAACAAGCTCGAAACACTTTGAAAACCTTTGAACAACAAGCAAACAGCCGCAACACAATGTCTCAATTCCAGGAGCAGCTAGAGGGTGTCCCAGGCTACGACATTGCCATGGACAAGTACAATGAGTACGCTGAGCGACATTTCAACAACACAAACCCTTTCGAAGACGAAGAGGGCAACAAGCGGGAACTCGACCCACTACACAATACTGAGGCGGAACGCCGTGTGTGGAAGCAAGTGCAGAGGCTGGCGTGGGTCCATGACCGGTGTTTCCTTGGCCTGTGCGGCGTAGGCATGGACTGCGGCATTGGGTTGGTGCCTGTCGCAGTGTTTTTCTTGCCTGGGCTCGGGCCACTTCTCACCTACGTGATCCACGCGCGCCTCGTCTCCATAGCGCAAGACAGCCTCCATCTTCCACTGCAGCTCACGGCGAAACTCCACCTGAACATCTTGATTGATCTCTTGCTCTCTCTCTTGCCTGTTATAGGCGCGTTTTTTTGCTTGGCTAAACGGCTGTCTGACGCGGAATGCCGGCATGATCTATGTCTTTTTGCGCACTCTGGCTGAGAAGCGTGCTATGGGCCAGGCCCCAACTTACGTGGGCCGAGTGCGCCCTGGCGCCAGGCCCGGTCCGCCTCAAACCGCTGGTGCCAATGGGGCCGAGCCGTTCGAGGGAATCACTGCGACCCAAGGCTCGAGAGCTACGCCCAAGAAGTCTAGGCTTGGCCGCCACAAGGAGCCTAAAGAACTGATCAACATTGGGCAACAGCAGTCGGGGATTCGGTGAGAACCGTTCTACGGCAAAAAAGGCGAGAAGGTTTGCCCAAACGTGCTTCTGTTTATTAGCAACACTTTTTTCGCACCTTTCGCACTGGGGACTCCACTCCACGCTTCGATATCAAAACAGTACGCCTTCTTCACTTGATACCATCTCCACAATGTACGCGAGACCCAAAGGCATCGAAAATGAAAGGATCTGGGTCGACGGGTGCTTCGACTTCACCCACCATGGTACGTTTCCTGCTGTGCTTCGTTGCTCCGAGATCGCTATACTAACTTCTAGGCCACGCCGGAGCCATGCTACAGGCTCGCCAGTTGGGCAAAGAACTTTACGTGGGTGTCCATTCCGATGAAGAAATCATTCATAATAAAGGACCGGTGGTTATGAAGCTAGATGAGCGTCTAGCTGCAGTGAACGCCTGCAAGTGGGTCACCAAAGTTATTCCAAATGCTCCCTACGTTACAGACCCCGCCTTCATGGCCAAGCACCATTGCAAATACGTCGTCCATGGCGATGATATTACCACAGATGCCAACGGTGAAGACTGTTACAAGGGCGTCAAGGAATTTGGCATGTTTGTCGTGGTCAAAAGAACGCCCAATATCTCCACAACCGATTTGGTGGGCAGGATGCTTTTGATGGGTAAAACGCACCATATCCCGTCCATGGTCAGCCTTGACTCCGTGTACGAGCATCCCCTTTTCGCAGAGGATGGTGCGTTGAAGCGATTCGGAGAGTATACCTCGGATTGCACTGGAAATCACCAGGGTTCGGGCTTGTATGTACACGTGAGTGGAAACTCTGCTCTCAAGCGCATAATCGAACCTTCCCTTGCCGTTGCCCACAGTTATGCTCGTGGTATTGTGTACATTGATGGTGGTTTCGATTTGTTTCATCCTGGCCATATCGAGGCTTTGAAGTTGGTGCGAGAGGAGGCCGATAGGACCAACTGCGCCGTGGTTGTGGGCATACACGAGGATAAGGTCATCAACCAGCACAAGGGCTTGAACTACCCCATCATGAATTTGTTTGAGCGGTCGCTCTGTGTGTTGCAGTGTCGCTACGTAGATGGGCTTGTGATCGGCGCTCCGTACGTGCCAACGCCCGACTTTCTTGCTCTTCTACCAGGCAAGGTGGGCGCTGTTATCCATGGTAGCACACCTGTTGATGATGGTGTGTATGACAAGGTAGGAGGGCTCTTCAAACAGTTGCCCGAACACAAGTACACGTTTATGAACACGGAGTACATTGTTCAAAGAGTGCTCAGCAACAAAAAAGCCTACGAGGAGCGCCAGGCTCGGAAAGGGTGGAAGGCAGAAATCGAAAAGAAGCTCAAGGCTAGCGAAACTGCCTGAGGCGTCGAAATACGTCGCTAGCGCTCTTCTCCGGATGTTCTACCGTTGATTATGGGTCTAATTCTATTCTGTCAAGCTGGCGTGAAATCTTCATATTTATACATGAAATCGTCATATTATATTTGCATGGCTATATATTGTTCAAGTTTTTGTCGCACTCGTTCATACGACTCTCAATGCTGAGCTCGTTTGCAGCATGGTTCGAGTTCCGCCTGCCCTGCTTGAGTTGTTTGAACTCGGCCTCGTCTGACAATTCGTCTCCGGGTTTGCCCCAATTGAAGTTGCCAGCCCCGTTGCGACTTACCTTGTTTGGGTCTGTCTTGAAATGGCCCGTATGTGCGAAGTACTTGGGTTCTGGTGCTTTCTCATGCACTGTCGACTTATTAGTTCTGGTCATGGTTGCTAAGTGTTACTTTGTATGTGTTTGAGGCTTTTAATTGCTTGGTAGGTGATCTTGTATCAATGCCAATTGCGAGGGTTCTAAGCTTTTCAACGGCTTCACTACGGCCACATTTATACCTTGGTTTGGGGTGCCGTGACCCATCAGGCAAAGATGACGGTCCTGTATCTTCGTCAGTCTCCGCTGCGAGCCGTACCGGACAGAAGATGGTGGGACTTTTTACTCCAGGCAAGTGGCGCCCAGGATATTTCGATTTTCTTCATATGCCCTTCGATCAATTGCCTTTGTTGTGTTTTTCCCGTTGTAGTTTATGTGTTCAAGTTGCTCGAGTGCGCTTCGTGTTTGACTCTAATGGGCTGAGTTGCTGCTGCCTCTATTGGCCCATTTCCATGCCTCACGCGATCCAGAATGTTCCCCACGAAAAAAACGCTCGGGCCACCGCAGCACTGGGCCCACGCTCACGGGAACCGGCTCAATTCCTGGCGAGAGCATCGAGCAAATTTGATCATGCCTTTTTGGGCCTATCTCTTTCCCGTTCGAGTCCGCTGCACTTCTTGTCAAGATTCCCTGTCAGTTTCCTATTTTTAGCTACGACTACCTTTAGTCCAACTGAATCTGTGCCCCAACTTGGCTGCCGTATGTCTGCCTTAGCTGTGCTAAATGACGCATTGTTGCGCCAAGAAGAACTCTGCTTCAGCCGAAACGGATTGGATTGTTAGAGCGATAAGGCTTATTTTTTCCTCTTTTCTATGCCAAATTCCAAGGCCCGCCCTCGATTCTCTCTTTCTGTTTCGTCCCCATCTCATCTTCCTGCAGAGGACTAAGCACCGTATGGAGCAGATCGTAGTAAAGCTAAGCTAGACCAGCTGATCTGGCTATGGACGCCCATAATATACGCGAAGAGGAGCTACAGACACTTCTAGCCATCTACGAAGACCGGGTCACGATTGATTTTGCGATATACTCTGGTGATGCGTCTCTCCCCATTGCCTTGGACAGCAGCACAATAGTGAAGCTTACGGCGGGGGAAGACACGGTGAAAACCGCATTGATCGACTTCCTCCCATCACTTATACTCAAATTCCAATTACCAGAGAAATATCCGTACGGAGAGCCTCCTCATTTTTCGCTCGAGACCACTGTCCTCGACAAAAGCTTCACTGAGCAGTTGCTCATCCAGATCAACAGTATATGGTACGACGCACAGGCCCAGGTGCTTTTCACGGCAATCGATATGTTGCAGGAAGCGGTTGCCAATGTTGCTGAGGGACTTGTGTATACCCTGTTTGATTGTGGTGCAGACCAGGTTTTGTTCGAGCAAATAGTGGAGTTCGACCGAGAGAAGAAACTCCAACAGTTCAATGCATCTACGTTCACATGCGAAGTATGCCAGAGAAACCGAAGCGGAGAAATGTGTCTGCGTTTCGACGACTGTGGCCATGTGTTTTGTGATGAGTGTCTCAAAGGCTTCTTTCTGTCTTTGATTGACAGCGGAGAAGTAGAAAAGGTGCACTGTCCAGATTTCAACTGCAGTAAGAAGATTCTACTAGAGCGCGAGAAAAGCTTACGCTTGGATGCCTTGAGTGACAAGCATTTTGACTTTGAAGAGTTCAGAGCCAAAACCATGACCCCGTCCATAAAAGTCCCATTTCTCCAGAAGATCTTGGGCACGGGCCCGTCCGAGGTGGAACTCACTCGCAAATACATGCAGATTTTCGCTGATCACCAGCATGTGCTCATAGCCAAGCTATTTCCGACCCGTTTAGTTTCCTGTCCACGCAAGCACTGCCCTGCCATGATTTTCTGGAAAAACACCCAAGACAGACTAGTCATATGCCGAGAATGTGGTTATCTGTTCTGCAACATCTGCCGCAAATCGTACCACAGCAGCAGTAGGGATTGCACGCGCAGCGGCGACAACAAAATCTATCATGGTATTGCTGTAGAGGATATCCAGTTGTGGATTGCTGAGGGGAAGGCAACACCTGCTGGAAACGAGCTCCGGTGCAAGTATGGCACCGAACTCTTGCGGAAAGTTGCTGATGAGTATGCCATGGATCGGTTGTTTGATGAATTGATAAATGATGAGTCCCAGGACTTCAGCCGGTGTCCTACCTGTGACTTAGTCATTCAACGGCTGGAAGGCTGTAATAAAATGAAGTGCTCCTCTTGCTACACATCTTTTTGCAACATTTGCGGGCTATTTTTGGATCAAGATCATCCCTACGATCACTTCAAAGACCGCAGCAGTCCTTGCTACAATCGGTTGTTCCATGGCATGCCTGGGACGGAGGATTTGAATGGATAGAGCATGAGAGATGTAGCCGGACGGATCAAGAGAGCGAGACAGAGAGACAGAGAGAGAGAGAGAGAGAGAGAGAGAGAGAGAGAGAGAGAGAGAGGGTTTCTTTTGTCTATTTTCTTTTTTGTTTGCTATGCTTCTGGCAAAAAGTGGCGTACTTTGATGCTGGTTTAGCATTCTAATATTTGCGGCTGGACTAGTTTTTCGCGGCCCCAGGACCGGCGCCTGGAGCAGCAGTTGGCACCGCGCCAGCCCTAGCGAAAGAAGGCTTCCGCGCTATAACAGCGCCGGTGTTGATTGACGCGATAGCTCTTAATCTTAATCCTTTTCTCTTTTCTTCATCTTGCAAGGTACAAGCCCAATGACGACACTACGTATAGCATGTGTGCAATTTGAACCGCTTTTGGGAAGGGTCGATGCCAATTTGGCCAAGATTCGGGCATTGACTGCCCGCCTCAATAAGGAAATCGATCTCCTCGTACTTCCTGAGTTGGCCGTGACTGGTTACAACTTCAAATCTGGTAAAGAAATTGAGCCGTTTCTTGAGCATTCCGGAAAGGGCGCCTCGTTTCAAATTGCAAAAGAGCTCTCTGCGAAATTCAAATGCACCACTGTTATAGGTTATCCGGAGAAGTGCCAAAGTATTACCTACAACTCAGCATTAGTCGTTGATCACTCTGGCCGGATCGTATCCAACTATAGAAAAACCCACCTTTATGAGACAGATGAAGGCTGGGGTTGTTCAGAGAGTCCCACCTCAGCATTTCCTCCGGTAGTTTTGCTGTGGAACAAGGACCGTGATTGCACTCTCACGACTGTAGCCAATATTGGCATTTGTATGGATTTAAATCCGTACCGTTTCACGGCGCCGTTCAATCTGTTTGAGTTTTCCATGTCGTGCTGGAAAAATGGTGCTTCTTTGATCATCGTACCGACTGCTTGGCTTTCTTCAGACTCCCCGTCAGTCAAAGACGATCTACCGATTGAAGAGAAACAGAAATTGGCCGAGCACTACGAAAAGTTGTACCGCACAAACACTGTGGACTGTTCGGCGAAGCCTTCTCAGTCACTCATAGACTATTGGATCGCCCGGTTTTTCCCATTTTTGTCTCACCCGTACAACGGACTTCCGAAGCACCGCCATAAGACTACCGTCGTCATTTGTAATCGAACAGGAATCGAGGACCTAGTGATGTACGGTGGCTCTTCTTGTATCTTGCAGTTTGATCCTTCTACAGGTGAGAGTTTTGCTGTAGATGCTACGAATCCTAGCGTTCAAGTTCTTGCCTCAGCTGGGCGTGCATCCGATGAAGTTCTATACCATGAGGTGTCCTTGTAGAAGCCACACTCTTGTATAGATTTGACAAAGAAAAAAATCCACTGGATACTACATCATTAGGGGCTTTGTAGTTGCTTGAGCGAAATTGGATTTTGGCAAAGACCTTGGTGCAGAAACGATTACCAAAGAAATGAACGAAGGCTAAAGAAGATATATGAAAGATAAGAACGGCCTGAGCGCAGCATTGTAATCATCACTAAAGCTTGAATCACCTGCCTATATCTTATTACATCTCTCAATGATCAATGGTCGCTGTCGAGTTTTCAACAAGTTTTTTGATTTAGGCACATTTAGTTCCAGAAATCATTGTTGAAGATAGTTGTCATCTATCTGACAAGTGACAGCGAATACGCCCCTCTGGCCAAATGGTTAAGGCATCCGCCTCCTAAGCGGAAGACTCCGGGTTCGAGTCCCGGGTGGGGTTTAAGCCTGAGTTTTTAGACTTATTTTTTATTTCGGCGCGCAATCGTTGTCTTTGCAACCACCGTGTATTTTGATGCTATATAGTAAATGCAAGTTTATACAGAGAAAATGAGTCTCAAAACCCAAATGAGAATGAACTCATGTCGGGCTCCTCGAAAGATGTTGGCGCAGGTACGATTTTCTGGCTCTGTGTTGCAGCTCCCGAAAAGTCGGAAAAAATGTCCTTGGTTGGTACTGAAGTGTCTGTTCTCTTCGTTTCACCAGCTGAGTCTAAGAAGCTCCAGTTCATAACAAGTAAAAGGGACAAGTAGTCACATCCCATTCTTGCATATATTGTGGCGAGGCGAATGACGAAGTCGAATTCCTCGAGCAGGACGGCTTTAGAGCCTTGCAAGTACCTCAGCTTAGATGCCCTTAATTGTTGGTAGAGGACACCCAAGGCGGGATCCACTCTCAAGAAACTCTTACTGCTGGTCTCTATGGGTATGGCCTTTATATCCTCGCGGAAAGAATCAGAGAAGTGCTCCAAGTATCTCTTCACCACATTTATAGGTGATAATACCAAAGCCTGGATCGAGATTTCCTTCAAATTCATTCTCCAGAAAGCACAGCTTGTTGTCCATCGGTCACCAGAGGAAATTGAGGTTGGAAGTATGTATCTCTCTAGAATCTGTTTCACACAATCAGGCTCTGTGCTCACCCTCGCTATAGCTAACGCGAGATCGACATCTTCGCCCTTTCGACACAACGTCATACAGCAATCAGATACCTTCTCTGCAAGTAAAAAAAAGTACGCGGCATCCAAATATCTGTGCTTGCTTAGAAGCACAAATGCGTTCTTAAGAGCAGCTGATTTCCAGCGTGGCTCATTGAAGTTGTTGGACAAGAACTTCACCATCTTGTCCTTTTCTGGATGAGATACAGTTTTCCACAACCCAAGTAGGACTTGTTTTTTGTTAATTGCCATGAATAGTATGGATATTATGCCAGAAGGATCGCGAGCAGTAGCAAATTCGTTTCGAGCGACAGTTTCTAGTACAGCCCTCAATCTGAAATCATCCACCCAGTAAGCAAGACCCACTTTTTTCACTTCGCTCCAAGTGAGCCTCTTATAGTGTTTTTCTATTGCTTGGAAAAGCATTTCTTTTTGATCACTGTGCACGGCCCAATTTATATCTCTCATGTTAAGTTTTTTTTGCTTCAGAGATGACAAGAAAAGCTCAAATCCATACATGAACTTCATGCCGTTTGGGTCCAAGGATGTTTTCAACAGACGAAGTTTGTCAATGAGAAGAACCAAGTTTCTCAATGTCACTTGCTGATGTCTTGTCAATAATGGCAATGATATGGAAGTGAGTTTTTCGGATAATAATTCTGCAACAGTAGAGTTGAAGAAATCGAATATGTCCATATCCGTCGAGTCTGAGACACCAAAGATCGACAGTCGTCTGGGACTTTGGTTTTCACACCTCACAATAAAGTCTGCCATCTCTATATTAAGATCCCATGTGATGAACTTATCTGATCTTAGGAACTTCAATAGCTTCACCAACACCCCTTCCACAAGTTCGTTTTCCCCCATAAGAAGAGCTTGGATCAAAAACTGAGGATGGTAAACTGGGAGTGGACCGTTGAGAATTCTCACTAAATCGGAGATTTGATAGACAGAATGTTTCAGGTTATATCCAACTAACAATTGTCGAATCGTCGAATCCATAGCACCGCTTGTTGAAGTGCCAGTATTTTGACCCAACTGCACCCATTTATCATCAATAAAAAATTGGTTTCCGCTTGATATCACAAGGTAAAGATTGTCAAGCCAGATCAGGTCTCCTATTTCATGGGAGGTATAGTCAGATATGTCTATCTTTTTCAACACTGTGAATGTGGACACGTCATTAGTGTAGTCATAACGCAATTGTGTGTACAAAAAAACTGTTCTTGCAAAGCCAACTGCCAAGATTGTGTTGGCTGTTGTACTCTGCTCACCGATAAATGTCCAATCGAGATCTCTGACTGCACCATAATCGTCGGGGAATGTTTCCTCATATTCAAGAACTCCAGTGTCGCTGTCCCAAATCGAAAGAGTATTTCCTTTCTCGTTTACAATAGCAAGTTTGCCCACTAAGGATGCACCTCTGAGTAATGTTGCCCGAACGATGTTCGTATGGAGATGCAGCGTCTTCGACCATTGGAGTATCTTTTTGTCAATATCAAAATCGACTGAAAGCGATCTCAACAATCCTTCTTCATCAATAACAGATATATCTTTCTCAAGATATGTGTTTAGTGCAGCAATTTTTGTGCTTCCAGTATACTCTCCCGGTAGATTTTGCGAGATGATTTCAAAACACTTGATGTTTGATTTGTTATTTATCTTAGGGCCAATCTCAATTTTCCATGATTTGATCAAAGTTGGATTGAACACAGCAATAACTGCAAGCGATGAATCTGAGATGGTCTTAGAAAAAAAAACATCAGGTGTTTGTGACAATTGGCATGCATTGTCGGTAATAGACAATCTTTCCACCAAAGCAGCGTCACTATCGTCCATGCTTGACCCATCACAATCCCAGATGCTGAAGTAGCCACCTCTCTC
Organism: Metschnikowia agaves; assembly: GCA_963678735.1. NCBI lineage: Eukaryota > Fungi > Ascomycota > Pichiomycetes > Serinales > Metschnikowiaceae > Metschnikowia > Metschnikowia agaves. The sequence continues at coordinate 677,528 of CAVMBV010000011.1, read as the reverse complement.
TATGACAATTGCCAAGTGGTGTCTCAACGTCTTGTTTGCAGGGTAAATATCATTAATCAAAACAGCATTAACTATGCCTTGTTTAAATGGATCCTGTTCGACATCTCGAGTAACATCAAGGCTAAATCTTTTTGTGATTGCCAAGGAAGGCAGATCGGAAGACCCAACCAATATGGGCTCCCAGATATAGTTGTGAGCGGGAAAGTCCAGGATAGAAAGCATTATGTTGCCTTCATGTGACGACGATGACATATACATCTGTCTCACGGACTTGTCGTGGCCCTGGAACTTATTGAGGAGTTCTATCAGAGGTTTCTCGTCGAAGCGGACGCTTTCTAACCTCAAAGTATTCTTCAAGCGGTCATGCAACAAAAATGAGAGGTCTCCGGAATCAGATGTCAGTACTAAATGTCCTGCAAGCAAGGGGTTGTTTGTCTTAAGAAAAGTTTGTGTTGAATACACAGAAGAAGAACTATCAAAAAAGTGGTTTCTTAGCTCCAGGTCAATTGAGTTGTGCAAGGAACCATTTTGATCTAGCACATTCTCAGGAAGTGCAATGTCGCTAGCCAAGTAACTCGGAAGAGAAGGAGAGCTAGTGTTGAAGGAGCATATGTGATTAAAAGTTATACCACTAGGCGGGTTATCAGTGATATTTGAAATTCCCACAAGGTGGGACGTAGTCTTACCAAGTATGAAAAGAAGGTCAAAATTGGATATGTCTCTTTTCGCAAGAAACAGGCTCAACGACGCAGGCATGCTAGCGAGTTTCGAGAGATAAGCACGTATGTGCACATTTTCGAGCAACAAAAATGACATGTAATTGTTTCCGGAAAGTGACTGCAAATCGTAATGAGCCCATAGCTTGAGAAAGCTATGGCCGTTGAATTCATATGTTGCCCATACGTTAAGAACGTGATCATTTGTCACAGTATAGAGTATATCGCTGTCGTCAGCGACCAAAGCTGGCATAAAGCTGCGAATATTCTTGATGTTTGCCATCGAAGCCATTGCAGATGAATCCTCAGTCCTCAGAGGTGTACGGGGTGTTTGCTTACGACGCCAGCGGAAATATACGAGGTACAATGACGGATTGTGATCTGCGTAAGTGAGTTCAAAGAGCGAGTTCGAGTCACCGAAGCTAATGCGCATCCACACCTTTGCAAAGCTGTCAAATTTCGAGTAGTTGTAAGAAGCAAGCCTGGTGCCATCAGCAGAGATGTCAAGACCCTCGACGGGTGATGGTTGGCGCTTATGCCACCGCAAGCTGTGGCTCACCTCACCATACTCGTAGTTGATATGATAAAGTGAAATGGCTTGTTCACAGCCCACAGCTAACTCGTTCTCGAGCGATGCCCATTCGACACAATGAACGAGGCTCTCGCCGTTCTGGAACCGTACAGCCTCGGTCCACTTGGGCACGGCCATGTACTCGTTCACCGGCTTGAACACAATAATTTCGCTTCCGCAAGCAATGCAAATTAGCCCATTGGTGGGATTGACGGCCACGGTGGCTGCATCCTGGCTTAGGTAGACCGTTTGAAGACTTTGGCGCTGGTGATCCGACACGGTATAGATGATGAGGTTATTGCCCGAAGCATACGCTATGATGTGGTGAGATTTCCACTGAGACTGACACAGAGCGCTGGGTGAAGCATTGACATCACCGGGCGTGAACTGGATAGTCATTTTCTAGTTTCCATGCAGTAGTTGGAGTGTTTTGGTTTTCGTTTTTCTGTGGGCGTTGGGGCTTTGGGGTCGAAGTTTTGAGGCTGAATGTGCTCAGTAGGTGGCAGGCCCGAGAACGCGACGACGCTCTGGCGAAGCGGGCCCAGAAACAAGCGCACTAGAAACCGCGCTAGGGCCGCACAGGGAACCTGGCTCCAGCGCAATACCCTCGTTGGGCTGGTCAAGTCAAGGATTACTGCAAAAGGTTTGATTATGTCAATTAAACGTCTATCTGTAGACAGAAGGAAAAGAAGCTATATTATATATAAATCTGTCTAAGGCGTGGAGTGACGGTCGTCCTGGACCATGCCTCCTGCTTGTCATCACGCTACCGGTAGATTAGATGCAAGGCGCCTTGTAAATTGCACGTACCATTTATGATAGTGTAAATTAAAAGAATGGAAATTCACTTTAAGCCCTAGACCTTCTCTGGGCAAGAAGCAACGGACTTGATCTCATCCTCGACCATGATGTCCAAGATTCCATCATCCTCGGCGTTGGTGTGCTCGGTTATGCGGAAAAAGATCACTGGAATTGCAATGAGAAGAGAGCCCTCGACCAAACCCCAAGAACTGGCAAACATGGCCATGAACTCTGTCTCCAAAGCATCCAATCTCCAGGCAATAGCAGCAAAAGCACTCTGGAGAGACTTGAAAAACGATGCGTACAACGCAACCTTCTTGGGGTTGTTGGAGAAGGTTCCAAGGACCCAGAAAATGTACGACTGGAAAATGGCGTCAAAACCTCCGTAGAACATGTACAAGAACATTGGTCCGATATATGCGCCGTCCTTGAAGTCGATGAGCTCGACGTCGGTGTCTCTGGTGACACCCTTCTGGAACTTGTAACCGCCACCCCAGATTGCCATGCTGGTCACGAACAATACCGCCCAGCCAATCTTGGCACGAAGGGGCCTGGAGAGCCTTTTCATGTCCAAGACACTGCCTAACGCAATAGCACCGATCATTTGCGAGAGCCAGTAGAGCAAGGCATTCAAGGAGCGCGTTCTTACGTTGAAGCGAATAGCGTTTACCTCATTGAACTGATAGGTGTAGAACCAGTTGGATGCACAGAACATTGGGAATAGAAAGTAGATCCTTCTCTCGTACTTCAACACGCGAATCATTCCCTTGATCTCATCCTGGATCCGGGGATACTTTTTGGCAATGACCTTGGAGCCATCGGACTTGTAGACCTTGTCCATGGGTAGCAACAAGCCACCTAACGCCACGCCGCAGCCCATCAATATGAGGAAAGCCACGTATGTGCCAGCATTCACGTTGGATTCGCCGGACTCCATGTTCTGGGCCAAGGGGATAATAGAGCCGATCACGGCACCCAAGTTGAAGATGACCCAGAACACCATGATGGCAGTAGCCTTCTTGTGCTCCAAGGCGTAAGACATGATAATGGAGCCTTGTGCGGCCCAGGTCAACGAAGCAGCCACACCCAAGTACGCACCAGCAAAAATACAGAAGCCCGCATTCTCCTTGTAGTGGAACACCAAGAGCGAGAGCGTGTACATGAAGTAGCCCGTGCCGCCAAACATCAAGCAAGCACGCACGCCAATGACGTTGCAGATCACTCCACCGATGGCGCCGATGGTAGCAAAGGTAGAGTAGAGGGCAACGTTGGCGTTGTCGGCGACGGACGCTTTGGTGATGCCGGAGTTGCCGATTCCCGTGATGGCGTTGTAGCACCCGGGGGTCAAGAAAAGCACAAACGACATCACCACAATCTGGAACATGGCGTGGGAATACGGGGGGATGAACGACACGTATCTCTTGTTGTACCATTTGGCCGAAGCCTCGATGTCGCGCCAGCTGTGGTGGACCACTTCTAAGTGCTCTTGTGCGTGCTCTTGGTCGTGGTCATCGGACTGGGACTCGACAAGAACGTGCTCGGTTTGCTTGTCCGACATTTGTGTTTGTTGTGCGCTGAAAAGGGAAGCCGATGTTGTGAGGATTTGAAGTGATGAAGAAAAAATCTGAAATTGAGCCGTTCAATGCGCACGCAAATGAGCCTATATAAGCGACAGTGAGAGATCTGGGGTATCGCCGCGGAGGGCACTATCAGGAAATGCCATGTTGCATTTTTCTGTGTGCAGTGGTGCCAGGTGGAGATAAGGCTCGTCTGTCGCGCGAGCGGCGGTAGCGAGAGTGCGGGAGCGAGTGCAGCAGGCTGAGCAAGATGATTTCCTTGAGGCAGAAAGAACACAAAAGGAAAAGGAGGCAGGCTGACGGAAAATTGGGTCTCAGGAGCCAAGTGAATTCGTGGGTGGTGTTTGGTGCCGACGGCTCTTAGGGCAGTAGGGCCATTTTCGAGGTAGACTAGTGCGCGTTCTGTGCCTGTTTGGGCTGTCAACGGCCCTAGTTCGCCGCCTTGGGCATAGCCGCACATTCGAAAAATGTAAATAAAATAAAATATAAATATAAATATAAATATAAATATAAATATAAATATAAATAAATATAAAAACAAAAACGGGCCACTGAAAATAAAAAGGAATCAGGCTGAACACCGAAAGTTCTGTGTCAACGAACAAGCCAAGCCCTACGAAAGTTCTTATCAACAGGGCCAACTAGCGGAGCGCTCTGGCTCAAACTGGCCGCCAACCTCAACCCTGAGTCTTAGCTAACGTGGGAATGCACTACTCTTTGCTACTGCTGTTCCATTTGTTGCTGCTGTAACTATTTCTGTCCGGCTTGTTTTTACGTACTTATGTTGTTTTTTTGTTTGTTGTTTTTGTTTTGTAGTTTTTTTTTTTCTCTGCTCTGCCTTTATCTTTGGCTGGCTTGCTTTACTGGCTAGTGCGGAGAATCCTGCTCTGCTCTCTCTTTCTGGCTAGTCTTTTTCTTGTATTTCTCCGCACAAATAATGCAACATGGTTGCAACTGCCCATGTTGCACTCACCGATCCCCATGAAACTTCTCCGATGGAACGGTACACTGTACTTCTATAATCTAGACCCATTGCACTTAGAAATACGAAAGTGCTCCGTTACATTTGCCCCTTCTTGATGCAACTACGTGTGCCATAGCTATCGATCAGGTATCTTTGTGCTGCCCGTCTCTGCCACTATCTCGGTGCTTTGATCGTAGGTGTCTAAGACAAACTATGGCCCTTTCTTAGGTTTTGTCCAGCGGCCCTCTTATCTCTACTCTACCTCCCGAACTTCTCCCATTTCATTCTATTTCCATGTCTTTTTTCTATTTTTTTCTCTCCTGCCATACATATCCATTATCTAATAGCACCACGAATTGCAAGCACCTGATAAGCCAAGCCACCAAGGGTACCAACAGATAGGGAATGATGTTCTCTGCTTCATTTTGTTCCCTGCTTCATCTTGTTCCCTGCTTCATCTTGTTCCCTGCTTCATCTTGTTCTCTGCTTCATCTTGTTCCCTGCTTCATCTAATACTGCCCAGCCTCTGCGACCTCCTCTATGCTTTGCAAAAGCTCGTCTATTATCTTGTCGGTTAAGATAGGCAGGTTGAACACCACACGGAAAAACTCTCCGTGACGGTCATCGCTTGGGTTCGGCGAAAAGTCCATCAAGTAACGGCCGCGGCTGTGAAGCTCCCGCGATACGTACCTGGTGACTGCCGTGTAGTTTTCTCCCACGTATCCCGGTGGGACATAGTAGAAGCATACCTGAAGACATTGTGGATTCTCGTCAACTAATCGAAACCCAGACCGCTTGCGCATCTTGTGAACCACATCTCGAACGATTGCGTACGCGTGATCCACTCTCTGTTGTAGCCCCACTGAGCCGTAGTAGAGCCATGCCATGTATAATTTTAAAGCGTCTGCCCGGCGCCCACAGCCCATGGTTCCGTCGGCCAAGTCCATGTTTTCCTCGTCGCTATCCCTTCCATGGAACAAGTATGGAGCACTAAGAGAGTTGGCTTTCTGGAAATCTCTCACGTCTGGCACCAAAAGAAACGAACACGTGGTGGGAACACCCAACATCTTGTGCGGGTTTGCCGTGATAGAGTCTGCAATCTCACATCCTTCAAGTCGCCTTGCCTGAGTGTTGGAAAACACGACATTGCCGCCCCACGAGCCATCAACATGGAACCATATGTTACGTTGTTTGGCAATGCGACCTATGGTAGCGAAGTCGTCGAACAGACCAAACACAGTTGTCCCTGCAGTGGCATTGATGAAAAGTGGTGTGTATCCTTCTTTAACGGCACGGTCGATTGTTTGCTCGAGCATACTCGTGTTCATCGAGCCATCGGCATTCACTGGCACTTTGAACACCGACGACGAGCCGATTCCCAACAATATGGCCGCTTTCTCCACAGAATAATGGCAGTGCTCTGATGTGAAAACAGCAAATCTGTAATGGGAATTGCCCTCCGTTTTGGTATCAGGAAACCGAAGCGATCTGGCCATGTGCATGGCGGTGATGTTCGACCACGAGCCCCCGGAAAAGGTCAAGCCGCCACATTTTGCTGCGTCGTGAAAAAAGAGCAGCGCGTATTTCTTTCCAATGTAGTTTTCAATCACTGACACCACGGGAGACACCGTGTAGACATGGGAGTTGGTGTTAAGAAGCGACAAGACAATATCACTGACCACACCAATTGGGTTGTTGGACGCATATAATTTATCGAGGAACCCGGGGCTCCATGTGTTCACTGAGTATTTGAGAATGTTCTCTATCGTGCCCATGAGCTTCTGCGAATTCCCCTCAAGGCCGTTCTCGAACATATGCTCATCTGAGGCGAAGATCTTCTTGAGAGCCTGAGGCTGATGATACGTGCCCAATGAATCTTGTTTATAATGCTCGGACGAAGGATCTGCGGAAGCCACATATTGGACTATTTCCGGGTGAAGGAGCGTGAGCAAGTGGTCCAACTCTTGGACACGGTTTTCTTCTAACGAACACTTTATTGTCATTTTGTGGGGTTTTGATGACTCAGTAGGTTTTTTCGCCATGGGTCGCAATTGGGTGCAATTTCTGCTTCTGCGCAGTTCGGACGAGATGAGTATCTGGGCTGAACTTTCTCTGTTTGATCCTTGATGCTCGAGTCGTTCCTGACTGGTTGTGTCCAATTGCTTTTTGTTTCTGCTTTTTCTTTTCATTAGTGGAGTCTTCGAAATTTCTCGTAATTTTTCATTCGCTCTACACACATGGTTAGGGCCGTGATAGCTTGAGCACTTATTCTTCTCTATGCTTGAGTTGCTGGCTCGTATCACTTAGGTCCTCGGTCTTCTGCTTAGCCCTCAGTTCATGGAGAAGATCACTTTCTGTGGCCGCCTGATTGGGATGAAGCATCAGCACTCATCCCAGATAGAATGGCTGGGTGGCTGGGTGATGGCTGGGTGGCTGGCCATCAGGTGGCCACCAAGGCACGAAGATGTACTTCTGTCCCGTTGCAATAGCACCCCGCCTTGATACTGCCCTCTTTACCTTGTAGGGGTGTGTCTGCGCCATTTTCTTAGGCACTCACAACCTCTCCATACGACTCTTCATGTTTTGTACAAGTAGTGAAAGCGTTTGCTTCGTAAATTGATAGATATCTATGTGCAAGGGAAGTAAACAATAATGAAAACAATAATGAAAACAACAGCAAAGGCGAACTGCCATGCCTGCAAGCTTACTCGTCATTCGGGGCAGTGTGCCTGGCCAAGTTCTTATTTAGGGCCTCTAACTTGCGCATCTCCTCCAAGGCATCAAAGTCACCGCTCGAAAGCTTTTCATAGGTCTCATCAAACTTTCCTGTTGACAAAGGGGCATTTCCACGCATTCGTTTACGCATGTCAAAGAAGCCGTTTTTACACTTCATGAAATCCTTGAAGTTGGCTATGCAGAGCTCTGGAAGCTCCTTCCGGAGCTTGGGATCAGTAAGACAATCTTTGGGTGTGTTTCTTTCGATAAGCACACACGGAGACCGCTGTAGGCATATGGCCAACGCTTTCTTCTGGTCCTTGCAACTAGCAGGTTAGTGATCAGCTCTCGGAGAGTGCTTTTTCCGAGTATTACTGGTTGGGCGATACGCTCCAAGCTATCATCGTCTCAATATACCAGGCTCCAGCTCTGTACATACCTTGCTCCCATTGTGTAGGCAGATGAAGTTGAAGAGACAACGACAACGGGTGACTTTTGCGAGCAGATGATGGCCCGCGCCTGGCGCTAGGGCCATCCGCATTACGCGGCCCCAATGTTCGCATCGTGGGCCCGCCTGTCGCTCTTCGCGGGCCGCCATCACATCTTCGCTTCTCTGTGCTTTCCACACTGTTTTAGCTTCGAGTCGCCGTTATAATGCTCCCCGAAGATGACTCTCTATATCTATACAACCTCACACTCCGACCCCCGTCGGCCTCGCTACAGTCCATAGCTGGGCACTTTTCTTCACAGAGGAAAACACAAGAGCTTGTTCTTTCCACAACGACAGGCATCGAAGTTCATCGGCCCAACGACGAGTCAGGAAAATTGGAAAAACTTCTGCACCAGCCAGCGTTCGCCAATATACAATGCATCGACAAGATACGACTTTCGGGTACTCAGAAAGATCTACTAGTACTCACCTCGGATTCAGGAAACTTGACGGTGGCTGAATTTCAACAACTGTCGTACAAGTTCGTTCCGATCCTTCAAGAGCCTCATTCCAAGTCTGCTCTCCGGCGCATTAACCCGGGCCAGTACTTGGCAGTTGAGCCCAAAAATAGGGCCATTATGATTTCGGCCATTGAGAGAAACAAGTTGGTCTATAAGGTCGAGACAGATAGTCAAGGGAATCTCTCTCTATCAACCCCTCTCGAGATATCCTCGAAGGGTCTCCTCACGCTCTCCTTGTGTGCGCTCGATTCTGATTATGACTATCCAATTTGGGCAGCACTAGAAGCTGAACATGCTGAAGAGGCTGTACTGAGCCTACTGGACAAATCTCTGCTCTCGCTCAATTACTACGAGTTGGATCAAGGCCTCAACCATATTGTGCGAAGAAAAAGCAAAATGAGTCTCCCTTTCCTGGCAAACCTTGTTGTTCCGATGCCAGGGCATATTGGCGGTGTTTTGGTATGTTGTCGCTCGTACATGGTCTATGAAAAAGGCTACGGCTCGTCAGACCGGCTAATAGTCCCCTTGCCCGTTAGAAAAGACTCGTCCGGCACCGAGATTGTTTGCCATTTTTTGCATCCGCTCAAAAAGTCTGATTTCTTCATACTTCTTCAGAGTTCGTTGGGTGATTTATTCAAATTGACCGTTTCCGAGTCGCATCATGAGTCTTTGAACATAAGTGTAACATATTTCGATACGATTCCAGTATGCAACTGCCTAAATATCTTCCGTTCTGGATTCTTGTTTGCAAATTCAGTCAATAATGACAAGCTTTTCTACCAGTTTGAGCTGTTGGGCGAAGAGAACCATACTACCTCACGCTCATTGCAATGGGATGTTACTCTGGGTGAGTTAGAGGCTGGGTCTGACTCTTCGAGTGCATTCTCTCATGCAAAGCAGTTTACACCCGTTGGTCTACAGAACTTGGCCTTGGTCGATGTCTTGGACTGCTTGGGGCCATTGATGGATGGCATGTTCGTTGAAACCTCTACTGCGGAAAGTGCAGATCCTTTGAAGCAATTAGTGACTCTTTCATGTCACTCGTACTTGAAAACATTGGTCTATGGAGTGCCAGTATCTGAACTTGTAACATCACCTGTCCCGCTAACACCCTCAAACATCTTCACCACGAAGATACTCCGATCTTCTCCCAGCGACCAGTATTTGGTGCTCACATCTTCGCTTGATGAAAAAAGCTTGGTTTTGTCCATTGGCGAGGTAGTTGAGGAAGTTGTCGATTCTCGTTTTATCACCGACCAGTGTACACTTGTCGTTCAGCAAGTGGGTAGAAGCTCTGTCGTGCAAGTACATAGAAATGGGATCAGACACATTCGCCATACTGTGGATGAAGCTTCTGGCGATATTACAGATAAATCTCACACCGATTGGTACCCTCCAGCAGGTATAACTATATTACTGGCAACTTCAAACAACGAACAGATTGTGGTGGCATTATCCAATCGAGAGATCTGTTATTTTGAAATTGACCCATCTGATGACCAGCTCACAGAATATCAGGAGAGGTTTGAAGTAACAGGTGGCTCAATCACTGCTGTGGCCATCAATTCTATGCCAGCAAAGGAAAGAAAGAGTTTCTTTCTCGTGATTGGGTGCTCTGATGAAACAATTCAACTCTGCTCTCTTGCACCGCACAATTGCTTTGAAATACTCACACTACAAGCGCTCTCAGCAAATTGCCGTTCGCTTCTAGTCCTCCCCTCTGGTAGTAACGCGCTTCAAGTTCACATCGGTATGGAAAATGGAGTCTACGTTCGTGCCAGCATTGATCCAATCTCCGGGAAACTCTCAGACACTCGCCTTAAGTACTTGGGTACCCGTCCCGTGGAATTAAGAAGCTTGAGGCTTCCAACTTTGACTGAGCCAGGTGTGTTGGCAATCAGCTCTCGGCCATGGGTTGGGTATTTCAGCTACGACACCACCTTCAAGATATTTCCCTTACTCAATTCACAAATCACTAGCGGCACTTCGTTTTTTTCGGAAGACATCGGAGTTGAGAGTGTCGTGGGTATAAACAAATCGAACTTGACTATTTTCACACTCGGAAACGATGATTCAAGCTTTAATGTCAACAATGAATTCGTCATCAGTCTGCTCAAGCTTAGGTATACGCCCAAAAAGCTCCTCCGCCATAAGGGTAGCGACCACTACTTTGTCATCGAATCTGATTACAACACCAAGTCACCATATGGCACAGACGAACCAGTTGACGAAGACTACTATACGGCTTTCGGGTACGAACGAGAAGAGAAACTGTGGGCATCATGTCTTCAAGTTGTTGATCATGCAGCTTCTGAGGTCATTCAGACACTTGAGTTTGAAAACAATGAGTGCGCTGTGGCTATGTCCTCCTCTCTGATTCAGGATAATCAATACCTTTTTGTTTCCACAACCACAGACCTCACATTTCCTCCTACATCTAGCTTGGCTAACGCAGTTTACACGTACTTGATAGGTAAGGGACATGATTTGGAACTCATTCACAAAACCCCCTTAGATGGCCAAGCCACTGCAATAGCGCACTTCTCTAGTGACAGAATTATAATTGGTATTGGGAATCAGATCCGAATGTATGAAGTGGGAAAGAAGCAACTTCTTCGCAAGTCGTCGTCTGAAGTTAACTTTTTGCGCAGAATCAATAAGATTAAACACGTCGGTGGAGATATCATCCTTGTAGGAGATGCCCAAAACTCCCTTGTTTATCTCCAGTATGATGCTTCTTCTGATCATTTTATCCCATTCGTGAACGATATGATATCGCGACAGATCACAGCTTTTGAGGTCCTTGATAACAGAACTGTAGTAGCGGGCGACAAATTCGGTAACGTTTTTGTGAGTCGAGTTCCACAGCATGTGGCGGAGCAGGTTAAGGACAATGTTTTGATGAAATTTCAGGAAGAATATTTGTGCGGCTCTGGTTTCCGCCTTGATAATATGTGTGACTTTTACCTTCAGGATATTCCCACATCTTTCTCAAAGGGGTCTTTTGTCGTGGGGGGAACAGAAAGTATCATTTACACTGGCCTCCAGGGTACTGTTGGGCTCTTGCTTCCTTTAGCTACGAAGCAAGAGGTGCAGCTTTTGCTCAGGTTGGAGAACATGATGAGAGACGTCTTAAGTGTCGATTTTGAAGGTTTAAAATTTGTGGATCGTGCTGCGAGTTTGGTAGGAAGAGAGCATTTAAAGTTCCGGAGTTACTACAATCCTGTGAAAAACATCATTGATGGCGATTTTCTTGAAAGATTTTACGAACTAGACCAAAGCACGAAGATTAAAATAGCACACAAGTTAGATAGATCTCCGAGAGAAATTGAGCGCAAGTTGTACGATTTACGCAACAGGGCGGCGTTTTAGTTGGGTTGACAGAATACATTTGAATTTATATTTTCTCCTTCATTTGAAATATACATTGTGCATCAAAATATCTTTAAAAAGGTTCCTCTTATGTTAAGTCGGCAGTGAGAAATGATGTAATAGTGCAATCAAACAACCTCTATATCTCTGATATATGCAAAACTTTAATTAACAGTCTTTGGTTCTGCATGAATGTCTTCCTTTGATTTGGGGGGGAGAGTCATCATAGACATTGTCTCCTTTTTTATCGTTAGCTGCTCGGTGGAGAGTTGGACTCTCTGGTCCGTTGCTTTCATCACTATTTTTCCTTCCTGGAGTTTGACCGTTCGGTGTACTGAATTGAACGAAGTTCCAAAACGCAGGAGACGATTGGTTGACATTCCCGTTGCCGGACTTAGCGGGATAATTCCCGGATCTAGAACCCCGCTCGGGAGTAAATGCTTCGAGAGGAACAATTTTTTTAGGTGATGTAAACCCTAGTCCGAGCTCAGAAGTATTTGATGTGCTTGGCGCAGTCGAGGTCTGGATCATTGACTCGCTGCTATTAGGAATGTTAGATGTGTTCGAGAAGGAATTTGGTCCCCCATTCTCTATTGTGCCACCGCTTTCTAAATTAGCCTGTTCAGCAGGCAATTTGTATGGAAGCATGCCGGGAACGAAGGAGGACGAACCGTTTTGGGACGAATTATTTCGCTGATGAGAGAAAAACATGTCGCCATTCCCGGCCTTCATTTGCTTTGCTGCACTTACATCAAGAGATTGGTTTCTTGCAGGAGACGTTTGATCAATTGGCTTATAGTTTTGTGGTGGTAAGAGTTGAGATTGCTGGTGATTTTGATTCGCGTACATCATAGTCCGTTGCTGAAAAGGAACGTTTCCATATGCATAGTTGTATCCGTTTTGTGGCACTTGTTGCATGTCATATCCTTGTTGCATGTGGTTTAAGTGAATCATTGGATATGGCAATTGTTGATTTGCTTTGGTGATGGGGCCAGAATTACTGTTCAATGAATTTGGTGTGTTTTGCTGCGGGTCATAAGAACCGCTCCTATTGAGCGTCTCGGAGTTCTGATTGTTCTTCGACTCTGGAAGCCCTTGATGAGTTGCAAGGTGTATCTGAAGCGTTCTAGAAACCGAGGAGCCACGTCTGGATTTCAGTAAGGTTCCAGTTTGTACTTTCTTCAAGAAATCGTTCCTGTATGAATCACTAATCTGCCACTTCATACCTTTTCCTGGCTCGTTTGGTCTTCGTGGAACTTTTTCAAATGCCTTGTTCAAGGAGAGATTGTGTCTGATTGAGTTTTGCCAGCCAGTTTTAGAATATTTGTAGTAGGCGTAATGAGATGATATCCAATTGTAGATCTCGGATAAGGACATAACCCCATCTGGGTTGGAAAGGATGGCCTGTGTGATCATAGTGGCATAAGAATATGGCGGTTTAATATCTTTCGCATCCTCCTTTGACAAATCCTGATCCAAGTTATTTTGTAGCGATACTGCTGAGACCGATGAGGGAGAGTTCGCCATAACACCCTTGTCGAACATATGAAAACTTGAAATGCCATTGAACAGACCGGTTTGTGCTGACTTTTGCGGTGTGGAGATGGCCTTTGATGAGGCATATGCCGCGGAACCAAGACGAGGTAGTTTGTGAGAGTTTTGTTTGTAACGGGCCAAACACACATCAAGCATTTTTTGCAGAATATTTGGCGGTGAGTCAGGTAAAATGAACATCATTTGTGTGCCGCCAATGTCCAAGATCGCACCTGAGTGCAAGGGGGTTGCATGATTGCCACCTACCGGCAACTTGACCGAATCAACACGGGCGCCGTTCCTGCCGGAAACCTTGAGCTCCCAGCAGCGCAAGTTGATGTTGTATGTGATGGCCGCGTGCTGACGCGACACAACTTTAGCGGGACCCAAGTCGATGTCGACTAACAGTTGGTTTTGGGGAGGAGCACCTGCGGTAGCATCGGTGTTTCTGCCAATAGAAATCGCCAAAGACTTCACATAATACGTCCAGTCACGGCCGGCGATCTTGGCGTAAGCCTGTACTTCAGTGGCGATGTTTTTGTCATTAGCGTAGGCGGCAGAGACGTTGGTCTGCTCCTCGGGAACGAGCAATGTAGATATCACAGCGTTTACGAGATCAGCCGAGTCCTCGAAAGTCGGAAGCTCGTCGTCTGCTGGGCGCTTCAGGTCAGACATCCAGGGAGTATGTATCTAGGAAAGAAAGTACTGAAACCGGTTTTTGTGGCGGATGGGGATCCGGATGTCGTCAGCGTGGTCCAACCAGATTTCCAGGCGGACTTTTGTCGGTTGCGGTTATGTTTTGGGTCAGCGGAGTCAAGTAAACACGGTGAAAGAGACTACGCGAACGTCTGCCAGAGCAAAAGTAGAACACACAAAAGGGGCCACAAAAAACAATGAGGAGATGCAAAAATGCTGGAGTATATCGTCGAGCTGGTAGACCAACGTCGGATGAAGGAGTTTTGGGCACGGGGTGTGTTTTGGGGCGACGAGCCGTGCGTTAAGACAGTTCTTCGAAGCTGGGCAATCAATTGTCTGGTGAGAAGTTTTCCCTTCTGGACAAAACAGCAGACCTGCACTCAGGGCCGACTCTCAAGTCGCTATGAGTGAAAGGGCTTACGAGAGAAGCGGAGCAGGAGAGAAAAATCGGCGAGAGGCGGAACAAGGAGAAAGTACTGAGAAAGCGAGAAAAGCAAACGGTTGAAGGCCCAGCACTGCCCACGGCAGGTTACAGGGTGGGGCGTTGGTTGCTGAGATCTGGACAAAAAGAATGGGGCCGAGCCCCATGCAGTCTGTTTATTTACCTGCGAGTAGAGGACAATGGGTGTGAGGCACGTGTGTTTGTGTCACGTGACTTGGCTCTTGGAGGTTCAGGCCAGCCGTTGTCTGGAGAAGCTGGAGCAGTTTGAAAGGGCCAAGAGTTCTGTCTTGGATTGGATGTGTAGCTGCTGGACTGTGTTCTTTGCTGGTCCTAGCATCTGCTGATTTTAGGGAGAAATGTCCCTCTGCAATTTTTTGTTGACGGTTGTGTTTATTAATTTTTGTATTTCCGTAGCTTGTGACTTATTTTGAGAAAACATGCGAATACCCTCTAGTTCTACTTCCTACTTAAGAATTATCCACAGACACCTCGACAAGAAACCACGAGGAAGAAACAGGTAAACAACGAGGTGATATATAGAGAGTAAAAACAACAGGAAAGATGGTACAATTATCGACCGCTTGAGATAAAGAATTTTCTTCTAATTTAGCTTTAAATAAATCTAAAATTATGGCTGGATTACCTCATGCAATACTGGTTCAAGCTATTCACAGACAATAATATTATTAGTTCATGAACAAAGAATTGAACAAAAGTAACTAGGCGTACTCAGATTGAGCAAGGCAGACAATCCAACACCACGTGGCACTCATCACCGCAAGACCACACCAGAATAAACCAGTCTTACCCCAGTTCCAGGCAGTTGAATTCAACATATAAGGCGTGACAATAGAAATTAGAATGCCAGACAAGTTGTAAAGGTCTCTAGATAAAACAATAGTTTTTGTTTTCAACTGGAGGAAGTTCTGCCACTAGACAGTAACAGATAGGGCCCACAGCAGCATCGTATACCAAAGTAAACACCAAAAGTAGAGAGCCGGCACCCCAAGGCAAACCCAACAAGAGCTCGCCTGCAAGCAAAGTACCCAAGCTTGGGGCAAAGAACACAATGAAAATGAAACCAATCACTAAAATCAAAGATCCGATTAAAGTCTTTCTGTACCCAATCCTACCAGAAATGATACCAGCTGCAAATAAACCAAAAATTTCAGCAGCATTAACTGCCATAGACAACGCTGTTTGCCAATGGGCCGGGATTTCGTATTCGTCTTCGGCCTCGTAGTATTGATCAAATTTTCTCACAAAGTTGGGAATACTGTAAAAAGAGTTGACAAGATTTGTTTCGTAACCTTCCATAACAACTACCGTGGACTAAATCACGGACCAAAGCACAGCTCGAGGAAAAGTCTTGAGCCCTTCCTTCAACAGCATAGCTTTTGCTTGCTGGTCGTTGGCCTTAGCATTCTGGGACATATCCAAAAATTTGGATATATAGGCTTGCATCTCCGGGTCTATAGAAACATTAGAGTTGTCCAATTTGGAGGTGTCCAACAAGACAGGTTCCTTAGTGGTGTCAGACATGTTGGGCCACGTAGTTGGATCTTTGATTTTCAGCAGTTTATAATTATTCAAAAAAGTCTTCATGTCTCGTGGAAGTTTAGATAACGGCCAGCTCATAGTTAATGGGAATCACAAATGAGTCAATCCGAGTCTCGAAGCCTCGCACATCCGTCTCTTCCATAGTACAGATATCCACATTAGTATCCTCTTCCTCCATTCGCTTTTTCATGAGGTCAGTCTCGGCAATTATATCAAATTCATCCTCTTTTTCCTCGTAATCTTCATTTTCTTCAATCTCGACAAAGTCAGGCGCCAATGCACTCCACTTCAGCGGGAACTGCACCAGCCATAAGTAGATGGTACCAGAATCGAGTCCAGTAGAGCCTATCATGCACTTATTGTAGTTCCACTTGACATCGATCAACTCCTCATGACTACCTTCCAAAATCTTGACGAGAGATCCCATAGATGTCTCCCACAAATAAAGGTCTTGTGAGCTCTGACCGAACGTCGATGCTACAAGGAACTCCGAGTTGTGGTTGAAAGTAACGGTGTTCCACTGGAGCCGGTTCACCACATCCTGATATTTATGCTCAACCTCCAATTCCCAGGTATTTGGATCATCGTCGTTGATCATATCAGGGAGGCCCACTTGTCGAATGATTCTGTCAGATGAATTCACAGCCAACTTTCGTCCGTTGAGCGACATCAGCAAAGACTTAATATTAGAGTTTGCAATTTTCGTCAGATGCACCATTTCAGCAGTATCGGTACGAATAACATTAACCCATCCTTTGCTGGTACCAGCCAAAATGTAGTCTCCTGTAGTGCTGAAAACCATAGCCAAAGTCAGCTGCTTGGTCACAGCCTTGTTTTGCAATTCCACCTTGTTGTTCTCTTCGTCCTTGTCTGTGTCCTTGCTGCTTCCGGCGTCGTCCTCGCTCGCAGCAACAGTGGGTATGTCTGTTTTTTTCTTTTCAAGAGGGACCGTCAGAAGCCTTGTGATAACGGTATCCTTCTCCACATCCACACATACAGGGTCATCCTCGAAAAGGGAAGCGACAAACATAAACGGGTTTCGGGGGTGCAAACATGCTTGCCAGATGGGCCCATCAAATTGGACACGTCGCAACAAGGCAGGATTACCGTGAACCGACTTGGTATTCGCTAGGCTTAGGTCCCAGAGGATGCAGCTCCAGTCTTGTGACGACGAGAGAAGATACCGGCCACATTTCGACCACGTTAGCGAGGTGATGGGGCGGACATGGCCGTGCCTCTGGAGCACGCATACAATAGCATAGCTAGCAAGATCGTAGATGACAATTGTGCCGTCACTGAGCCCCGAGGCTAAGTAGTCGCCTTTGGCGTTGAATTGGATGTGCACCGCATGCCCAAATTGGAGAGAATTGATGAGCGTGTCTGGGTACTCTTTGGCAACCGTAAACGGATCTTGTAGAGCAAGATTCATGCGATTAGGAGAGGCGAAGACAAGAGTGCAGTGAAGTGGTCTTCCCGTTGCCCTCTTGTTTTTTTGACTATGGCCAGGTTTGCGTGTTCTTGCTTCTCGCTAGCACTACGCATTCACTCCGGCTTGGGGCGACGATGGGGCGCGTGGCCGCGAGGCTCAGGGCAGAGTGGCTCGCTTTGGCCCCACAGAGACCATTGCAGTACGGCCTGCGGCCGCGGGCTCTCACCTCAGGCCCCGCGCACAAGCACTGTATTCCCTACACAAGTTAACCTGAAGATAAGACCAATATCCACATCCTTATTGCATGGCCCCCGTCGAGTCTCCTCTCCCTTCCAGGAGCGCCAGCACGTCCACTATAGAATCACTGTCGGTTTCTGTGCAAAATTCCTCTGCATCGCCGTTGCGTCGCAAGCGTTTTGACGACAGATCTCAGACTTCAGTGGCTCTCCAGTTGAGGGCTCGCCAAACGGGTTCATCTGCTACGGTGGACATTGCAGCTCTAAGTAGCCAGCTATCCGAAGCAAGCCAAGATAGTTCCAATGCCAATGCTGTTATAAAGTGGTCGGTGGCGTTACGGATCTGCAAGATATTGAACTCGTCTGAGTTCCTTGCTAAGCTTGGATGCCCCACCACGATCGAGCTCTCTCCCAATCACATTGTGCTTGGCACAGACAACGGGTATGTGGTGGGGTTTTCATACCACCAAGAGCTCAGCTACATTTTGGAAGCGAGCCAGCATGGCTCTATTGTGCCACAACCGTCCGGTTCTCGTCATTCTCCCGATCTTGAAATACATGGTTCTGATGGTCCTCGTCCACAAGATGTGGAAAATAACGTGAATCCACTACCTGACACTACCACGTCCCAGAAGAACCCAATAACGTGCTTGTCCGTTTCGTCCAACGGGTCGCTGATCGTTGCTGGCTGTCTCGATGGCTCCATCGTGGTCTGGGACATTTCGTCTACGTCGTCTACATCTACTTCCAAGACACACATGCCAGTAGTATTGCATCCAACACACATATTGCATCCGATTCTACTTCAGGAGAGCCGCTCTGGTAACGCGGAGGGCCACTTGCAAGGTGTTTCTGTGAACAATGTTTCGTTCATGGGCGATCTGCACCAGCACTTCGTTTCCTCAGATGTATCTGGCCAAATTTTCTTCCATTACTGCTTCCTGCGATTCTTCAGGCATCATTCCGTTTCGAGCAAGCTCTTGGGACGCGAAGTTGCACCCGAAACGCCGGTGGCTGAGAATCCAGTCCATGACTGGCTGATTCTTCCAATTGGTACTGTCCCGCAGATAACAGATCATATTGGTGTCATTGCCATTATCTCCAGCAATCTTCTCCTAATTCTTTCAGTGCGCTCATTGAATAACACCAATGCACTATACCTTAAGTCTCATTATAAGGTCACAAGACCAAATGGCGTATCTCTTTTTCCGAACCAACCTCCTTTGGGCCGCTTGGCTTGGTACCCCTGCATCAAAAAACACCAATCCTCGGGTGTTCACAATGCGAAGTTGGCCTACTCTTGGAACAATGTGATCACGATTCTTGAGCTTCATAATTCAAGTATTTCTCCCAACGCCATGACAGTGCTTGCAGATGTGCGAGACAAAGACAAGGCAATACCCGAGCTACCTTTCTCCAAAAGTGCAAGATACATCAGCGCAGACTCAAACCATCAGATCTTGGCTCTTAAATGGCTCAATTCGGAAATGCTAACTGCCCTAATCCGAAACAACTACACTGCTGAGACCAAGACGAGTTTTTTCTACTATGCAAACGGCAAGGGCCAACGCGATCTCACGCTTGTCGCAGTAGATAACCTTGATTTGAATGTTGCTAGCTTCAAAGACGGCGAGACTCCATTATTCAAACCGAGCTTTTGCATTTTGAGTCATCGACCGGTGGTGCTACTAGACTCACGTTCTCCATCTCTGAAGTCTCTTGTCACCGGCAAGCTTGCCAAATGGGCTGATAATTTGGGAGATTTAATCAGAAAAAAGGACTTTGTAACTGCGCTAATAACCGCTTTTGATTACTATTCATCCCAAAAGTTTGGACTTCTTATACTAAATGGTTTGCCTCACACCACAGCAGAGCGACATCAGATCGTCGAGCCATTCATCATCGACATCATGAGAGAATCTGCCACAGATATTTTTGCTAGGGAAAATGACAAAAGTAAGTTGGAAGCTCTTTTACGTGTCTTCTTACTTCTCATCGCTGTGATCACCAAAGATCGGGGTGGTGTTGTTGGTGATGATTTTTTGGAGATCATCGAGATGATTCTTGAGCTGGTCAGCAACAGGAGGCTTTTTTTTTTCTATTCTTGAAGAGTACATTTTGAACAAGAGAATCCGCAACTTGTCGCCAGTAGTTTTCAAGACTCTCGTGGAGTCATTTGTACAATGGGGCCAAGGAGAGCAGCTAACTGAAATTGTCTGTGTTTTGGATACAAAAACACTCAACATCGATATGACTCTAAGATTATGCGAGGAACACAACCTAAGAGAGTGTATAGTCTACATTTGGAACACGGTGCTCAAAGACTACTCCACACCTTTCATGAGACTTATTGCTGACATGGATCTGCCAGTGCTCACCATTGAGGAGAAGGCTCTTGTGTTTACTTATATGTCTTATCTTATGTCGGGTAGACAATTCCCGTCCGACAAGTTCATGAGTTATGGCGATGAACAGCTTGCACAAAATGCACTCTGTGAGATCTTGTTCAGCTCCAAAGAACTCGAAAATCCACAATCATCTCGTGAAATTCAACTAGATAAACAGAGCATTTTCCCGTACCTCTACAAGTTTTTGATGTTCGACTCTTTTGAAACATTGGCAACCATCAACGAGTTTTTTGAAAATCCTAATCTCAATACAGAGACAAGAGGCAAGTTAAACCGACAATATATCATGGATATGGTTATAGATATCTATGACACACATACGTCCAGTTTTGGGAAAAGAGATTTCACGCAATTGGCTATCTTTATCGCCCGAAACTACCCTAAATACTTTCAGTTCATCCGCATTTCCGACTCTGTGCTCGAGCAAACTGTACGTTCATTATGCGAGTGCGAAGAAGAGCTACATGGTGATTGTGAACTAGCATTGGAATGCATTTTGCCTGTCTATAATGTCACCGATGATGGATTTTTCTTGGAGCAAGTGAAAAAGGCCAAATTTTATAGAGTGGCACTCAACTTGTGCAAGTCCAAAAGAAAATATTCAAAAGCTCTTGAAGTTTGGGTAGAAAAACAAAAGCATGGCAATTTTGCTGATGTTGCTAGCAACTTTGTGGTATTTGCCGAAATTGTTGCAAGCACATACAAAAATAGTAATCCGGCCGAAAAAGCAGAATTGCTTTCCACAATCAAAGATAATTTCAATAACCTAATTTCGCAAGTTCCTCGAGATATGGTTGCCTTAGCGAACACCTACAACCCAGAAATCCACAATTTAGTGTTGACTTGTGACCAAAAATTAGCTTACCAGTACTTGCACGAATTATTTAACGTGGACTCTCGGCTAGCAATCAGAGAGAGTACCTCTAAACTACTTGCACGATACATCGAATTGATGTGTACGTACTCCGAGCAAGGTGTATTTGAGTTTGTTCTGCTCTACTCAGAGGACTTATTGAAGTTTCCTACTGAATTACAGGGAACCGAAGAGAAGTTGAGGGAACATGGCTTTTTCGATGCGCTTGCTGTTTTACTTGAAGCAGATAAACAGTATACAAAGGCTCTTGAAACTTTGCTGGAAGGGATTGTCCGAGAATCTACTGCCGGAAATCTTGATCGGGTAAAAAAGTACATATATCTTGGTATATCAGTGTGTGATCAGGAGAGTGATAATTGGGTGACATTACTAGACACCCTTGTTGCGCTAGACATACAGCCTAGATCAGACATGTCCAAAACGGTGAGCGAAGGAATATATCAAAGTTTTCGAAAAATCATTGACAAGGGCCAGCGGGATCTGGACCCGGAACTATTTACCCACGTTCTCCAGAGGGTCATGAATAAGGCAACGTTATACACTATGCGCAAAGTCCTACAAGAGACGCTCACTTCGTTCTACTTTGATACGCAGATCCACAATATCACGTTGACAAAAATCAATAATGGGATCAAGGAGTACATGCAACATGTGAAGGCAAGCACGCTACTTGGATGGATGGTAAAAGACAAACTCTGTACTAGTTGCGGAAAGATAATGTGGGGCCCAGAAGCCTCGCCACGTCATGCGATTGCTTGGGAAACGAAAGAAAAGAGCAAACTATTTTTTGGCGATTTTGATAAGAACGAGTACGATGATTGTGAGTTGGTGTTGTTCAAATGTTCACATGGCTACCATACAAAGTGTTTACTGGGGCTTAGTAGTCTTGACAAATGTGTGATCTGTACATCAGAATAGTGAAAGAAGAGGAGTAGCACACAAACAGATGGAAGCATTTCATGGACGCAGGACAATAATGGTAGAAAAGACAAAGGAAACAATCCTCTAGGCTGAAAACAGAAGGCTCGTTCAGAGATCTTCCAGAACAGTGGAGTGCACAAGCGACATTACAATGCGCAAGCGATGGACTATTGTGGACTAGATTTGTGCTCAAATGTCGTCAACCTCTTTTAGGGCCGATTTTTATGGTCTTCTAACTAATAAGTTACATTCCAGGGTTGAGTGATGGTTCAAGACGATGACTATTTGTTTTCAGCTTGCTAGCAGCCTATGCCTAGGCTGTGAACTTTATCTGCTATGGATCGGAGCCCGGATACTTTCGCTGTGCGAAGCCACTATGCATATAATTTATTCCCGAATCCGGCCGCAATATAAACACAAAGGACAAAAATAGCTTCTACTATGTCATAGATCTACCTACTCTCACAGGGTATGCGGTGGATTGTGCCAAAAAGAAAAATTTTCCTCACAAAGAAAAAATCCAAGCTCCTGACTGGACAGAAGTAGGGCCCTGGATATATACATAACGCCTGGTTCCTGGTCCATAGCATCACGAGATTGAGACGGTTCTCTTTTGCTTACGAACAACGAGGCTGATCTTGACTAAGCCATATTCCCTGCATTGAACCGTGATCAAGCCCCGACATGCAATTTGAAAATGATGACTTATTTAATGAAAAAATCCCAGAAGCACAGACTCCTAGCTCTCCATTAGCATCTCCCAGACCAGTATCTCGCATTCCTAGAACTCTGCACTTGCGCAGCTTATCTTCATTGAGTGACTCCACTTTCACGAACAGATTTCTGGGAAAAGAGGACGATGACGATGATTTCTACGAGAAGTTGGGTGGAAGTCTCTATGGAGGTTCGGATTCTTCAGGAGCCACAAGAGTAAGCAACTTGTCTTTCGACGGGGCCCGCAGGCTGGGGGTAATTTTTGCGGATTCCCGGATGCCACCCATTACTGAAAATGTAAATAGCTACTCAACGCATTATGGCCTTGAATATCCTGCTCAAGTCTACAATGCATCCAGCGGACGAATCGGCCTTACCTCAGATCAATATGATGCTGAGGTGCCAATGATGACCGGCCCTTTCCGTAGTCTGATGGTGCCCATCCAGACCAATGATTACAGAACAAATCTTCTAGAGGATGCAGATGACAACTTGGACCCGTTTGGAGATGACGATTCACTTTTCCTGGATGCCAGCGACGAGCCGATTCGCAGGTCCACGACAATGAGGAAAAGAAACGTCCATAATAACGAAGCACAAATTGATGAAGACGACTTTACGCCTCGCTTAAACTACACGAAAACCATTAAGCGAGCCAAGTTGCTCAATGGAAACTACGTTATCGACGCGCCGGTGCCTGACGCTTTGCTCAGGTTTTACACCATTCCTTCTTCGAGCAGAAGCGACGAGACATCTTTGATGCGGTATTCGGGTGTCACTTGTGGGCCATCCAACTTCTCTAAGTTCAAGTATAATCTTCGGCAGAACATCTACTCGCCGCCTCGTGAAACGGAAATCATGGTTTGCATCACAATGTACAACGAGAATGAAATTCTCCTTGGAAGGACACTCAAGGGAGTGTTTGAGAACCTCAAGAATTTATCACTCAGAAAAGACCCTGTATGGGGGGATGGCTCATGGAAGAAGGTTACGGTAGTGATTATCAATGATGGGCGTCTTCAACTCAACGACCGTACGCAAAAGCTCCTTTCGGCTCTTGGAGTCTTCCAAGACGGCTATGCTAAGTCCAAGGTCAACAAACAGACCGTGAAAGCACACGTTTACGAATATACATCTACCGTGGGGATTGAAAAAGTCACTAACGATCGTGTTCATTTGACCGTAGGACTGACTCCAGCGCAGCTCATTTTCTGTCTAAAGGAAAAGAATGCCCGAAAAATCAATTCCCACCGGTGGTGTTTTCAGGCTTTTGCGCCATTGTTGAATCCTAAAGTGGTGATGCTTTTGGATTGTGGCACAAAACCAGAAAAAGATGCATTTTACCATTTGTGGAAGGCCTTCAAGGATCCTAATGTGGCCGGTGCATGTGGTGAGATGAGAGTTGCTCTTGGTCCTAACAAGTCGCTTCTTCTGAATCCCCTAGTTGCAGCACAGAACTTCGAGTACAAGATTTCTAACGTGTTAGACAAACCGATGGAATCGGTATTTGGCTTCATTTCTGTGCTTCCAGGGGCGTTTTCTGCGTACCGTTGGGATGCGTTGTTAAACGTAGATGGTCACGGTCCGTTGGAGAAATATTTCAAAGGTGAGTTTTTGCATGAGACTGCAAAAATCGAGGATGAGGACGACGATGAAGCAGAGCTAAAAGAACGAAATTTCCAGGAGTCAGGGATTTTTACTTCCAATATGTATCTTGCGGAGGACCGTATCTTGTGTTTTGAACTTGTGGCAAAGAAGAACCAAAACTACGTGTTGAGGTATGTCAGCTCTGCACACGCGGAAACAGATGTTCCGGAGAAGATTGACGAGTTCGTGTTGCAACGTCGACGGTGGCTTAATGGGTCACTCTTCGCTGCGATGTACTCTGTATTCCACTGGACACAAATCTGGAGATCTAACCACTCGCTTTTTCGTAAGTTGTGGCTCCAACTCGAATTCTACTATCATATGGTCACCGTATTGGTATCATGGTTTTCATTGGCAACATTTTTCTTGGTGTTCCGCATTTTGACCAAGAACTTGGGCTCATCTGAACTCGGGTTCACGCTAGGCAAGTACATTTCCACCGCTTTCCTTTGGATTTACGTGGGTTGCATTGTGTGTACGTTTGTATTGGCGTTTGGTAACAGACCTCGAGGCGCACGGAGGTTCTACTTCACAATCACTGTGCTCTTTGCAGTGTTAATGGCATACTTGTTGTTCGGTGCAGTTTACTTGGCGGTGAAAACTGTTAAGCTTGTAATGAAACTCAACGATCACAAGTTCCAAGTGTCGATGCTCTTCACCAACCAGAAGCTACGTGACCTCGTGGTTTCGATGGTTAGCACGTACTTGCTCTATGCAATTGGAGCGGTTTTACACGGTGAACCGTCGTTTATGTTCACGTCGTTCATTCAATACCTTTTAATTTCTCCATCATACGTGAATGTGTTGAACATCTACTCTTTTTGCAATATTCATGATGTGTCGTGGGGAAACAGAGATACTCCACAGGCCAAGGACTTGGGTGCTGCCAAGGTTACGGGTGTGGATGGCGAATTGGTTATGACTGTGGCGCCCGGCTCAGGCGAAGAGCTAGAGACGAAATACATGGCATTGCTTGAGGAGTTGAAGGTAGCACCGGAGATGACGGCACCAGTCAAGAGCAAGAAGGAGAAGGACGACGCATACTACGCGTTGGTGCGTACCGGGACGGTTTTGGTGTGGATGTTGACCAACGCCATCTTGGTGGCCATCGTGTTGGCAGCAGGAGGAGACGACAACGATATATGGAACGACCTGCGAAACTCTACGATTTTCCTAACGGTTGTGTTGTGGGTGGTGTGTGCGTTGGCCGGGTTCAGGCTCATGGGAAGTGTGTTGTACGTTTTGTCGAATATCGGGCGGCCCATCAAGAGATGGGCAACCAAGAGGCATACCGTTGGGTGAAAGATACTGCAATTTGGAAGCTGAAGAGAAGTTATGAGAGGCAGAAGAAAAGACAGTGTAGCGATCAAATAAATAAAAAAGGTTAGCATCGGAAAGTGGATGAAGATGGACCATCTTCAGTGATTGTATGTTATCTCGACAAAACCCGAGATCAGCGAAAGCGGCCGGAGATGTAGATAGTGCGTAAATGTATGGGGAACGTGGAGGCAAGCGTCACTAAAAACGGAGAAGAAAAAGGCCAAAAAAAGGCCAAAAAAAGGCCAAAAAAAAGCAAACAAAAAGAGAATGAGAATGAGACGAGAAAGGGAACGTGCACCGTAACAGAACTCTGCCAAGACAAAAGCTATTGTGAGAAGAATGGAGCAGATTTGGACAATGGCTCGACATGAGGTGAACACCAAATCACAAATCCGAGATAACCGGACAGAAAGAGCAACCGGGCCGAGCGGATTAGCTCTTGATTGACATGCACGGCGCAGGGCATGCCGAATGGGGCCGAGAGACAAGGGTAAAAACTGCCAGAAAAATAGCGTTGTGTTTATGCACACTAAAAACAGACAATACAACAACAGAGTTTTGCCGGAGTCAAGAAATACTGAGTCAAGAAATACTAAAAACGCTAACATGAAGAACGGAGAGAAGGCCACATCGGGACACACGGCGTCGCTCAGCAAAAGGAACAAAAGGATACGTGTCGTGGAGCATGTAGAGAAAACCAAAAAAGAAAAGAGCAAATCCAGCCGGGCCTACCGAAGGCACAGCAATGCAAGGCTGGAGGAGATCTAGGAATGCCACGGAGAATCTTAGGTTAACCCGGCCGAATTGAGAGTAGCGCGCGCTGCCGCGCGTATGCGGTTTGCAACCTCCCGAGAACGACATTTTTGAGAGATTTAGTGTCGAATGAAAATGGCCCTGGCCCAAAAAAAGGAAAGTCTTGGGTTAAGTCAGCTGGCGGAATGCAATGGCTGGTAGTGCCACAGAGCACAGTAAGAGAAATGGCGGCAAACAAGAGCTTTGTAAACCTGGAACCAACGTAGATAAGAGGCCGCTGAATTACCCAAGCAAAGATCGCTAAAGTACGGTAGTTGTACCTCCGTAAAAAGAAAGATTACGAGAGACATCGGTGCAAAAATGAGGGAAAAAAAATTAGGGCCGGAGCGACGTTTTTCCTGCAGCAGACCCAAGTAAGCAGAGCCGCGGCGTCAAAGATAACGTAAGCGAACGCCAAAAATAACATCACCAGGCAAAACACTGGGCACCAACACGAGGCAAAAAGAGCTCAGCAGAGGCACAAAGAGTTCAGCAGAGACACAAAAAGAGCTAAGCAGAGACACAAAAACGAACAATGGCAAAGAAGAGCCAAACGGAAAATCACGCAACGTGTGAAGCGCAAAGAAAACAAAGACGAAGGAGAACAAGAGAGTCGGGGCACCGGGCCTTGGCGCCTGGCACCATGGTTCGTTTGTTTGTTCGGGCCATCGCCGGCAACTCAATCTGTACAGACGAAGGCCCAATTGGGTATTGCCCAAGCAGAAACAGGAAAGCGGGCCCGTGCCTCCTGCCCAAACAGGCTTAAGGTAAATACCGCGACATTTTGCATTTGACACCTATTCCATGCTTCTGTTCCTGCAGACCGGCAGCCGCCCAGCCAAGCTCGCCCCGGCCTTGGCCTGCCGCTCCCGCCGCTCCCGCCGCTCTGTCTGCCTGGCCCTGGAGCTGGCCTGGTCGCCTGCCTTATCTGCTGTCGCTTCGTTCTGCTGGGGTACTTTACTCCACGCATCGATTGATATTGGCTGGCGGGCTTATCTTGGCTTCCTTTTCTTCTTTCGGCCATTGGCCACGCCCACTGAATTATTTTACGCTACGTTCTATGATTTAGCTATCCCAGCGCCTACCACAAAACTTACGTGCTAGAAGTGCTCTTTGTCGTGTGTCGCAGTAGGCCCTGCTCGTTTCCGTTCTGGTTGGTGCCGTCGCTGTTGGATTCTTTCCGTCCTGGACAGTTTATGTTTGTTCAATTGCTTTTCCTTTTCCTCTTCCTCTTTTTCTTTCTTTCTTTCTTTCTTTTTCTCTTTTCCTTTTCCTTTCTCTTCCTTTCCTTTTCCTTTCTTTCTCTTTCTCTTTCTCTTCCTTTCCTCTCTTCCTCTTCCTCTTCCTTTTCCTCTCTGCTGCTTTGGGTTAACCTTTCCACTCGGCTGGAGAAACTCCGCGGCAATTACGTAATTCTCCACTGGTGCCTGTGCAAACTTCAACCGCAAATGAGCTTGGTGCTCCGTAATCGCCAAGGGCTCCCAGTACGAAATGTCGCTCGCTGCGACAAATCAGGTGCCCGCACTCGTTGGCCGTGCGCATCGCTTCTTGGCCCAAGCTTTTCCCTGGCTTCGGCAAAAAAACTGCTCCTTTGCCGATGTTTCCCAGCCTCTACTTATTTTTTACTCTTCCTTTTTTACCTGCTCCGGTCAATGCGTTTCAGCCAAATATCTCCCTGCGTGTAGCCCCGTCCTCGTAACCTGTACCTCCCTTAGAAATGTCTCACTACCGAGTGAGCCGGCCAGTGGAATGAGCCAGCATTCGCCTCGACCATCTCTACTATTGCACAGCAAAAAACAAAACAAAAAAAAACATCGCCAGCCGTGCAAGGCACAAAACCAGCGGCGCCTGGTAGACTGCTTCGTGGATATCGGAAACGTGGTGGCACCACCGGTGTTCCTGAGAGCAATGAAGAGAAGCTCGAAATGTCGGCATCACCATTGGCTGCCTCGATCTGGAATACTAATGAGCGGCCGGCTGGGACACCCAATGTCGCAACAAAACGAGCATCTCCACGAGCCAACACGCGAGGGTTACCCGAGCACACAGCGAGTGTGCACAGCAGGTGCATAAGACATCATGCCCGGTTGCGACATTGGCCTGCATGCCACATGCAAGCGACATGCTTTCCCAAAGCGTCGACGTTTTGTTTATGCGAAATTCCCTCACTGTAGGACCGGCGCTAGCGGAACAAACTGGCCAAAAAAAATCCCAACCCGTAGGGAGACATCCATATAAATCGCCCACCTCCCGGCCGCCGTCGACGTCTCAATTTTTCTTTTCTCTCCTTCTTTTTCTTTTCGCTTTTCCATCTTCGACTTCAGTTGTGTCGTGCTTAGTTTCCCACAATGAGTGCAACTGAACCAACCGTAGAGAAGGTTGAAAAAACCGCTCCAGAAGACGACGACGAGGATGAGGATATCGACCAATTGATTTTGGACTTGCAATCGCACCAAGGTCTCGACGACGACGACAGCGATGAAGAGGACAACGACGAGACCTTCAAGCAGGTTCCCGACGAGTTGTTGCAGACCGACCCCGCTGTTGGTTTGACCGACGAGGATGTGACCAAGAGAAGAAAGAAGTACGGCTACAACCAGATGGCCGAGGAGCGCGAGAACTTGATCCTCAAGTTCATTATGTTCTTTGTTGGGCCAATCCAGTTCGTTATGGAGGGTGCTGCCATCTTGGCTGCTGGTTTGGAGGACTGGGTCGATTTCGGTGTGATCTGTGCTTTGCTTTTGTTGAACGCAGCCGTTGGTTTCATCCAGGAATACCAGGCTGGTTCCATTGTCGACGAGTTGAAGAAGACCTTGGCTAACACCGCCAATGTTGTTAGAAACGGTACTTTGATCGAGGTTGAGGCCAACCAAATTGTTCCCGGTGACATTTTGCAATTGGAGGACGGTACCGTTATCCCTGCTGATGGTAGAATTGTTTCTGAGGACTGCTTGTTGCAAGTGGACCAGTCCGCTATTACTGGTGAGTCCTTGGCCGTTGACAAGAGACACGGTGACAACTGTTACTCCTCTTCCACTGTTAAGACCGGTGAGGCCTTCATGGTTGTTACCGCTACTGGTGACAACACTTTCACTGGTCGTGCTGCTGCTTTGGTCAACAAGGCTTCTGGTGGCACTGGTCACTTCACCGAGGTGTTGAACGGTATTGGTACCACTTTGTTGGTCTTGGTCATTGTTACTTTGTTGTTCATCTGGGTTGCTTGTTTCTACAGATCTCTTAAGATTGTCACTATCTTGAGACACACCTTGGCTATCACCATTATTGGTGTCCCTGTCGGTTTGCCAGCTGTCGTCACCACCACCATGGCTGTCGGTGCCGCTTACTTGGCCAAGAAGCAAGCCATTGTCCAGAAATTGTCTGCTATTGAGTCTCTTGCTGGTGTCGAGATCTTGTGTTCCGACAAGACCGGTACTTTGACCAAGAACAAGTTGTCCTTGCACGAACCATACACTGTTGAGGGTGTTGAGCCAGATGACTTGATGTTGACCGCCTGTTTAGCTGCTTCTAGAAAGAAGAAGGGTTTGGATGCCATCGACAAGGCCTTCTTGAAGTCTTTGATCAACTACCCAAGAGCTAAGGCTGCTTTGACCAAGTACAAGGTCTTGGAGTTCCAGCCTTTCGACCCTGTTTCCAAGAAGGTGACTGCTATTGTTGAATCCCCTGAGGGTGAGAGAATTATCTGTGTGAAGGGTGCTCCATTGTTCGTCTTGAAGACTGTTGAAGATGACCACCCTATTCCTGAGGATGTCCACGAGAACTACCAGAACACTGTTGCTGAATTCGCTTCCAGAGGTTTCAGATCTTTGGGTGTTGCCAGAAAGAGAGGTGAAGGTCACTGGGAAATTTTGGGTATCATGCCATGTATGGACCCTCCAAGACACGACACTGCTGCTACTGTTGCCGAAGCTAGAAGATTGGGTTTGAGAGTTAAGATGTTGACTGGTGATGCCGTCGGTATTGCCAAGGAGACCTGTAGACAATTGGGTCTTGGTACCAACATTTACGATGCTGAGAAATTGGGTCTTTCTGGTGGTGGTGACATGGCCGGTTCGGAGATTGCTGACTTCGTTGAGAACGCTGATGGTTTCGCTGAAGTGTTCCCTCAACACAAGTACAACGCCGTTGAAATTTTGCAAAAGAGAGGTTACTTGGTTGCTATGACTGGTGACGGTGTCAATGATGCTCCATCTTTGAAGAAGGCTGACACTGGTATTGCCGTTGAAGGTGCTACCGACGCTGCTAGATCTGCTGCTGATATCGTTTTCTTGGCTCCTGGTTTGTCTGCTATCATTGATGCATTGAAGACCTCCAGACAGATTTTCCACAGAATGTACGCCTACGTTGTTTACCGTATTGCTTTGTCCTTGCACTTGGAGATTTTCTTGGGTTTGTGGATTGTTATCTTGAGTAAGTCCTTGAACATTGACTTGATTGTTTTCATTGCTATTTTCGCAGATGTTGCTACTTTGGCCATTGCCTACGACAATGCTCCATACGACCCAGAGCCAGTTAAGTGGAACTTGCCAAGATTATGGGGTATGTCTATTATCTTGGGTATAATTTTGGCTGTCGGTACCTGGATCACCTTGACTACCATGTTCATGTCCAAGGGTGGTATCATTCAGAACTTCGGTGCTATTGACGGTGTTTTGTTCTTGCAAATCTCCTTGACTGAGAACTGGTTGATTTTCATCACCAGAGCTAACGGTCCTTTCTGGTCTTCTTCTCCTTCTTGGCAATTGGCCGGTGCCGTCTTGTGTGTCGACATCATTGCCACCTGTTTCACCTTGTTTGGCTGGTGGTCTCAAAACTGGACCGATATTGTGTCTGTTGTTAGAACCTGGATTTTCTCCTTCGGTATCTTCTGTGTCATGGGTGGTACTTACTACTTAATGTCTGGCTCTGAAGCCTTCGACGACTTCTGTAACGGCAGAAAGGGTAAGAAGCGTACCCCAGACAGATCTGTCGAAGACTTCTTGGTTTCTATGGCCAGAGTGTCTACTCAGCACGAAAAGTCCTCTTGAGGACGCTACTTTGTGCTTTGTTTCAAATCTAATGTGGGGTCTTCCCACTCCATTATTTTTTTATCTGATTCCCCATTTTCCCGTCATTTTTAAATCCGTATTACATTAATAGATAATGATCTAAATGTTGACCCTTGTAGAGCTTAATTTAAAGAAGAAAATAACCCGCATGGATACGGTGTGCAGGATTGACGCAGGAGGAAACATTGTTTGTTTTTCTGACCGAAATGTCGCAATATGTTTTCCGAATGCAGTTGCGCAAGGTGCTATCAGACATGTAATCTGCGCAAAAGAAGGCGGGTGGAATGAGCAGAAAGCTAATTTCAATACGGCGCCGGAAGCTAATTTCGCTCGGTTTCTGCTTATGGAGGAAATATACACTACCCACGCTGCAGTAGTGATTTCTTAGGTTGTTGGACGAGCCCAGAACTTGGAAACTTGCCAGTGTGCATGGGTATGTTCGTATCTTGATTATCTGTCTCCATTTTACTTCTGTTTCTATAGTGTCTCCTGCCCTCCAGACTATTCTAAACGGGTTTTACTTGTACACTTTCTCGATTGTGCATCTGGCAGACCCTCTGGATTCGCCATATCCTGGTTTCATAAAGAACCTGTTCTGTCAGACCTGGCGACGTCGGAGAGTTGACCTAACTTGGAATGAGCTTATCTTTTGCGTGTATAGCTATGACGCAAATCAGGTGTGTGGCAAGGCAGTTAGTCTTCGCTCGTAGGCCGTATCGCCTGGCCTTTGTATCAAGAAATAGAGGTCTTGGGCAACGTAGCCAGAGGGGACGCTGGGCGAGCGAGGAGGAAAAAATGCATTGGGCGCGGGAAATGGCCAGCTTAAATAGTTCGCTTTCATTTTTGCAACCAAACGGTTCTCGACTATAAAAGGACACACGCCCCCGACGTAAAACCCAGATATTGAGCTGTAAAAACTTTTCTGTTTCGTCTATTTTCTCTTTGTTGTGTCTTGGGTCGACGCCGTGTAGTGTGGTGAGATTTCCAGTAAAGGAAAGTGGCGAGGCCAAAACCACCAAGAATGTTTCTTCCAAGAGGAAGGAGCTACAAACCAAACTGAGACAGAACACCCCGTCCTACTTAAGGTATCCACAGCGGAAAAGGGCGAATGAAAGCGAGGTTTTGAGTGCTTTGTTGATAGTTCTACGAGCCAGACTCAACAGCGCCAAAGACAACTACTGGTGCTAATAGCAAAATGACAAATTGCCGGCCACAAAGAAGAATTGACGAAGAAATCCAGTGTTGCCGACCAACACAAAAACTACATCTAGACCGCAGCATTTTTCCTATGGAAGCTGTTGTTCTAGAAGATGCAAATCGGAAGCTGGTCAGTGGCCTTTCAGTACACGCACTACTCGCGACTAGTTCACCAGGCACGATTTTTCTTCCCCTGCTACTGGATCAATACTGCTTAGTGGGTCAAGGAATTCCCATAGAACTCCACCAACGAATCTTTGTGAATCGGTCTTTTGTACC
Organism: Metschnikowia agaves; assembly: GCA_963678735.1. Lineage (NCBI taxonomy): Eukaryota > Fungi > Ascomycota > Pichiomycetes > Serinales > Metschnikowiaceae > Metschnikowia > Metschnikowia agaves. The sequence goes on along the minus strand of CAVMBV010000011.1, from coordinate 644,747 downwards.
AAAGGTGTTCCAGATAGTTGTCTATATCAGCAATTACCCGAAAGCATTACCACATCCTTGTCAGAGCTCCTTGCACAAACCCGTCTTTTATTTTATTTTATTTTTTTTTTCAATCGTCTTGAGTCCAAGCTTCTGTGTCACTGAGCAGTCACTTACTGTGAACTGGAATCAAGGCGTATACGAACATAAATTATCCATACTATATCCCAAAAAAAAGAACATATAAAGAGTACGGAGTGTGACTAGTCTCTTTTTACTTATTTGAACAAAAAGGAATTTTTGTTATTTCCCACGTTTTTGTGTCTAGCTGTCCAGCAACATACACAGCCGCAAAGCATCTAGCATCTGGTCTGGTGACCCATCTTTGTATCATAGTCATTGTACACTAGCATAAGGAAGATCCTTATTTGTCATTTCAAGCATCTGTGCATAATTACCTGAACTCGTCGGTCCAGCTTCAAGCCTTCTGTCGAAACACATTGCCTCTTCTTATCCACCAGTCATGACCATCATTCAGTCCCGCTCATCATCTGTTTCTCATGCTTCACAAGATGTGAAACAAAGAGCTCGTCTGCCCGCGTCAATTAGTGGTGCATCGTTGTTAGGCCAAACCGGGCCCAGTCTCTTCTCTGATCCTAATGATTCATTGTCAGCTTTGAACCATGGGAATAGTTTAGATGACTCTGTGCAAGAACCGCCCTTGGATATAGTTGGTGCCTTGCACACCTTGGATTTGGAGGCCGAGCTAAACAACACTGATCCTTATGAATCATTTACAGACCAAGCCACTAATTCTTTCGAATCAGATTATCCTTCCAACGCAAATCTGACTTTGAAAGACCCTGGTACCGAGAGGAATAACCAGACTTCTTCTGCGGCGCCGTTCAATGGGGTTTTGTCTCCCAGTGAAAATTCAACAAAGGCATTTGGGGATATCCGCAACGGCTTTGCACATCGTGCTTCAACACCATCCACTACGTGGGATGAAGGTCTCTTCCCACTTTCTGCTCCCCAGGCATTACATCCAAGACAAGAGGTCTCCAAAGCCTATGAGCTGCCTATGAGCATGGCTCCTTTCTTTCTCCCAAACGGGCATCCAGATGGAAACATATCCATAAGTTTCGGTGAGCAGCACTCGAACTCATCTTTTGGTTTTTTGCCGCCATTCAATGTTGGAGAAACTCTAGGTGCACATGTACCTACCAGCAATTTTACTCCACCGCCAGACACCCACGAGTTGTCTAGCTTTCCCTTAGGCAACAACGACTCCGTTAGCAAGGAAAGAACCAATTCCGATACAGGCGAAAACTCACTCATGACACCGAAAGGTGATTTGAAGTTTGGGCCACCTGAGCTCAATATCTCACCGTTACCTACTTCGTCGTCTAAACCATTATCCAGGGGCACTTTGTGGAACCCTGCCCAATTTTCGTTTTCACATTTCCCAGTTCATCCGATGGGGGACCAGCGTGTAAGTGCACAATTCGATCAATTTGGTCAGATTGGTGGCATTTCTAACCTGAATGATCATTGGTCTAGTTTTTCGAGATACACAGGATTGGCAAACGATGCTATAGGTTCAAATTCTGCTAAACACTTGAATGAGCATCGTCGCCACAACCACTACAATGGAATAAGTAACAGCGGCAACGTTCACAGAAAGATTCACAATTCTCACAGAAGAAAAGGAGAAGATGCAAGCAAGTACGCAAATGCTAGGTTGGAGGATTTTACTGGTGAAATTTTTTCCTTGTGCAAAGATCAACATGGATGTAGATTTTTGCAGAAGCAGTTAGACATGGCCAAAGCTTCGGCCAATCAGCGCGAAGAGAGCTTAGGGAATGATGTTGCAGCTACAATGATTTTTAACGAGCTTTACTTGAGAATTGTTGAGTTGATGATGGACCCATTTGGAAATTACTTGATCCAAAAATTGTTCGAAAGTGTGTCAGCAGACCAAAGACTTGTACTAGTGAAAAATGCGGCTCCTGAGTTTGCGCGTATCGCTTTGGACCCCCATGGTACTCGGGCGTTGCAAAAGCTTATCGAATGTGTGTCGTTACCGGAAGAGACTCGGCTAATAACGGAAAACCTTAAGCCACATGTTGTATCCCTATCGAGGGACTTAAACGGGAATCACGTGGTCCAAAAATGCTTGCAACGGTTAGATAACGAAGATAACGAGTTCATCTTTGATGCAGCTTCGGAGAATTGTGGGAAAATCGCTACGCATAGGCACGGTTGCTGCGTTTTACAACGGTGCCTAGATTTTGGGAATTCGCGTCAGAAGAAGCAGTTGTCTGCCAAGGTTGCAGAAATAGCCACGGGGTTGTCTTTGGATCCATTCGGAAACTACGTCGTGCAATACGTGTTATCGAGAGGAGATGAAAAGTCCAAAGCAATCATCCTAGACCATGTGCTGTGTAACATAATTTCGCTTTCACTTCACAAGTTTGGGTCCAACGTGATTGAGAAATCATTACGCATAAGCAAGCTCACCGATTCTATGATCGCAGTACTATTGAAAAACTCTAAGCACTTTCCAGTTCTTTTAAATGACTCATATGGGAACTACGTTCTTCAGACCAGCTTGGATGTTGCTAACACGGAGGATTTGAAGAAATTGGCAACCTGCTTGCAGCCGTTGTTGCCAAACATCAAAAACACGCCGCACGGTCGACGGATTATCACTAAGATTCAAAATGTGCTGTGATTGGCAGTGACTATGAAAGGCTATCTTGTAGTAAAGGGGCTAAAGCAGATTTAAGTTTTCGGCTGTTGATGGTTAATGCTGCCGGGGGGAAAATGCCAAAAATGGAAACGTCGGTGCGGAAAAAGAAGACGGAGCCGGACATGTGGCGTCTAGAACAACGGCAGAAACAGTACAACGGAAGCTACGTCAAGCCAGAACACAACCAGCTAGCAGTTCATATTAATAAATGGAAAGCCAGTTGTTCTGATGAACTCCGCTGCACAAACAGACCCCGCTGTCCCCCGTGATGAACTCGTGTCGTGCAGGTGTGTCAAAGATCTGGCGCACTTAGATGCAGAGCCGTTGGCCAGCTTCAGTGGGATTATGTAAGAGCGCGAGATACGAGGCAGCTCATAATAAACCATCTTTTGGTTGAAAATCTCCCGGGTACTCCGATGAAAAACTGCCGTGGAGTCGATTCTCTGGCCCTCTAAACCGATTTCCGAGTGCGATACCGAATTATGTTATCCCCGTCCGACCTGTCATCGGAGATGCGAACAAAAATCAAAAAAAGAAAATACTCCAGAAATGGATGCGTGGAGTGCAAGAGGAGGAAAATCAAGTGCGATGAAGGCGATCCAGAGTGCTTCAACTGCACTAGGCTAAAGAAAAAGTGCTTCTATCCCGGAGATAAGAAGCGTCACAGTGAGGCTCACGATGCTAGCGATAAGCTGGAGAAGTCAAGCCAAGACGGCTCGCTCTTCATGAAGTTCTATGAACCCAAGAAGGAACTTCAATCCAAGTCTCGTCAGCTGCCGGTCGAACGAGACTGGCATGCGGAACTGGCTGCCGCTTCCACACAGGTGGAAGCAAGCAATGGTGTCGCTCATGAGGGGCTGTTTGGTGCCAGCCTAAGTGACGAATCGCCGTCAAGTATAAAAGAGCCTTTCGGCTTGAAAGAAAACGAGTTGCTCAGGCACACACTTCTAACTGAGATGAGGAGCTTTCAGGACGATGTCAGCGTCTTCTTGAGTGAATTCAATCCCCGTGTGGACCTCGACAACAGCGATGCTATCACAGACTTTGTGCGCTTGGAGGCAGATGGCGGAAATTCCACCACGCTAGCTCCACAGACGTCAAAAGCTGCTGGAAAATGTCGCGTACAAAACAATAGCCATGGCCATGATAAAAACAGTGAGAGTAGACTAGAACCAGGGATACTGGCAAGTGCAGAGCTACAGTTTCTGGCCGACATTGCAGAGCTCATAGAGAACCACGACATACATGAGATAGCAGCCCAGCTGCGTAATGCCAGTCACTTGATTCACTTGTCCAATAATGAGCTCCTAGAGCAGTGCATTGAGAGCAACCTGCTCAAAGAGCCGCATGTATACTACCTCCGGTTGCTTTCGACAACGGAAATGTCTTACCACTTCTTCCCATTTGCGCCTCAAGTAGAAAGCAATGGAGTGGTGAAACTTCTCCTTATATATGCGGTGAAATGCCCTTACTTGCTCATGTCGATGCTAGCCATCTCTGCTACGTTCGAGTTCATTCGTACCGGTGATAAGCGCCATGACCTGGCACGCCTGTTCTACAGCGACTTGTGCTTTAAGGTATTGAGCGATGCATTTCAGATCCATTTTCGTATTGATGAGACTGGTAGTCTTGTTAGCAGTTTCGAGTCACTTCTCCTAACAGTACTAGTACTCAGCTCCAACTTCACTGCCACTGCAAGCCTAGAGAGCGATACCAAACCCAGCTCATGGAAGGATCATTTGAAGGGGGCACGAGACTTACTCTTGAGCTTTTCCAAAATGACCAAGGACCTACCGAATCAGATGCAACCGTTCATGTCTATTGGTTTCTCTCTAGCAAAATGTTGGTTCTTTGCCATCGAGACATCAGCCGCCATCCACACATCGGTGGGCGGTGCATTGAGCAAGACAATGTGCCGCAACATTGTGCACCAGCCATATGACAATAGCGACGTGTATCTGAGATTCCCCGATGTGCAGTTGGACAAAGAGTACAAGATGTTCGCTGACACAGGCTATATTGAGCAAAGGAAGTATCCCGAGTACCATGATGCGCTTCTGCAGGTGAATTTGATCTGTCCAATGGCGATTGGTGGAGATTTCAACATGTTTTGGGGCTATGGCGAGACGTTTCCGCGGATTGCGTTGGCGTTTGTTTCGGTTACCGATGCCATCAAGATCCGGGGCCTTTACAACGTACCATTCCAATGGACCATGCATTTGATCAGCTTACTCGACGACTTCGCTGCAGAGCGTGTGGTTCCCGACATATGTCCTTTCACATTCAAAATTCCTCGGACGAGTCCAGGCCACCCAGAGTACTCGGGTACCAACAAAAAGAGCTATCCAGAGAGTTGTTACTTTGCTACGTTAGATGACAATGGCGAGACGCAGTACTACTCTTGGTTTGATGCTTCGCACCAATTACATGCCAACTACTTTAGTATGCGGATCTTGGTGTCACTGAACTTCTTCGGTCTTCCACGGAGTCATCCGGACATCCAGTATATGGTGAACCGATTCTTCAAGGGCCTATTCTTCATCAAGAGTAAGGACAGTATCGAGTATGAAAAGGAGCGCAACGACATCTTGACTGAAAGCACCAATTACTACTTGAGCCTGCTGTCATTTGACATCCGGTGTGTCATGGTGCAGTCGGTGTTCCGTCTCCTCACGGGAGTTGTGATCAATGATGACGAATTTGAGCGTATCGAGCTCTTCTTTCTGGGACTTTTGAAGTTGGGCAATGGAAGCTCGCTCCTGTCTTTGGACATGGTTACCCGAGTCAAGATGCGCCGTGCGCTGAACAAGGAGAGGCTCAACGGGGAGGTCGACGAGGAAATTTACGACTTCTACGACAGCATGAGTGACATTCCGTTTGCCTGAGCCACGGCTTTCTAGGGCGGCTATTTACTTCATTCCAATCCGTATTTATCTCGTGTTCGGTGTCTGCGGTGCGTATCATGTTAACATAAACATTGCCACGTGATCTCGCAGTCGGCATTTTTGTCGTTTGCTGTGCCGGAGCGCGTGGCTCGTTCACCGGTATACGAGCTGGATCTCAAAAAACAACAGAAATTCCGCAGCGAGCCTGAAAATTCCATATATCCCCATAGAATCCAGACCATGGCTGCTGTCTCCGAATCCGAGCCTTTGGTTGTCGTTGCAGACAGAGACCCACGGTATTTGCCCAAAGAAGAGATAGAATGGGAGTTTGGCGGGCCCGCCGGTGCATTGGCCATGATGGTTTGCTTTCCTCTTTTGATGATCTACATGTGGATCAGCGCCCAATTCTACGGCGGATTACCTGCGTGGCCACATGATGGCCAGAACTGGACTGAGTTCGGGCACGAGTTTTGGCTGTACTTCGCTCAACACGGCATTCCTTCTTTCACTGTTGTTGCATTGTTCACCACGTTCTTTGTGGCACAAGGTGTGTTGTATTTGACTCTTCCTGGAGTCTGGACCAAGGGCCAGCCATTAACCCACTTGGGCGGCAGGCAGTTGCCTTATTACTGTAATGCTGTGTGGGCATTTTACTTCACCAACCTAGTACTCGTGTCATTGCACCTTGCCGGCTACAAGATGTATTACATCATCGACCACTTTGGCGAGATCATGGTCACCGCCATCGTCTATGGGCTACTCATGTCGGTGGGGTTGTACATCTACACACTCGTCGTGTCAAAGGACTATCATCGCATGACGGGCAACCACATCTATGACTGCTTCATGGGTGCTCCTTTGAACCCTCGTATAGGCAAATACTTGGACATCAAGATGTTCTTCGAAGTGCGCATTCCCTGGTTCACTTTGTACTTCTTGTCGTTGGCCACCGCTTTCAAGCAGTACGATACGTACGGGTATGTGTCTCCGCAGGCATGTTTCCTCGTGTATGCACATTGGCTCTATGCCAACGCCTGCTCGAAAGGTGAAGAGCTCATTGTGCCAACATGGGATATGGCCTATGAGAAGTTTGGCTTCATGCTATGCTTTTGGAACATTGCCGGCGTGCCTTACACCTATTGCCACTGCACGTTGTTCATCGCATATCATGATCCATCTGAGTACCACTGGTCTGTTGCATATAACACCACCTTGTTTATTGTGTTGACCATTGCTTACTACTTTTTCGACACTGGAAACAGACAAAAGAATAGTTTCCGTAGAACCTTGTCCGGCAACACAAACCTTAGAAAGACATTTCCCTACTTGCCCTACTCGGATCTTGTCAACCCTTCGTACATTAAGTGTGCTAACGGCTCTGTATTGTTGACCGACGGCTGGTACAAATATGCTCGCAAGAGCCACTATACCGCAGACTATACCCAAGCACTCACCTGGGGTCTAATCTGTGGATTTGCATCTCCTTTCCCTTGGTTTTTCCCCGTTTTCTTCTTCATTGTGTTGGTGCACAGGGCTTACAGAGACCAACGCAAGTGCAAGAAAAAGTATGGAGCAGACTGGGATAGATACCTTGAGGCTTGCCCCTACATGTTTATTCCGTATGTGTGGTGATAACATGTTGAGAAAAAAACAGAAAACTAAAAATATGCAAAGAGCAAACTAGAAACTTACGACCTGGGCCTAGAGGCACCTGGCAATTCGACAAAGTATAATCTTTTAATACACCTGATCATTGTACATTAGCTCTGTAATCTCAATCCATTTCAGCGATCGCTACCAACCGCTCGTCGATTTCATCGGGTGTCAATATGCGGAATTCGCCCTGAGTGGCTACGCCGATCTCCACGTCATTTTTTCTGAAATCCGTACCCAAGACCGAGCTCAAAGATGTGATTGCGAACTCCACAGTCTCCTTCCAGTCGCCATTGATGCAATCCGTCTTCTTGAACTTTTTCTCCAAATAAGTAGTAGCCTCCTGCTGCTTAGGCCCAGTGGCCACGGCCTTGACACCAGTGAAGTAGCCCGCAGGATCACACTTGAAGAGCTGTGGGCCCCTGCCCTCGTCCTCAAAGTCCACCTGACAAAACGTCAACGCGACGCCAAGCGGCCTCATATATGCTCTCTGTGTGTAAATCTGTGAGATGTTGGCCATCCTCTTTGCAATGCTCTGCACGGGCATCTCGTACCCGTATTTGTACCTGAACTCCGCAGCCTCAGAACGAGCCCGCAAAGCCAACGAGCGGGCATCGGCAATGGACCCGGTGGCCAACATTCCGATGGATGGTGTTATTTTGAAAAGATATGACACTGTGGATGCGTCCAACAACTTGTCAGGGATCTTCTTCTGCGAGATCAACACCGCTGAGTCTTTACCAGTCACACCAATCGACGTGATATTGGCCGAATTGATTGCCTTGAACGCATACTCCACCTGGAATAACCTTCCCTCGGGAGAAAAGATGGTGATGTGCCGATCGAAACCAGCGGAGCCTGATGGTTTGTTAGTAAAGTGAACAACGGGAAAAACGATATTCCGTAGTGCCGCTTTATTGATTGCAAAGGCGTGACTATACAGCCTGCTGTTCCATGGCGCAAAGAAGGCTGTCGGCGATCAGATAGTGAGCCAGACTGGGGCCCGCTAAGGGGGCGTAACGATTTCTGTGTCCCTGAAACAGGCGGTTTTGTGGCAGTCGAATCGAGGAATATAAAAGGAGGGCCCATCCCACAAACAAAAAGAGGTTGCAGCTGCGTTTTGGGAAATACATACTAGACATTTTCGTGTGGAGAAGAGAGAAGGGCGGTAGTCTGGTTTAAGTGGCGAGCGCGAGCGCGAGCGGTTTCCGGTGGGGCACTACTCTAGTAACAATGAAGAACGTTGACACCGGACAGAAGGAACGGAAAAGGGACACAAACACGGAACAATGTTTCAAGCTGGCCGACACAAACACGGAGATAACACAAATCTGTGCAGCCCAACTGGCGCCGTGTCCTAGCGCTTCTCCGTGCTCCGCTCATAGACTGCGCTTCGTGCTCGCGTCACGTGACACATCACCAACCTCTTCATGGCGCAGAGGTCAGCCTTCAGCAAACCTTGCACGAAACGCATGTCTGATACGTTTACAAACGACTCCAAGACAACAGAGCACTTGCCGGTGTACCATGTGCAGCAGCTGCTGCCGTTGAAACACGTCTCTTACCACTCCAACAGCGATACTTGCGCGTTTCACTACGGGCCCTATCATCCCATGAAACCGTTCCGGTTGTTGCTCACAGACCACTTGGTCACGCTGTACAAACTATACGAGAAGATGGACCTATACCAGTCACGTGCAGCAACCAAGGAAGAGCTCATGGCGTTCCACTCGGAGGATTACGTTGACTTTCTCCAGAAGATTACCCCGGACATTGCCCAGAAAATGGATGAGGAGAAGTTGGCCCAGTTCAATATCGGTGACGACTGCCCAATTTTTGACGGGATGTATGCGTATCTGAGTCTCTACTCTGGCGCCACACTAGATGCTTCACGCAAGCTTATCAGCGGTATGAGCGATATTGCTATCAACTGGTCGGGCGGGCTCCACCACGCGAAGAAGTTTGAACCGAGCGGCTTTTGTTATGCCAATGACATCGTGCTTGCCATTCTTAACTTGCTCCGGGTCCATCCACGGGTGATGTACATTGACATAGACTTGCACCACGGTGATGGGGTCCAGGAGGCATTCAACATGACGGACCGCGTGATGACGGTTTCGTTCCACAAGTACAACGGAGAGTTCTTCCCGGGAACCGGAGCCATCGACGAGGCGGGCGTGGGCCGTGGCCGGGGCTTCTGTGTGAACGTGCCGTTGAAGGACGGTATCGACGATGACTCGTACGTTGCGCTTTACCGGCTGATTATGGAGCCACTCATCACCAAGTTCCAACCAACATGTATTGTGCAGCAGTGTGGCGCAGATTCTTTAGGTTACGACCGGCTTGGCTGCTTCAACTTGAACATTCGGGCACACGGAGAGTGTGTGAAGTTCACCAAATCGTTTGGCATTCCCATGCTTGTGCTTGGCGGTGGGGGCTACACACCACGCAATGTGTCGCGGCTTTGGTGCTACGAAACGTCTGTGTTGAACGATGTGACTTTGGACCCGAAGATTCCTTCGTGGATCCCGACCTACGAGTGGTTTGGGCCCGACTTTTCGCTTCACCCCCAGTTGGAGGGGCGGCTTGATAACAAGAACTCCAAGCGGTACTTGGATTGTGTCAAACAGCAGGTATTGGAGCAGCTTCGGCTGATCGACTATGCGCCGTCGGTGCGCATGGATGAGATTCCGCCCGATTTTGAAGGCTTTACGGAAGAGGAGGAGGAGCTTCTACGAGAGCTCAATGACGAGGCCGATGACGAAGCCACGCGTGCAAGGACCAGAGTCAAAGACGAGGCACGACCAGAGGAGCTCTATGTGTGATGGGAGTCAGTAACTCGTCAGTGACTCTTCAGTGACGCTAAAAGTGCCCTTCAAATAAGAGAGTTCCGAGAAACGGGAATTAACGAGTTTGGCCTGTGGCCCTAAGTTGGTGTTGTGGTGCGGGTGGTAGCGCCGACTAGCCCGCCAGTTGGGGCCTCCGAGCAGCCCCGATTTGGGCCGCGCGCCGCGCGCCCAGCCGCAGCGCCCATGTAAATTACCTATGTATAATAGAACGATGTCAGTCACCGAGCAGTAGATGTGCCAAGTGGGGCGGGAATCTTGGTGGGCCGCAAAATCTGGGTGGGCCGCAAAATCTCGCCGGCGTCCTCCTTGCAGCCAATAGTCATCAAGGAGTTCCACCAGAAACAAACATCAAACAATGCGGGCGGGGAACAGTACACAAACTCGACAGTCGCCAAAGCCCTGGCTGCAAATATAAAAGCCCCTCCGTTTTCCCTCGTCACTGGGAGTCACTTGTTTTTAGTTGTTTGTGTCGCGTCAACGCTTGACCTTTTTTCATGGGCTCTGTAGCCCGCGCTGCCTGCGTGCGGTTCCTCGGCCACTAGCATAAGCGCTGCCGCGATGTTCTAAGCCTAGCCCTAGACGTATACCCCACGGAACCCACGCCCACGGACACTCTGATAGCACCAGCCATCCAGTTGTACGCGGTACCAACCCCTCCTTTCAACTTGCAGCCGCCACACAGTAGAGGGCCACGAAGAAAGCCCTCGTGAAACCCTCGTGTCCACGTTCCGCAGTGCCCCACAGTGGCCATGGATGTGCGTAAGCTCGAGATCCAACTCGACACAACCAGCCAGCGCAAGGTGGTCAATGGCCGGTTCAAGTTGCTCCAGAGCCTTGGCCACGGCCAGTTCGGCAAAGTGCTTTTAGCCCAGGACTTGCTGTATGGCGAGTCTCCACAAAAGCTCGTGGCTATCAAAACCATCCACCGAGTGGACACCGCCAAGCTCATCACTAAAACGTACATGAGCCACTCGTTAAAAATCAAGCGGGAGATCCAGATCATGAAGGAGTGCAATCATCCCAACGTGGTGAAGCTCTACCAAGTGATCGACGACATGAAGTTTGATAAGATTCTTCTAGTGCTCGAATACTGCGAGTTGGGCGAAATTGACTGGAAGCGTTACAATCACTACCACGAACGCTACTTCAAGGACCCGTCCAAGAGCCTCCCGCTCAACCGTGTGCTTCGAGATGTAGTCAACGGTCTTGAATACCTTCATCTGTACAAACACATTATCCACCGCGACTTGAAGCCGTCGAATCTTCTCATTAGCAGCGACCGTACCATCAAGATCTCGGACTTCGGCGTATCTTTGATTTTGGAGAATAACGCTAACGATGAACGCGAGTTGGGCAAGAGCATGGGCACCCCTGCATTTTTTGCGCCTGAGCTATGCCAGTTTGTGAATAACCGCTTGCTGACATTCAACGAGGCGGATCTCCGTCGTAGCAAGGTCGACGCCCGAATCGATATCTGGTCGCTCGGTGTAGTTCTATACTGCATGTTTTTCCACCAGCTTCCATTCGAGGGTTTCAATGAGTTTGACTTGTTCAAAAACATAGTCAATGCGGATTTGAAGTTCCCCAAAACTCGCCAGAGCTCGCTGGCCAATGCCGATGACCTCCGCGAGCTCCAATACCTCGAAGACTTGATATCCAAGCTCCTAAAAAAGGATCCACTGCGACGGCCGTCTCTAACTGAGATCAAGCTGCACCCATTCACTACTTTTGGCATGGCGCGTCCGGAAATAGGACGATTCCAGAACCTCAATAAGCAAATTATCGCTTCTCAATCAACATCGATCTCTTCTGACTCCAACAATATTGCCGCCGAAAGCAAACTCACACAAAGGCTCCGCAAGTTATTCATTAGCCGGTCTGAGGCTTCTGGTGCCGCTGACAATTCTTCCAGTTCCAGGCCAGTGGTTCCAGTGCTTGCCCACTCACTGCCCGAAAACCCCGTTAATGTACAAGAGCTTGAGAAGGTCGATGATCTTTTGGACTCATATCTCGATGATTCCAGCTCACTCAGTTCTCTCGAAGGTTCTTCCGAGCCCGAGGTGATTGATACCTCTAATTTACTCGCTTCGTTGGACAAGCCGGATCTGGAGAACTCACTCGGTCCCCCATTCCGCAATTCCCTGCCTGGTGACATGACACAAATCAGAAATGCTCGAGAAACACCACCTCCATTGAAGCTCTCCAACTCCAATTTCGAAATTTCTATAACGAAACACAAGCCTCTGCTGCTGTTTTCCAGTGGCCTGCGAACTCCTATTTCATCTCTCCATCCTGTGGTGATGATTGGGCCAGAATCTCCGCTGTCTATGAAGTCTGTCTTCAGCCCCTCTCGGCGCTTATTTGCAAGGTTCAAGAAGAAACAGCCTGAGCCTACTATCAGTGCGCTAAGTGGGAAATTGGCTTCAAGTAAAGAGTACGCTACGGACTACGCAAAGTTGGCGCCGCCACCAACGTTTGTCAATTCCTGGGACAACCAGCTGCAAAGCAGAAGCCTGCTTTCTAGCATGGATCACACCAGACAACTGTCGCGCAAGAATTCTGTTTCGTCAGTGACATCGGGTAGTCTTTCGAAGATATCCAGTTCAAGCTCGTCCCTCAATCTCCACGCCTACCTAATGGAGAGTCCGTCATCAGACTTGCACAGCTACAGCCCAAGTGATCGGTCACCTGACTTGAATCTTGTGCCGGTGGATGATGCAGACACTACATGCCCTGGGGAGCTCTCCAGCGGCGACGAAGCCAACCGCACAATGTCGATGGATGAGTATCTTGACCGCCTCGAGTAATACTTGATGTTTAGACAGTGTGCGAGCTAAGAAGTTCATAGTAACAACTTCTTGCATGTCTACAAACAGGATCAATCAGCACTGGCTTTTGTCATCCTGTCACATGTGGTGATTCTACATTCATATGTCTTTCTGTTTACTCAGTTGCGTGATGGATAAGATCACGAGGTGATTCGGCAGGTGTTCCCGATAATGGGTTTTATGCACAGAAGGTTCGTAGTGCGCGCATTCCCATGCGCCACACCACGGGCAAGGACAGACCCTTGCGGAAAGTCACGAAGAGCAGCTTGCTGCTTTTTTGCTGCCTTTTAACTAATTGTGCCGAGGCTGAAACCTGAACCGGTAACCAGACCGCCAGTCAACTGCCGTTCATACGTATGCTGATTATTCTCTATTAAAATCGGTTGAGTGGGTGCATAACAATTCGCATCATACTTTCGCGCGGTGCGGAGGAATGCCTATTAGGGTGTCGAATAAACACAAGATTCACTACGCGAATGTTGACAAAACAACCGCATTGGCTGTGAAACTTCGTGACGAATGCAAACAATAAGACTCTAGCAAACGATTTCTTGATTATATTTATTCATTATTTGAGGGAATTCCATGTCTATAAACTGCTATAGCTGTGTGAAATTTGAGCTCGAAATTTGCATCTTCGACACAGGCAATATGGTACGTTACCCATGCGCATGGCACCGCGGGATGGGGAGGCTCTATGCATCAATGAAGAAAGTGAGGAGAGACCGGGCGACCATGCCCGAAATCTCGCTGTTGCTGCAACTGCCGAAAGAGGAACCAGCATGGCCGACACAATTAAACTAAAAGAGAAAAACCCTTGCTTGGGGCCAACCCGACGACGAAGGAAGCGGAGGGAATCTAGAATGTCAACGGTACGAGCCGAGAAATCATTGAGTACGGTTGCAGGAAAAAAACGGGGGAAAGTTCAAAGAATAAAAGATGAAGCTGAAAACCAACAATCAAAACAAATGGCAAAAACAATGAACCATTTTTCCGGGTGTCTCAAAAAGTTCAAAACGGTTTTCAAGCCACCTTCTCTGGGCGAGTGCGGTATCGTTCTAAGAAAAAAGGAAAGCACAGAAAAAGCATATTGGCCCCAAGTACAGGCTCTGTTTGGCGGTAGCCGCTTTCGATCGTACCGATCGCCTGTGCTCTAAACCGGCCGCGCGAATCGCGGAGCCAACGCCGCACTTCTACAGCATTCCTTCCGTTCCCAAATTAGGGTTGGGGTTGCATTTTGAGCTTCTCCCGGATTGTTTTTCTCCACTTACTTCCTACTTGTTTCTTAGCCCGGCTCTTTGTGTTTTCTCCCGACTTTCCTTCACCTTCTTGCGGCTATTCGTTGCCTGTTTCTCGCATCACTCATTCTTTGTTCTTTTGGCCCTAGCAAGCTTGCCAAGTACACGACACGCTGAAATTGCCTGCTAATCCTGGCCGCACACCCATCCCGCTCGCACCGAGAACTCGTGTTTTACTCCCCGCGGCAGTTCGTCGAGTCTTGATAGTCTTACCGTATATTTTATTTTTCCTCGGTGGTACTTGACTTGTCTGCTGTTTGCTCATGTCAACTGGGGAAGAAAATCCTGATATTCAATAACGGCTAGTCGTCATCCCCTCACGCTTCCCTATACTCGTCGTTTCCTTCGATCTTACAACTGAGCCCGTTTCTGTGGCTCTAGTAGAGCTGTGACATTCCACAAAACCGAATTGTTGTGGAGCAGACACAAAGACAATTTCTCTCGGACGTTCCCCGCTCGGCTGATTCTCCTCAAAGCATCCTCTAGTCTTTCGCCGTCCAGTTCCTGATTGGAATCATGAAAACTCATAATGCCCCATCGCGTACCATATTTCTGTCGCCCTGTATCAACGATTACAATGACAATACAGAAAACCACTTAAGTCTTGCAGACACGTCCACGGGCGGTAACAACAAAAGCCACAATGTTCTCAAGAAGTTCACCGCCAAGACTCCCACCAAAAACAGCCGACCACAGTCACGCAATCCATTGGAGTCATTGTCGTCGTTTGTCAATTCTTTTGAGTTGAAGACTGTTGGTTCCAAGATCTCTCACTCTGCATCTTCCATTCGCCGCTCGATGTCTCACCGGTTTGGTGACTTTCCGTTATTCCCTCCTGCTGATGACACCAGTGACGATAGTGAAGCTGGAAATGACTCCACTCTCAATGATGACGAGTGGCTCGCCTCGCCATCCCAGAAGCAAAAAGTCTTACTGACCTTCCGGCCTGCAGCTCTGCCAATTCTTCCTGGGATTATTGTGAATGCTAATGAGCAACTTGCAAGCAATGAGCATTTGCCGGCAACTCGCATCTCGACTTTCTCAGTAGCACAAGACAACCTTCCAAGGATTGACGAGTACGAATTGCTGAAGATAATAGCTGGTAATTACGCCGACCAGTTTGATGAATATGTAGTCATCGACTGCCGGTTCCCTTATGAGTTCCGAGGCGGCCACATTATCAATGCTGTCAATATTTCGCTGCAGCAAGACTTGGAAGAAAAGTTCATCACAGGTTTCAATGTGGATAGTAGCTGCAGTAAAAGGCTCCTTATTTTCCACTGTGAATACTCCGTGTTCCGGGGGCCTACAATGGCAGCCCATCTCCGCAAGGCCGACCGCCTTTTCAACTCAGAGCGTTATCCGTACCTTTTGCATCCCGACATTGTTGTGTTAGAAGGAGGTTACAAAAACTTCTACGACAAATTCCGCCATTGTTGTGAGCCCCAGGCGTATGTGACCATGAAAGACAACAACCATAAGCGCACATGTGAGGTGGAAATGAGCAAGGTTCTTCAAGCGTCAAAACTCACTAGAGCCAAATCCTTTAACAACGGCCCACCAAGACTCTCAGCGTCGCACGCGAGGTCTGCTTCGCTTACTGCGCTCCTTACTAGCTCAGAAGTAGCGGTGGGCACAAGCTGGTCGCCGTCTGTACGAAATAAAAAATCCTTAAAAATCAAAAAGAAGGATAGAAGAGATTCAAGATGTCAATTTACCCAATCTTTGCAAAATCTCCCCAGTGCATATGACTATCCTCGCAATGATTCTTCAATGTGCTCCCGATTTGAGAACGAGGATTTGATTCCACCCACTGCACTCTTCAGGAACAGTAAGAGCTATTCCAGCTTGAACTTCTCTCTGAATTCGTCCCAGCTGCTGTTGTGTTCGGAGTCATTATCTCCTACATGCTCTTCCTCAGAATCTCTTCTGGAATCCGCATCACCATTCAATGAGCCATGCGATTACTTCGACAGTCTTTGTTCTGCAGACTCGGCTGTGACACACACTCCTGATGGTCTAATCATTTCGCGTTCGAATACGAGCCTTGATAGTGGTGTAAGATCGGAACCAAGAGTAGGTACCCCTGTGCATGTGACACAATCAGGGGTCTCCATTCCAAACCAAAAAGTTTCTCGTGTTCTGTTGAGTCGACCGATCCCGCGACCCAACGCGAAGGTGAGTCTGTCGTCACCTACTTTCAGCTCTCCACTCTCGATAAAACCAGCCTCCGCATTTGTTTCTTCTACACCGTATGACTCGCGGTCAGTGGTTGACCCTATCAACGAAAGCCCAGTGGATTTTTCACTTAATTTTAGGAATCTGAGCTCGAAACGACAATGGGGAAGTTATTCTCACATCCAATCGTTGGATTTGGATGAAGTCAGTGAAGAGTCGTTCTGCTAACACGAAAACCACTTAAGGGGACATCCCATTTTTATAGCATTTTTTTCAATAACAGATCATTTTACATACAGAGCAAATGTGGCCTGCGTTTTGATTCAACAGTATACATCAATATACATAATTTTTCTTCAACTTTAAAAATAAATTCGTTTTCATATAGCACTTAAATACGCCTTCTCCCTCACAATTTGCTCTTATCCGTGACCAACTTGATTGCAGCATTGTTGATAGCAATAGTCTTCCTCTCAACAACGTGTGTTTGAAAGATAACAGTGTCACCATCTTTCCAAGCATAGACCCTTAATGTTTCACCAGGGAAGACAACGCCAGTAAATCTAGCCTTGATTTCGCCAAAGAGACCAAATTCGTCAAGCAAAACCTTAGCAGACAATCCATATGTACACATACCATGCAAGATAGGCTCGTCAAACTTGGCACCGGCAGCGAACTCTGGGTCAATGTGTAAAGGATTTCTATCACCAGTCAATCTATAGAAAGCAGCCTGGTCTGGAGAGGTCTTGATATCCTTGACAAACACCGGTTCTGACTTTGGAGCAACAAACTGCTCCATGGCGAAAGGTCTTCTTTCAGCATACTTCTTGGTGTCACCTTCACACTTCCTGATGAAAAGTGTTGCCTCGTTAATGAATAGCTCTTCGCCAGTCTTAACGTCAACGGAGGTGGAGCCCTGTACAACAATAGTATTGCTGCCTTTTTGTGTGACAGCTAAAGGATAGTATGATGTCTTCACCGTTGCAGAAGTTGGAATAGGGTATTTTGGAATTCTGAGATAGTGCTCACCGTGCAATAATAGCATTGGGTTGAAGTTCCGTAACAATCTGGCAAAAGTTAACTGCGATTTTGCTGAGTTGAACGTTGGCAAATGACCGAAAACAGGAACAACTTGGAAATCTGATGAATTCTCGTACACGTATTTCAACTCCTTACGAGTAGCACCCACCCCAATATTGTACAAGATGACATCCCGGTCATCCCAGGAAAACTCTGGGTCTGGCATTTTGTCTGGGTTCTCATCATCATCATCATCATCGTCGTCGTCGTCGTCATCATCGGCTGATTTCTCTTCTTCTTCGTCTTCGTCATCTTCATCGCCTCCCACTGCACTCAAGATAGCCATGGATGCTTCTGTGGTGGACTTGGGGTTCTCAGTGCCAGTGGAGAAGTCAAGAACATCCTTGATGTTATTTGCAACAAATTCCGGGGTCGTGATCTTGTCCCTTGAGATGGCTCCCTTGGCTCTTTGCCATCTGGTGGAGCCAATCCAGCCAGCACCAGCCTCAAAAATTTCTCCCGTGAAAGGAAGTTCGTCTGAGGATAAGTAGATCAACAATGGAGCAACCAACTTGGGATGGTATAAGTTCTTCTCATCCTCCAGAAATATGTTTTCAGTCATACCTGTGGTGGCATGTGGAGCAACTACGTTGACTTTAATGTTGTGCTTAGCACCCTCGAGTGCAAGCGTTCTCGAGAGACCAACAATAGCACACTTGGCAGCAGCATAGTTCGCCTGGCCAAAGTTACCATAGATTCCAGACGTGGAAGAGATGTTAACGACTCTGCCACTCTTCTTCTTCAAGAAATGTTGCCAGGCTAACTGAGTCAACTGGAAATTTCCATTCAAATGAACCTTCTGCACTTGCAACCACTCGTCGTAAGTCATTTTCAAGAAGGTTCTGTCTCTTAAAATTCCAGCGTTGTTGACTATTACGTCAATGGTTCCGTACTTTCCAATGACATTGTCAATTATTGCCTGGGCATCCTTGGCCACATCATGTGTATCACCGTGTGCCTCTCCACCAGCCTTCTTGATTTCTTCCACCACCTTTGAAGGGTCCTTGAAATCATTAACAACGACTTTCGCACCTGCCTTACCGAAAGCCAATGCATAATCTCTTCCCAAGCCCGAACCAGCACCGGTGATAAGCACCACCTTGTCCTTAACAGTAACCGAGGGAGCTCCAGAATTGTCGTTAGGGGGCAATTGTTTGGCGGCATCAGCCAAGACATGGAAATCATTCAAAGTACGAGGATACTGATTCTTCAACAACTCAGGCTTCTTAGAGTCGTCGAAGTCCATGATTTCATCGATCCTCTTGGCGACCGATTCTGGGGTGAAAGTCTCGTCCGGCTTGAACAAGACACCACCAGACCGTTCCCAACGGATCTGCGCATAAAGACCGGCAGCTACCTCGAAAATATCACCATTGAGTTGGGTATTAGAGTCAGATGCCAAATACAAAACGATTGGCGCCACCTTCTCTGGTCCCAACTGCTCCAAAATTGGAGGCGGTAACACTTTCTCGGTCATTCTGGAACGAGCGAGCGGCGATATGGTGTTGACCAAGATGTTGTTCTTAGCACCCTCCTTGGCCAAAGTCTCGGCAAAGCCGATCAATCCCAGCTTGGCTGCGGAGTAGTTGGCCTGACCGAAGTTGCCGTATAGACCAGCGGGTGAAGCCGTGTTGATGATGCGGCCATAGTTCTGCTTACGCATGTAGGACCAGGCAGCATGGGTCACTTTGAACGCACCATTAGTGTGGACGTCAGTGACTAATTGGAAGTCTTTTTCCGACATGTTTTTGAACTGGGCGTCACGCAAGATCCCTGCGTTATTGATCA
Source organism: Metschnikowia agaves (assembly GCA_963678735.1). NCBI lineage: Eukaryota > Fungi > Ascomycota > Pichiomycetes > Serinales > Metschnikowiaceae > Metschnikowia > Metschnikowia agaves. The sequence goes on along the minus strand of CAVMBV010000011.1, from coordinate 625,457 downwards.
CAACATGCACGGTGCCAAACGCCTTGACAGCTGTCTCGATGATCTTTTCACCATCCAACACGTTGTTGTAGTCCGCCACAGCCTGGCCGCCAGCTTTCTTGATTTCGTTGACCACCACATCTGCAGCCTTGGTATCACCGCCCAGGCCACCGAGGGAGCCGCCTAGATCATTGACGACCACCTTGGCGCCCAATTTGGCGAACTCGAGACAGTAATGTTTACCTAAGCCGCCTCCAGCTCCAGTGACAACTACAACCTTGTCCTTGTAAGAAATAGACATATTTGCAATGTTTTGTAGGATATAAGCAAGTAGCAGTCAGCCAGCTTGATGAAAAAATGGAATCAACGGCTTTTGTGAACAAAAGATGGGAAACTTGTTGAACGTTGCACGAAGACAAATGCTGAAAAAAAAAACGGCTCAAAAAATGCAACGGGTCGAGAATTTGCCAGTGAAGTAGTAAATCCGTTGCGGCGACGATTGGTTTTTGATGAAAACGAAAATCAAAAGGGGAAAATGATCGGTTGTTTTCAGCTTAGGTCCAGCTAGTAAAAAAACTGAAGATTCAAGCCACGAGCATATGCTACGTATTAATAGTCGCAGCTCTGGTTTGCGGGGTTGGGCTTGTGAAGTTTCCCCGGACAAACCGAGGGGCAGTTGGCGCTGGTTTGCAAGCGAATCCGCGGGTCGACGCAAGCGGTGAAAATAAAATCATGACCGAGCGTTGGGCAGACCGCTGCACCACGCACCGAGGAAGCGAGCCCTCGAATGGACGTGGAACAGAAAACTAGGAAGGACCAAAGGCAATGCCAAAAAAAAATGAATAAAAAAGAAAAAAAAGAGATGGCGATGGGAAGAAAGCAAAAGGCTACAAAGATAGAAATACTCAAATAAGGTTGCGGTGAGACACCCCTCGCCGGGCTGGAAAACAGTTAGAAGCTGAAAGCTGGAGTAGAGGTGAAATACCCAGGGGAAATCTCGCTACCGGTAGATCATGCGGGTCGCACGCTCATGTCCGATGCCAGCATCAGCGCACAGCATGTTGCACCGGTCACCAGCCACGAAAATCAGCAGCGATCCACAAGGCGTAAATGAGATCCACAAGAGAAGCACCCAGCTTCAGTCGTGCAACCTGTAGTCTCGGTCCATGCACAGGGACCTGAAGCGATCTGAACCACATGGGCCAAAACAGGTGCCCTCGCTGTCCGAGTGCTGGTGTGCCGAACTCCGATAAACCGAGGCTACCCCAATTCGGGGTGCAGCAGGACCGCGCTCGCATGTGACTCCGCAACCACGCAAAAACCCACACACCAATATGCCATACATCCGTACATCCCTCGATAGACACCCGTACATCCTCAAACCATTGCACGTGATACGTCTGGGGAAGCCGGAAACTTATCACGTGCACGGGCCGCTACAGGGCCGGGGACGGTTTTGGCAGCAGGCTTTGCCTCCGGGTTTGTTCTGTGTGTGTTTTGCCTGTGTTCTGTTTGCATCTCTTGCGCTTGTCTGTTGGAGTCCTGTGGACCAGACGCTGCTCTTTCTTTTATCTTTGGCTTTTTCTTTGCACCGGGCCCCAGCGTTCGTATTTTGTCGCAGAGGAGACGAAGTACAGAAAAAATGCCTTTAGAAAATAGAAAGTAGCCCTCGGCACCCGTTCAAATTAACAACAATTCCGGAAATCGGCCGCGTGCTCTACATTCTACACTTTGTTCCATTCTTGGCTACCTACATTGCTCCAGAGGCTTCTCGCCAATGAGCCCACTGCCGATTTTTCTGGCGCCTCAGCGCACGGCCCCAGTGCTCGCCCCAGCTTACAGTCTTGCACCTGGAGGCGCACCCCAAAATGGGGCGTGCAATCTTCCATGATGTTCCCCATCGCAGTAAACGTCTTCTGGCCTAACGTCATCTCAACAGCAATTCCCTGATGACGGCCGCTGCCAAAGCTGGTCCGGCTGCAAAAAAAGGCTGCCGCAAAGCCATTGACATACAAACCGTTTAAGGCATACCAGCTCTGGATCTACGATATCATTGCATTCTGCCTTGCCGTGGTGTTTGACTGCTTTTTCCGAGAAATCCGGCCCCGGGGCGCTTTCCGGATCCCCAAAACGGGGCCGGTGATCTTTGTTGCTGCCCCCCATGCCAGCCAGTTCGTTGACCCGGTGATTCTTCTTAACCAGGTGAAGCGTGAGGCGGGGCGCCGCATCTCGTTTCTCATTGCTGCCAAGTCATATAAACATCCGGTTATCGGTACGCTTTCCAGCGCCCAGCTAGCGATTCCCGTTGCTCGTCCTCAGGATTTGCTTGTGCCCGGTACCGGCAAGATTAGCATTGACTTCAACGCAAATCCGCTTGTGGTTAAGGGCTCTGGTACCCGTTTCCTCTCCGAGTGCATGGAGCGTGGGCTATTGGCGTTGCCTCAGTCGCTCGGTGCGTCAGAAATCGATGTCATCGTGTCCGACACTGAACTCATCTTGAAGAAAGAGTTCAAAACCTCAGAGAAGGGCCAAGAGCTCTTGCGTAGAGGAACTCCGTTTAAAGTTGCCGACAAGATCGATCAGAAACAAGTGTATCACTACGTGTTCGAGCACTTGAGTGCGGGTGGATGTATTGGTATTTTCCCCGAAGGCGGGTCCCACGACCGCACTGAGCTACTTCCCTTGAAGGCTGGCGTGGCTATCATGGCCCTTGGTGCAATGGCAAGAGATCCCGCGTGCAAGGTGAAGATCGTGCCGTGTGGCATGAACTATTTCCATGCTCATAAGTTCCGTTCAAGAGCTGTTGTGGAGTTTGGCCACCCCATAGAACTTTCCCACGACTTAGTAAAACGTTATCAGGATCCAGAGACTTCCAAGGATTCCATAAGAGAGACCTTGAACATCATTTCCGACGGTCTCAAAGCCGTCACTGTGAACTGCGCAGATTATGAGACTTTGATGGTAGTCCATGCTGCCAGAAGACTTTATGCGGGCAACTTTGCTCAACACCTTCCAATCCCTATGGTGGTGGAGATGAATAGAAGATTGGTGCTAGGCTACCAGACATTTAAAGATCTCCCCGAGACCATTCAGATTAAGAAAGATATCTTGCACTATAATACGATGTTGAAAGATATGAATTTGCCTGACCATCATGTTGAGGACTGTGACGAAAACCATAAGTTGAACGTGCTTCCGGTTTTCTTTGCCCGCTGCATAAAGCTAGTTGTGCTTCTTGTATTAGCCCTTCCGGGCGCCATCTTATTTTCCCCTGTGTTTGCGCTTGCGAAACATGTCTCCATCCAGAAGGCCAAGACGGCCTTGGCAAACTCCACTGTCAAGGTTAAGGCCAACGATGTAGTGGCCACCTGGAAAATTCTCATCAGCATGGGCGCTGCCCCATTGTTGTATAGTTTTTATGCTTCGATAGGCACGTGGTATTGCAAGAAGAACGACTATCTCTCTTCTCATGGCTTGCTAAGGATGTGGTGTCTTCTCTATCTCTTGGGTGTGGTGGTGACATACTCTGCGCTAGTCACTGGTGAACAGGGTTTCGATTTGTTCAAGTCTTTGCGTCCACTTTACCTCTCGATCTTTTCAACCTCGTCCATCAAAGAATTGAAGGATTTGAGAAGAAAATTAAGTAATGACATAACTGAGTTTGTCAACAAGTATGGCCTTGAACTTTTCCCCGATGATTTTAATTTGCTTGAAGTTACAGAAGAACCAAAGGAGCCTAAAGCGGCTGTGGACTCCGACGAAGAAGAAGAGTTGAAGACGCAAGAGCTCAGACAAAGAAGAAAGCTTGCTCGGAAGGCTAGACGTAACAGAAGATCTTCTTCTGCAACATTGGCTGATTCTTCTTCTGATGCCGGGAAACCTACAGATAGCGAGAAGTCTGACGACAACACGTCGTCCACATCGGATGGCCTTTCACTATCGAGCTCTCAGTCGTTCACGAACGTCCCCATGTTTTCAGACTACTTCTTGCATATGAATACTAAGAATTCCAATGTTGACATCAAGTCCGTTTTACCCTCGGCATTGCCTTCGACTACTTCCATGACCGACGATTTTAATAATAGACCTCCGGGCTCTTCCGATTCCGAAGTTCATTTATCAAGAGATAGCTCGCACGTGGAGCTCAATTTCGGTAGCAGAAAGAACTATGAACTGTCTACTGCCGACTTGAGCAATAAGATTAGGTCAAAGATCCGCGAAAGCAGAGATAATGCTAAGCGAGATTAAGAGTGTTTCAGCAAGATGAAGTACGGGCTTATCTCTTCCCTCTGTGGGCATTGAGAAGTCTCTAACAAGGTTTTATCTACTTGGTGATGGAACAAAAGCATAATTTCACTTTGGACGGGACCATTCTTTCAGAGCAACCGCATTAATTAAATATTTAATTGTTCAAATTAGCTTGTCTTTCGTAAAATTCAGCAACCTGGGCTGATGTCGTTGCATCTTCTACTCCTTTGTCCTCGCGCAATCTAAGGAACCGTGGAAACCGCAACGATATACCCTTGCCATACTCCTGATGAGCAGCTTTGTAGATTGGACTCAAGGAAAGATCGGCAGTCAAAACCTCAAAAACAGCGGTGGGCTCTAACCACACATCTGGGACCGCATTTGAGTTTGTCGTATCATAGACGTAGAATGGTTTCGGTACAGAGATCTCTGTTGGTTTTAGCTTGGTATGAAGAGTGATGAGATCCTCATCTGAAAACCCAGTACCGATCTTACATGTCGTCTCGTATTCTCCAGTATCATCATTATATGCTGCAAGGAGAAATCCACCGTATGATCCTGTTCGCTTACCTCGTCCCACATAAGCCCCGACCACCACCAAGTCAAGTGAATCCCCAACTCCAGCCAAGTAGTCCTTCTTCAATTTTAACCAGTTACGTGATCTTTTGGAAGGCTCATAGAAGGACTCAGGTCCATGTAGCATCTTGACCATCAAACCTTCACATGAATCCTTCACAGACTGATCCAAAAACTGCTGGAGTTCGTTCAAATCTGATGAGTTTTTATAGGTAGCGAACTGGAATTTTCCTTCGATAGTCGAGAAGTTATCGTAAAGATTTTGACGCCTTTCCAGGAATGGCTTTGTGATGAGTGATTCACCATTATAGCATAACAAATCAAATGCAAATAAACAAATGTGAACTTTAATATCCTTTTCGTTCACGTCTTTCCGTTTTCTGGTCGACAAAACTTGAAACGGTAGAATTTTCTTTGTTTCTCTGTCCCAAGCCACTGCTTCACAATCCAAGATCATGGACTTCGGCTTTTCTGCGCTACGTCGGTCCGAAGCTTTCATGAAATCTTTCACAATGGTGAGCAAATCCGGATATCTCTGTGACATGTCTTCTGAATTACGTGAATATATCCGTACTTCACCACTCTTGAGTAAGTGTACCTGAGCACGCTCTCCGTCGTATTTATACTCGCAAGTAAACTCTTCACCCTGAAATCGATCTAAGACTTCACCAATAGATTTAGTAGGTTTTGCCAACATGGGTTTCAAAGGGATTCCTGGTGTCAACTGACAGTGCTCCAAAAGATTGAGAATACCATATTTAAAGGAGTTGCGAATTATTACTTCGTAGTTAGGAATTAATGAAAATGCTTCTCGAATGATATCTTCAGCTTGTGTCAACTTTTCAGGCAGAAGTTTTTTATTCGTTTGCAGCTCATAATTAAGAAAGGATTGAGCCAAGCTCACCAAAACTGTCTTCTCAGCCAAACCAATACGGAGCTTACCCTCTAAAGAACGGATCAAAAACTTCGCTTCACTACTCTTCATATCGCATGATGTCAACATCTTGTTTATGATGCCGATCTTTTTAGATTGAGAATCTTTTCCAGTCAACTTTGCTATTTTAGTGAGGTTCTCAAAAACGATATTCACATCCAAAGGACTCGGTTTGAACATTGTCGGTTGCCCCGAGCGTGATTTCTGAGCCACCAAACCTAAGTCACCCACCTCGTGATAGTCTTTCTTGATTTTGGCAGGTGATCTGCCGTAACATTCACTGATTGCTTTGATAAGAAGGGTTTCGCCAAGACCGAGCTCTAAATCCGGCTCATAGTCAGGACCGAGTCTGTTGATGAACAAGTATACCACTCGCACTAACAAGTCAGGGGATTGGAATTGCTGAAGGATTTCAGTGAAAAATTCCACAACTATTGCGGTGATTTTCAAGCGGCCAGGTTCCGCCTCAATGCGGTCAAGCACGGACGTGAGCTTGGCATACGAAATTTTGGTCTCTGATGGGCCAATCACTGGGTGCTTTTGATTTTCCGCTGACAATTCGATTAGTTGGGTAGCATCTGCTTTTTCATTAGTTGGAGTATCTTCCTGTTCAGAAGCACCATCATACTTGTTTTCAAGAAGATTGTCATTCGTCGCCTTAACTGGTGTTCTTGAATCCAGCGTATCAGACGCAGTTTTCTGGATCTTTTTAGGAACGATTTGGTTTTCATCTGCAGCACGTTTGAGCGGCACCGCTTTGCTCTTGGCCCGGTCCCCAAAAAACCGTAAGATTGATTGCTGCTCCATGAAAAGACGAATACTTATCGCAAGCTGAGAGGCGAATATATATTTCTGTGGAGTAACGCGTCTTCGAAGGATGCGTAATAGCATCAACTGCGCAGCACAGTTTATAAGTCAAACTAATAGGCAATTAAACGCCGAATCGGAAAAGGCGTCTATTTTTTAACCGTTTGTGCTCTTACGTCAAAATAGACTGTCAGTTTTAAAGGCGCCCAAAATTTGTTCAGATAGAGAACGTGCAAACACCAAAGCGAGGCTGTAGCGTACGCGTTGAAACCCGTCCCAGTGCCTCACCCACAAATATGGATTCTGGACCAACTACAAAAGGAGGACGAATGAGGGGCCGGGCGAAAACAAAGAGATAAAAAAACCTATCGGCAGTGTTTTTGGGGTGACACCGCAGCCTATTTATAGACACGGGATGCACGATTTCCGGCATATCTGGATTTGCAGCCAACTTCGTACACCGATATAAATTCAGCTTTCTTTGCTCCCTAGAAATCGCTAGTGCGAAAACCGCTACACATGCGGAATACAACACAAAGCAAAACGCACACAAAGCTGGGAAAATAACGCCAAGAAAACAGATTGGGTTTCAAAAGGAGGGAAGCTGTTTCAAGTTCGTTTTCTTCTTGTTTTGTATAATCAAATCGACCCTCAACAAAAACTCACCCTTTTTACTAACTTGCATTCGACATATCCTCGATCTGCGACACTTGAATGGTCGTGCGCGATTCAAGTACTCCAATATCAACATCTTCTGCGGCTCTTCGTTTAGCCAATCCATCGTATCGCCATGCCTTTGTTTCGTGAGGAAAACTTTCTCGTGATCCACGTTGGATCGCAAGATACGTTGTTTTTGTTTGGGTTACTGGAATCTTTGACTCCCCCACAGTACAAAATCCCCTCGATCGTGTACTTTGACAAATCCACGAACGAGTACCGTGCGTCCAATACCACTGGCACTTTGGACAAAATCTTTCCGGTTGTGGAATCTAGGATAGTCAATGTTGGCGCTTTCCAGGCCCTCATCAAGTTTGTACTACAGACAATTATCCTGAGGCACCCCATCATCACCATCAACCAGATTCCTTTGTTATTGATAGCACCCTCAATATCCTACTCTCGTGATGCTGTTGAACAGATCACCAAATACGTCTTTGAGACTTTGGAGTTTACCGCTTTCAATGTGTTGGATTTGTCGATAGGTACTACATTTGGATTGGGCGCCACACTGTCATCACTCGTGATTAATATAGGCCATGAAAGCACTCAAATTGTGCCAGTAATTGGGGGTTCTGTTATAAAATACAGTTCCAAGAGACTAGCTGTTGGAGGAAATACTATCAATGAGGAACTTCTGAAGTTGCTACCAAACTTCACCCCCGCACAAATAGATCTCTTGAAGCGATCCAATATATACGAAGTCTTGCTCGACCACACTAACACTTTCTACACCTTGGCAGACCTAAAGGAAGCTTCGAATGATGATGATGAGATAGATGTTGCAAAGACAGTGTTGCAGGAAAATGGAGGAGTCGATACTGATACGCAAAATGACGGTAAGCAAAACAACGAGTTGCAAACCAATTACTTCATGGAAGGAGGAAACAAAATCTCTGTCGGTAAAGAAAGGTTCCAAGGTGCCACCAAGCTTATTTCTTTAATAGCGGAAGGTATTTTTGAGACTCTAAGCAAGATTCCAGACTTGGACAAAAGGCAAGAATGTTTTGATAATTTGATATTTGTTGGGGGTACAAGCAATATAAGTGGATTGAAACAAGCGATTGTGCTCCAGCTTTGTATGGATCACTTATATGCACCTTCACAGACAAAGAAACAAAAGAATGATCTCAATGGAGTCAATTCTGCTATTGCTGCATATCAACAAACTGACGATATTGCTGATAGTAATGGTGAACACAACGGGACTTTGCAAGTGCCATCCTCGATTAAATTGATGAAATACCCAGATTATTTTCCAGAATGGAAAAAGCCCAAGGAGAATTTCACTGCTTGGTGCGATGCTTATTTTCTCGGGGGTGAAATATACTCAAAACAAATTTTTGGCGCCAATTCTAATTTTGGTGGCGAGTCTTTCTTGGATACTGACATCTACGAAGAGCGTGGACCCCAAGCTATATGGGATGTTGTGCTTTGATGAATCCATCCAGTTTTATCCGATTATCATGATAGTTAAAATAGCTAAGCAACACAATCATTTTTGACATGACGGAATGGAAATGAGGAGTCATAAAAAATCAAGATATAAAAAAATGAATAGAACAAGACGAAGAAAAATACACACACATATAGAAGAGGCAATATGAAATTTCACTGCGTACTTAAAAGAGCTATTTAAACAAAGTTCATCGTAATGCAATATCATCAGTTAGTGGCTAACATTTGCCAAGAACTTAGAGTAATTTGCTCTTGTTCCCAACACAGATTTCTTGCTCATAATAGTATCATTCCTGCTCAATGCGTCAAGTTCGTCATGGTAACCAGTAGTGTTATACCCATCGGCCATAGCCATACTTCGAAGTCTCATTTCATGAGCCAATGGAAGGTCAGATTCTTGACTATAGGCAGTTTTGATGGCGTGAGGAAGAGGCCTGCATCCTTTCGAAACGTCACTGTCGTTCCTGAAAGATCCTGAAGAATTTCTTCTAGGCGCAGACGGCTGTAGTTGTGGAGTTGTCACAGCCGAGGTCGTCCCGCGTCTGGCTGCTTTGCGTGGGAACCAAGACCGTAGCGTGGAGTTTTCGGAGATCGGGCGTTCGTAAGCAGGCCGTTCGGGACTCCGGTCATTAGCTACTTTGGGCAGGAACTTAGCATCAGCCTGACTTCGCCTTACTTCCTCTCGCACAGGTGCAAAGAACGGTTTCACGTTCGTGAGAGGAAAGCTTTCTTCATGCTCGGAACGGGCAGTCGGAAGTTCCAGAAGTTCCAGTCTTGTTCTTGGCCCCGTTCTCCCATTCCGAATAGGCGACTGAGAACGCCTGCTTGTAGGGGACGGGGTATGATCGCGGGCACTTGGTGGGCTTAAGGGAGTTGTGGAGGGAATGGCGATGGCAATGGGGATTTGAGCGAGACGGTTGGTAAAGCAGCGAAGGAAAGCACCAACTTGGGAAAACGTAGGAGCAGAAAGAGCCCCGGCATACCAACAGGCACAAGCAGATATGATGGAGCAAATGACCGTTAACCTCAATAGGCGAGCTGCCATGGACGTGTAGTATTGAATGGAGGGCAGGCAAAGTTGAAGGAGGTACATTGTGAGCATCCCGAATAAAAAGGGCACTCCTTTGTCGAAAAGACCTTCAACCACGTATCTAGGGATAAGCAATTTAGGCCTTCCCTGTGCTATAAATGCCAGATTGGAGGTGGTTGTGATGGCCTGCATTGAAACTTGTAGTCCAGCTTCAGACGGGGGAATGGAACAGGGCTGTTTGCCCAAAGACGATGTCAAATTGGAAGAAAGAATATGGCTGGATGATCTGAGCAGAGGAATCTAGGCCGAACCAGGAATATTGGTGTAGATTTGGCATGCAGTGCTGATGTATGTTGATGTGTTTCTGTTTTAGGAAAGGGTTCCTCGCGGCCGCACCTCTGGGGACTGTTTGAGTCGGGCAAAGCAGAAACGGTATGCCGAGGCTTTGCACGATGGGAATATAGTGTCGCAGATTTTGCGATCCTTGATGGAGAACAAATGAGACGGCAAAGTAATAACGAATGAATTCCGAGGCCGAGGAAGATTTGAGTCAGGGATAAAAACTGAATGGTCCTAAAACAGGCCGCGGCTGCCCTTAAATATTAAGTAGGGAATGCAAAGAGAGATGCACGTTAATGGCGCGCATGTGGAGAACATGCACGGGACGGATGCGCAACCAGACTTTCGAGGGCATATCCTTTTGGTTTTGGTTTTTATTTTTGTTTTTATTTTTACTCCTTCCTCTTTCGAATCAGGAGCTCCCATGGAAAATGACCGTATTTGGTACCGGTGTGTGAGAAAACATCGGCCGTCAGATCAGCACGTACGGTGCTGCCCTCGAGTGGCTGCGAATAGACGAGTTCCGAGCCCGACAGCCGGCGCACAAAAGCCGGCCACACGAAGCAAAGAGACATATTTATCTTCGCCCACTAGAAGTACGACTCAACATGTTTTCAACACATTGACATGGCCTTAGTGTTACAGCACGGTTTCAGCCAAGCTAGTGCAAGGTGCAAAGCTTTCGCACATTGAATAGCAATCGCGTGCTCCAGAGATAAACCGAGCAATTCACGATCCACAAACAATACAATGGCTGGAAAAAGGCTCTGCTCGTGACTGGCGCCTCATCAGGCAATACGCTACGGCATTGGGGTTTGCAAAACGGGGCTACAAAACTTACGCGTGTGCAAGACGGTCGGTCCAATGGAGCCCTTGAAGGCATTTGGTGTTACCACCGTGAGGTTATGGAAGATGACGTTATTTCTCTTCGCGATGGTTACTTCAGAAACCGAGGGCTGCCCCGATATCTTGTTCAACAATGGGGAAAATCGTGTTTGATGACGACTCTGTATTCAGTGTTCCAGGCGTTGAAGGTTTCTCAGTCTGGCCAATGGCCCGACAACCAGCAGTATGGCCATGTCCAGAGACGTACGCTGAAAAGTTGGGGACTTTTGAGAGCCAAGGCGTAAGGGAAGGCCCGAATCCAGAGGTGCCGCCTCGACTAGTTATTGATATCCTTGCCCGGGTCCGTGATCGAAGCACTATACGTCAAGGGCTGGAAGCTAGGCAAAACGTTTAACTATATCTCAAGCAAGCATCCAAAAACCGCCTAATCTCAGGAGACTGGCTGAAGTCGACCAGGCTTCTTAGCCATAGGCTCGACTTCTTGGGCCATAGCTCGACTTCTTGGGCCATAGCTCGACTTCTTAGCCATAGGCTCGATTCTTAGCCATGGGCTCGACCTGCAGGGAACTACGGAGAACAAGACAAGCACGAGAACCTCTCACCACCAGCAACCACCACAACGCACGGAGCTTGACCTCTTTCTGCAACCAAGCCGTGACTGCGTCCTTCACGAAGTGACTTCACCCATGAGCTCAACGGCATGATAGCACTGTGCCTGAGCATTGCGGCTTCCAGAAACCGGTTGTATGCAGTCCGCGCTTATCCTCTGGCGGAATATACCACCGGTTTGGTTTTCTCACCAACAAACCCCTCCGATAAGTGCCGTGCACCACGCTAGTCCCGGGCTATTCTACCAAGTGGAAGTTTCGAATCCCGAGAAATTCCGTCAGCCAGTGTCTCCGGCTAGCTGTTTATTTTGTCTAGCTGCTTGTTTACTTGTTGTGTATTGCGTCTCCAGCCGCCCCGTGACATCAATTGCAGTTGCCGTGCAGGAGCGGCCCACTCTCACGACGTTCCCTGCCGTCCCCGTGGCTCGCACCAGCAATCTGGCAGAGCCCAAGTTTGCCCACCAGGAAACTCACTTCTTTTCCACAGAACAGTCGATAAATTCCAGATTGACTTCCACAAATTCCGCTCAAGGCAGCCACACGTTCTTTTCAGTAACTCATCGTTCAATTGGCGAGTCTACTCAATTGTTGCTTCCGAGTTCGATTACCAGAAGTACTCCTTTTTTGTGACCGAGCTTGCACTGTTAAAGTTCGTTCCTGACCCGACACTGCTCTATCATTGCAATTCGTGTTTGTGACCAAAGTCGCCTACTTTGTGCTAACTGTGCTGATCTGATTGGTCCAGCCTTTCATTGTTTTGTTAAGCTATAGTTACCCTGGTTTCGTGAGATTGCTGTCTACTATGTCTGTGTATCAAACCAACGGCAGACCTTTGTCTCAGCAGGCATTGTACCAACAGAAATTGAAGCAAGGTGTGTTCAACAGCCCGGGCAAGCCCTCGGTGGGTGTTGCGTCTAGTGCGTCCGACACCGCTGCTCTCTTAGCTGCGTCTTCCGACTTATCTGTAAAGCCGTCCTACGAGCGCTTGCAAGCAGCGCAAGAGGCCCAGGATGCTGCTTTGGCAGCCCGTTTCGAGCTGATTCCTGCCTGGTCCCGAGGACCCGCTGATCCTCAAGCGGGCTCTGCTGCTGCCAATGCCAAGTCTCCGGTTGGTCCATCTGCTCCTGCAACTGAGTTAGGTATCCCTTCATCGTACAACAGAAGTTCCGCATATAAGCAAGCTGCAGCGAACTCTACATCGACCATGACTCTGAGAATTACTCCCGAGAAGCTGGTGTCGAGGCACGGCTTGAACTCTAAACCTTCTCCTACTACTACCCTCAATATTGGGAAGATTTCGCAGGTGGCCGACAAAAATTCGTCTCTGTTGCTAGACAAGAGATTCAATCCGGCAAACGATTATCGGTCTGGTATCACGTCCAAGCCCACCGAGTTCTTGACGGAGGAAGAGGAGTTAATGGCTGCTGAATCCGCCGAATTCTCTTTGAGCATGAAACACGGTGCAGGTTACACAGACTCAGTGTCGTCGCAAAGAAGGAACACCAACTTCCAAGCCTCTGATGTGGTTGATGCCACATTATTGGCTGCTGCTAGTGCTAAGGCCAAGGAAAGGTTGAATTCTCTTAACCTGCTTGGTGAATCGGATTTGAGGGAACAGGCTCAAATCTACAGTAAGGCTTTGACAGCTGCTCAAAAGAACTCTGAGGAGAGGCTTAAAGCCCACAAGGCTGGAATGATTGACTTGGGCGGCGGCTTGACGTTGCCTTTCTCTGAAGTCGATAAATTGGCCAGCTTGATTGTACAGCCAGTCTTGGATGATCTTGGAGCCAAGGCCAATGCACAAAGGGACACTGATGCTGCGCAAACCGAAAAACAGTTGGAGTTAAAGAGATTACATCTCAAGTTCAAAAAAGAGGACGAAAACCGTAGACATGCTGAAAAAGTACAAAGATTGAATGAAAAAGATCAGAGAATTGCAGCTAATGAAGAAAAGAAGGCTGGAGAGAATCAAAAGTATGAGGCCCACCAGAAGGAGCAAAACGATGACGTTGATGCCCATGCTGAGGAGTTGAAGGTGTTGCAGGCCAAATATGCAGAGGAGAAAGAGCAATTGTTGCAAGAGAAAAAGGAAAATGAGGACCGCATAGCTGAGGAAGAGGGAGGTTTGATCAAGGGCCGCAAGGAAGAGTTGGAACAAATGCAAAGCGAGAAAGACGAGATTTTGAAGCCTACCATTGAGGAGTTGGAGGTTGAGACAGAGAAATTGAGAGATTTGACCGATTCAAAGGACCAGTTGTCAAGTGAGGTCGAGAGTGCGCAAAAACTTCAAGAAGAATATGAAGCCAAGATAAAAGAATTGAAAGAGAAGTTAGAGGAAACCAACAATAAGATCGAATCTGCCACAAAGGAGCATGAAGAGTATTCCAGCAAGCGTGAAGTGACAGATAAGGAAGTTGAGGATTTACAGAAGTCACACGACAAGCACATGGAAGATACTGAAAAGACTCACAAGGAGTTGGATGATGAGATAGCTGCTTTAGAGAAGGAAAAGGTGGAGAACACTGAAAAGAAGGCCAACCACAAGAAAGAAATTCTTCGGGAGATTGACGACAAAGTCAAGGGTGAGCATGCCATAAACAGGGAGCTCCCTGAGTATATGCAAGATACAGTGGATGAAGGCAGAATTCGTGATGTTGGCTCGCTTTTCCTGGCCGAAGAGAAGAAGGAGCAAACACCATCCATCGCGAATGTGGTGTCCAAAGGCAAGGAGCCTGTTCTGAAGTCACCTTCAAAAGCAACGAAGGGTGAAGAAGCAACAGACGCTTCAAAGAAAAAAAAAAGGATTTCGGTCTAGACTCAAAGATGTGATCAGGGTTTCCTCGATTTCTCCTTCTAAAGCTGATGGAAAGCTGTCGAGTTCAACAAGTAAACCCACGGCTACCTCAAAGTCCACTATCAAGTCCTCTGACAGCAAGAAAGACTCAACCGACATGAGCAATTTTGAAGATCCAATTGCCGATAACAGAAACAAAGGGGGACTTTTCAAGGAGGAAATCTGATGTGCTTGCGCAAAGTCGCACCGCAACACATTCAAATAAGAAGTTGTAGCCGTTTCAAGCTACTCAAGTAGCGAGCAAACCTTTACTAATTTTTTTTTATTTTTTAATAGTTGTTTAAAGTAAAATCTGTGTGAACACTCGGCAAAGAAGGCGGGATAAAGAAACTGTATTGGGTAGATCCTGTGCATTAAGATGCGCAGAGACGAAATTCCTCATTCAAGTTCGTCGTCTTTCGGGCAACCTACATTTTAATTATGGCAGAATCCAGCAACGGCAACAGTTTGCTACGAAAACTCAACTTCGAATTAGCAGATGCTTCACCGGAGTATATACAGCGCCGCAAGAAGCAGATGGCACTCTTTTTAACGGCTGCGGCAGCCACGATCTTCACATCTCGTTTTGCGTATAAATCTACAATCTCGAGACAGTACGTGCCGGCTCTTTTCCAGAGCAATCACATGCCTCCGTTGAGCTATAACTTCACAACCGATGCGGCGGTTGCTGTGGGGACCGGTACAATGCTCTGCTGCTCTGTGTCGACGATGGTACTTTTTGGCACTGGCTGGGTTTTGGATGTGTCGAGCCTCGAGGAGTTTGGCTGGCGTATGAAGGCACTCTTAGGTAGCAATGCCAGGCTCCAGCAGCTTTCTGAAATGCCCATGGATGAAGAGAGTAAGACGATCCAGAACGGTTTGGCCGATTTGTTGGAGGGTAACCTTGAAATCGACTTTGATGAGTCTCAAGCGGAAGCCGTAGCAACCACCAGCGTTTAGAACTTGTACATAATGAGATAGGGCAATTTGAGAGCTTGGTGTAGTGAACTCTTCATGCTTTGGTGTGCTTCAGGATGTGAGTGAGAAGCTCTGTGAACTTGCTTCGTAGGGGCCCCAGAAAAACGGTTGGAACACTGGAACAAACACCAGAACAAACACTTGGAACCCGACCACAAGACTAAGGGACAGCGCAAATGCAACGGATTGAATATTCTACGATATTGGTGTTTCTTTTACTTGTTGGAACCGCGTCCGGATAAGAGGGGTGCACCATCAACCAAACCGTTTGATACAACAAGAACATTTCACACCGCTGAAAGACGCCAAAGTGACACTGGGTACTTTAGTAGCTTGTGTGCTATGTAAAGATTTAGTATGTGTCTGCTGCGCAGGCTGGCCGTCTTTCATCTGTCTGTTTCTGGCCCAAACACAGTGCTGGTGCGTTGATGCACGTCATATATTCCGCGTTAGGAAAAAGCACCTCAGTCCTCTGATTTGACTCGTTTAAAAAAACGCCAGAACAAGAAACATAAAGGATTTGGCACTACACAGTTCAGAGCCCTAGAAGACGGATCCCTTTATTCCAGAGTCTTCTGCTCAACATAACGTAGGAGAAATTTTCCAATTGCTCCTCCCCAGTTGATACTTGACGGTACTATCTACATCCCAAATCATCCCAAAATCACACCCACTTGCACTCGAAAGCGTCTCTGGGCATTACGTGCTAAGAATTGAAATGGCACGCCTATCCACAAACACTAACCGGCAATCGTCGTCCAATAGAAATGTTCAAACTGCGGCCAATGCCGGCTTCTATCGAAATTTGCCCGGCGACCCACCTACTCGGGCCAACACCAGAAAGCGTCGCTATAGACCCGGCACAAATGCTCTCAGAGAAATCCGACAGTTTCAACGGAGCACTGATCTCCTTCTCCGTAAGCTCCCTTTTGCTCGACTAGTGAAGGAAATAGCGGAGCATTACATCGGCATCAACTATGGTATTCGATGGCAATCCAATGCAGTTTTAGCGTTACAGGAAGCGTGTGAAGCGTACCTTGTGCATTTGTTGGAGGACACTAACTTATGTGCTATTCATGCTAAGCGGGTGACGATAATGCAGAAGGATATTCAGCTAGCTCGGCGTATTCGGGGACATCTTTAGAAGGGATATACTATCTTGGTATTTTTTTTGCCTATTGCCTGTTCGTTATTCCCAGTGGTCTCCTCCACCCTTCGTTCTTTACTTGACTTTTGCTGTAAGCCATAACCTCTTGCACGTGAAGTAGCATGCGTTATCACGACTTTAACAGTACTGTTGAAATTCGGGCTTTCTCTTGTCCCTGTCGTGGCTGTTTTTTGTGTTGGTATGCTTTACTATTTAATTTTTTTCTTCTCTTTCAATTCCCTTTCCCTTTTGCTGTACTCAAGTTCTGAACATCCTTGCTTTAATCGTTTCCAAACGTGCTGACTAGTTCAATTGTAGGCACTCTATTCTTTGTACTAATACATACGAATCTTGCAATAAAACTCTCTATGAATTACTTGCATTGCTTGGGAAGCCCGTCCCAAACACCGTAAATAAGCTATACTTGACCTGAGCAACTGGTGTTGCGCTCCTGACAAAATGCGTCCGACTTGAGGAGATCAGCATAGAAAAGAGATGAGAAAAGAAGAGAAGTAACACACAAAAAGAGAAGAACAAAGGGCGTAAAAGGTGAAAAAATACAAAGTGAAGAATTAAGAAGAGATTTTGGGAAAACCCCAGCTAGAGCGAACTCTCAATGCTTTCGGCGGTGC
Source organism: Metschnikowia agaves (assembly GCA_963678735.1). Taxonomy (NCBI): domain Eukaryota; kingdom Fungi; phylum Ascomycota; class Pichiomycetes; order Serinales; family Metschnikowiaceae; genus Metschnikowia; species Metschnikowia agaves. Next base: position 608,325 of record CAVMBV010000011.1, on the reverse strand, counting down.
TCTTTTTGCGGCCACCGCGGTTGTGTGGGTTGGGATTGCCGTAGATCACAGTGGTTGTGCCATTGGAATTAACCTTGAAATGCGTCTTCAGATGCTGTGCCAAATTGTCAGACCGAGAGAACTTCTTATCACAATACTTGCAATGGAAAGGCCTAATATTTGAGTGCACTGATCGAATGTGACGCTTTAGATGCTCCAGTCGCTTGAACTGTTTCTCGCATTCAGGGCAAGGGAAAGGCTTTGGTTCATCATCTCCCTCAGGAACTATCGCTTGCATGCTATTGGTTCTGGAAACAAGTACTGGTTCGCGGAACTCATTTGAATCTGGTTGCTTGTCGCCTAGATGCATCTTATTCAGATCAAGCCCACCTACTTTCATCGTTTCTAGATCAGGAGCATCCTGAACGGAAACAGCATCGTTCGTGTGGAGTGCAGACTCAAAGTCTAGCGCTGCGTCAATAGCCGAACCATCTGTGCCCTCATACGTGGGCGGTAGCGTATCGTTGTGCTGGGTTTTGTCGGATGCATCCAGCAATAAAGGTAGTTCCGGAATAGACATATTGACCGATCTTCTTCTCTTACGCTTTTGTTGAAGCGAGGAAGTTCTAGGCAACAGACCATCTTCACCTCTTGGAGACATGACCTGAATCAGGTTTCTGCGGTTCCAACTAGGCTTCATAATTCCAGTAGGATTGCGAATGATATTGCGGTCAGTTTTTTCCAGTATGACATCAGCTGTATTGTTGAGCCAATAGGTGATGGCACTGACACACTCATCATTCATAACATACGGGTTCATGGGATTGTTGAGGGCAGATGCGCCTTTCAGAGACAACGTGTGATGGGAGTGGTCGGAAGCAGAGCCGGGCAGTGTGATTTCGCTCATGTGTGCATCCGCAGATGAAAGGTCCAGGAATTCATTGAAGGAGCTCAGCTTGGAGAAAAAAGTCGAGAGGGATGGTGACAGCACTGAGGATGGTAAAATGTAGCGTGTAGCAGACAGGCTCAAGGAACTATTATTCTGAGCGGAAGAAACGGAAACGGCCACAGACCGGCTACCGTTCACTGCAGAAGACATGCCGCCAAGCAATTGGCGAGGGTTGATTGTCCGTTCCTCCAACTTCTCGTGTGAATCAAGGATGGCACTGTACATATCGGGAGAAGGCAGTTTGGAGTTATGGCCACGCAAAGTCATGCGGTTGAGCTGCTCGACAGCCAGCGAAAACCGCCTGTTATGGGGGTACAGAGGAGCCAGACTGAACTGTAGAGGCGATGACATGGAAAGGTCGGGCGTGGACAATTCATGCTGCAAAGCATTGTAGGGAGCGTTTGCAAGCAGCAGTGACAGCAGGGATGCAGCCATAACCTGGCCAAGCGCATATGGATCCAGGGATGTCGTGTAGGACGGCAAAGAGTTGTAGTTGAAGAACACCTCGTCATTGAGGTCTATGGCGTCGGAGTTAACTGTGGCGACCAGCGCAGGCGGGGGAATCCAGTCAGGGTTGGACGACGGCATATGGGCCAGCATGGACAGCGTTGGAGCAGGATGGTGGGACAAAAGGTGGGACGGGTTGTCGATCATAGAAGGCTCCAAGCCCAAAGACGACTGTGGAGACATTTTATGGAGACTGTTGCACAAAGAGGACAAACAGTGCAGTGGGGAAACGTGGATGAGAGCCGTTTGCGGATGCAGCGATATTTGTTTAAGGATGGTCCGGGATACGGCGAGTTTGGGCAGCGGATAGCCTTGCTGATCAAGGCGTTGTCGCTTACCAACGAGCTATTTTTGACCCAGTGAAGGCTTCGACCGGATACCAAGTCACACAACGATGGAGACGTGAAGTTGCAGCCAAAATGGCGATTCGGTGCCGAGCCGAGAAACTAGGTAAGCTTGCAAAGGCTGGACTCCGGTGGCAGATAACACCGAGCGGCGGAGAAGGGCACCAGGTAGCGGGTGTGTCGCAACTCGGCAAGAGAAACGCCGGGTAATAGCAGCAACAAGCGCCGAGAAAAAGTATGTGACGGAGCAGGCAAGAAAAACCTAGGCCGGCGGCGTCAAAACCAAAAAACGTAGGGGCCAGAGGATGGAAGCGTGGATCAAAAAGCGGGAAAACAAGCTTTTGCCTGGAGGGAAAGGTGGAGCTTTTCTCTCATGAGTTTATCGTGACCCAGGTGCAGGGCGCACATAGGCTCAGATAACAACCGGTTCGGAAGGCGTGCGAATACGTTACGCATGGATTCGGTGGAGCAACTTTTCGCGTGGCTGAGCGGAGAAGTGCGGTTCTCTACGGTGGAGCGCTACTAGCAGACGTGGCGTGGCGAGGGCAAACCTGGCCCCACGGTGCTGAAACTGGGCATCGGCACTCTAGGGCAGCACCTGAAGGTGGAGTTTCCGGGGACCATGTGCATGCAGCTGAGAATTGCGTAAGAGTTCCCCGGTATACTCGGCACTGCATACAGCCAGGGCTCTGGTCGGAATTGGCACTGTGGTTATCTCATTGTCGCTGCACACCGCACGCTCGCTGGTGAGAAGCTGTGCGGTGGTTTAAGCGATGTGGAGTAGCTCTGAGACAAGCTTCAGGGCGCATTTCCTTTCTCTTTCTGCTTGTTTGATCCTTGCCCGCGCTGCTTTGGGCTCTGCTTGTTTCTGTGTTTTCTCGTGCCATTGTCCTGTATTTTGCTTGCTATAGTCGGCCGGCCGTTGTAGTTGCTGCCGTCTACGAGCTTGCTACTATCAGCTCGTAAACTGAAATGCGCCCCATGCGTCTCAAGCGATTTTGAGTGCTCTGCCGAAAGTTCGCAGAATAAAACGACAGCAAGAAAAAATAAAAGATAATAAGTAAGAAATAATAATAAGTAATGAAAAAATAATAATAAGTAGTAAAAATAATAATAAGTAATAAAAATAGAAAAGGCCTATTACCTACTGTTCCAGGGCCATCCCAGATTTCTTTGTTGGCTTATATGCGTCGTCTACAATAAATAATGCAATGATGAAATGCCCGTATCAAGTGTGGCACAAGACCACCAGTAACTTCCGGCTAGTCTTCGCCGGTTTCTCGACTCTCCTCGCTGCTGCCGTTCTCCAGCGCCTTGCATGGAGCAGTCTTCGCCCCAGCGGACGACTCCACGTCACTTGCTACTTGGTCCTCGGCATGCACCCATCGTTTCATGAAACGAGTAAGGATCTGCGCCGTGAACACCTGCTCAGCCTGGTACAACACCAATGGCACTAGCAAGATGCCTAGTTTCTCGTTCGATGAACCGTACTCGGACGAAACAAGAGAAACACCGAGTGCGGCTGTCTTTGCAGGACCACAGAGCATCACCGATACGGTATCTCGGCGATTGTAGTAAAATGGGCGGAATATCTTGTAGCTCCAGCGGTAGGCCCGTGATGATTCAGCCGTTGGTTCCGTGTCAAACAATTTCAAAATGAAAAGTGGCCTCAGGTACAAGTACACCACCACCGTGAAAAAGAGATATATGCCAATGTTGAAGAAAACAAGGAAGATGATGGACGCATGGCTGACCGACGTGAAAGCATGTTGTGCAAATGCTGTGGAGAAAGACTGATACATAATCAAGAGCAACATGAACGACCCGACTTTGCCAAGCTTGAGCGTCGTCATACACCACTTGCACTGCTTGGGGAAAATGTTCTGAACAACTTGTCCAACGAAAAGTGGAACAAACACCGAGAGCCCGATCTGCTTCATCACGTTGGCATAAAGCTGCCGCACACTGATATTATCAGCGGGGTTGCCAAACGCCCATGTGCCCGTCATATACATCTGAACCAAGGCAGGCGTTATAAATGCACCGAGTAAGTTTCCGATCACCACTTCGCACACAGTAAGAATGTCATTTCCGTCAGCTGCTCGGGTCATCACCACGTTGGAGGACACCGTGGTGGGACACGAATGAGTGACGATCAATCCCACCAAGAGCCACGAGTCGATAGCGCCGTCGTGTGATGCCTTTATGCCTGAGGCAATTCCATAGATTATGCTGGATGTGATAAGAAACGAAGAGGACAAAACTGTGAAGTGAGCCCGCCAGTGGCCCAAATTGGATGCCAAGTCTCGGGTTTTGATAGAGATGCCCGATATAAGAAAAATCACCGCCACTGCTCCATATTGGATGGAATACTCCGCCCTTATGGTGCCACCTTGCTTTGCGAATTCTGGATACAGATGGGCTAGAGCAATGAACACCGCCAACAATATGAAAAACCACTGCGCTAGAAGAAAGTCAAACACCCGCTTGCTCGCTGTGAAAAGCTTTGAGCCTTTTACATCCGCACCCATGTTTCTGAAGGATACGCTGCCACAGCAGAATTCTCGAGGGTGATTCAAAATTTTGATAGCACGAAGAGTCACCGGTCACGTGACTCGGAACTGTGGATGTTCTGGTTGTAGCAAGCGTGCACAGGACCTGCATTCCATATCATTTCCCGATGTGGAAGGATGTAAACAGAGAATCATACCGTGGAGAATGAACGGAAAAACTCTCCCAACCCTGTTTGGACCATCTTTCAGTTACGACAGATCAAAGCAGTCGCAAAGCACTTGGAAGCAAGCGTTTTTCCGTTTTTTTGCCCTTTTATCTCCGTCGAAACTGACCCTTCAGCACCGCCAAAGTCGTCTGTCGATCCACTGCAATTTGCTTTGTTTTCATCTCCGACCAATTCGCTTGAGTAGTGCAAACAGCCGCCAGAAGCAAAGAACAACCAAGCAATAACAGGAAAATGATAGTCCCGGAAAAAGCATTTGTCAATCTGTTCTGGGGCCAGAAGGACGCTGGCTTTGGTGTCATCCAGCAGAAGATCAAGACATCGTTAACCACGCTTCATGAGATTCTCGAATTTTACAAGGAACGGATCAACATTGAAAAGGACTACAACAAGAGGCTTGCCAAGCTCGTGTCCTCGACTACCTTGGGCTCAGGAGAAATCGGAAGCTTGAAGATATCTCTTGATAAGCTCCAGACCGAATCCAGCGAAATGGTCAACCAAAACAACAAGTTCATTCGCAGCGTGCTGCTTCAGAACTATGAGAGACTATACAACTTTTACCAGATATATCTCAAGAACACCCAGAAGGTCGAAAACCACATGCAAAAGGTGTTACACAGAAAGTACGAGGCCGCAGCTCAACTAGAGAACGCAAAGGAAAAATACCGTACGACTTGCAGTCAGATCAAGGCATTAACGCTTCTTTGTCAGACCACATGGGGCAAAGAACTCGAGCGTAACTCGGCGAAACTCGCCAAACTCCAGCATAACGTATCGGACTTACTGCGCAGTTTCCAACAAGAGACTTCACGGTACCAAGAAATCCACGAAATTTGGGTTGCTGATTGGTCTGTGGCTCTCCTGAATATTTACCAACTAGAGATCGAACGCATACAGCTATGTAAGTTGAACTGTTTTGCTTTTTGCAACAACATTGCTGCTTTGTGTGTTGACTGGGATCAGTCGGTGGATGCTGCACGGTCTTCATTTGCAAAAATAGCTGCACCTCGTGATGCCTACGATTTTGTAGAAGCATATGGTACCGGAAACCAAATTCCTGCTCCACCCGTGTATGTCGACTTTCTCAATGGATTCGAAGAAGACAGTAGCCAGAAATATACCAAGGCTCATTTCAAAGACCCCGACTATTCACAAATCTTGTCTAGAACATTTTCAGCTCATTCTGCCATGAGCGGAAGACAGTCGTCGCCGACAAAGGCAATGGCGAACTCCGGCGGCAACGGCACAGCTTCTGTCCCTACTAATTCTCCTGATCGCAACAGAGGTGCGTATGAATCTAGAAACATTGATCATCAACGTACTATGCAACTTCCAGAAACTCCAATGAAACCTCCAGTGGTAAAAACCCTACCACCAATCAAACAGCCAATACTTTCACCAGAAAACGCTGGTGTTACTCCCTCTAGCGGAGCTTCGGGCAGACAGCTTCAAAAGCAGCCCTCGCGTAATAGTAATTATACTTCGGGAGCTGAAGACCGAAATGATGTTTTCGATAGACATCACCGACCACAAACATCTGTGTCACTGTCCAACTATTCCCTGGCAACCAATTACTCCAGCAATACTGGCCGGAGCTGGGCTTCGCCTCGTCGCAAACTGGCACAAGAGATGCAGAAAGAAATTAATCGTCGTCTGAAAGACTTTAGTGAGCTGCTAGCCAATTCACCAACCAAGACTAGGGAAAATGTACCGCAGAATGTTCCTCTTGCCAAAGATTTTTCTATAGATTTCATTGCCAAAGCTCTTGAGGATCTCAATGCCGGGGGAGATGGCGATGTGACGAAGTTCCGCAAGTCTGTAAGAATGGGGGCTGAAAATCCTCGAACAGCTTCTGAAAATACATTATCCGGTCCTGCGGTGCCTACTGATGTCGAAAATGTGCAGCTACCCCCGTCTGACTTTGTTGACGATTCTCGCGAGACAGCCACACGTTACGATTCAATTTCGTTTCGTTCCCCCAATCAGAAGCAAAGGAAGAAGCATCCCATGTCTCCTGCTGCATCCAATGGCAATGGAAATGATGAAGACCTGCTACGAACGGTGTTACACAATTCTCCGCGTAAGTCTGCTGGACGGTCTTTGCTGCAATCTCCGACGAAGTCTTATACGAACCTACGTTCGTTCGTTGGCAAGGTTACTCCTGTTACAAATCATGCTTACGTTACAAAAGCAATAGCTAAGTACTCCTTCAACTCCCGAGAGAAAGGAGAGCTTTCATTCCACAAGGGTTGGCAGATGTACGTCATTCACCGGCAGGAAGACAAATGGTACGTGTGTGAACTAGGTGCAAATTGTGGCAGTAAACGAGGGTCTGTCGGTTTAGTGCCATATAATTATGTGGCCGAAGGTGACGATATATTTTAGCATATCAGTTGATCAGTATAGATTTAAGTATGTAATGATTTAATCCAGCACGTTGGATATATACCCTAAGATCTGGCCGTGCATCTATGTGCCACATTTCTCTCGGCGAGAAGCAGCAATTGCTGCATGCGAGCGCAAAGTAGTTTCATGCAAGACTTCAAGTAGATTTCGCTATAAGACGCAACGTTGAGGCGTTTTCTTTGTCATGCTTAGTATTCACCAATCTTTTTAGTCCATCTAAGTACAATGCCCCCTTCTCAAAAAGACTTTATTCAGCCAAAACAACCTCCTTACCAATTAGAGGATCTCCCTCCGCTTATTGTGGGAGGAGCAGTTTTCAACAGCCAATATTCAGATGATCCAGACAAATTGCCAATCACTGAGATTTTCAAAAAGGCTTTCGATGCCGGTGTAGTTGCTCTTGATACTTCACCTTATTACGGTCCATCTGAGATCTTGATTGGAAAAGCATTGAAGAGTATTCGCGATGAATGGCCACGAGAGAAGTACTTCATTTGTACCAAAGCCGGCCGTGTGAAGCTAGACGAATTTGACTACAGCAGGCAGCACGTTCGTAAGTCAGTGGAGCGGTCATTAGAGCGCTTGAACACTTCCTATCTAGACTTGGTCTACATGCACGATGTGGAATTTGTGGACAAAAGTGAAACATTGAACGCCTTGAGAGAGCTTGTTGAGCTTAAGAAAGAGGGTGTGGTTAAAAACATTGGTATCACTGGCTACCCCGTGGAGTATGTCTTGGAGCTTGCTATTGAATGTAACACAAAATACCGTGCCGACATTGGTCCTCTTGATGGCATATTATCGTATGCGCACGGGTGTCTTCAAAATACAAGACTCTTTGATTTACTGGAGAGATTTTTTAAGGAGGCTAGCATCAAGAAGTTGATGAACGGATCAATTCTTAGTATGTCTCTTCTCCGTTCGGGAAGTACACATGAATTCCATCCTGCTCCGGAAGAGTTGAAGAACGCCTGTTCCGATATAGCGCAGAAGCTTTTGGACGAGGACCAAGTTGAACTCGCTGATCTTGCTACTCGCTACGCCATTGAAAAGACATTATTCTCTTCCAAGACTGATGAGGCCGGCCAGCTTATGTGGGATAAGCGCTTCTCGGTGGTTTTGGGGGTGTCTTCGGTAAAAGAATTGATGTCAGCTATCGACAGCTACGGAATCGCCAAAGCGAAAGAGACGGCAAGGGAACAAAAGCTTTACAAAAAGGTGCAGGATTTACTTGGAACGGAACACTTCAACGAAACGTGGCCCAGCGGCAAGCACTAACGTTTAAGCTGGTGTATAATGTAATTGATTGAATTTCGCTGTGTATTCTCAATGTTCTGTAGATGCAATAAACCGCAAGACTCGGAGTTCCGTTTACAAAGTATGTTGCTCCCCGAGCATGCTAG